>CAUYUJ010014527.1:886791-1009291 GCA_963575745.1 Prorocentrum cordatum
ACATTCTTTGGTGGGCCTAGAGGCGAGTCAGGAGGCTTCGCCACTGCTTGAAAGATAGGGGGCCAAAGCAACAAGGGCAGACGGCGGTTTCGTGTCACGACGACCCTGACGCTGCTCTATGTCCGTGCCGCCCATGAGTCCTCTTGTATGTCGAGGGCTGTCCTCCACGCCTCGCAGTGCCTGGGGATCCCACCCTCGTAGCTGTGCCCCATCGTGAACCTGAACTCGAGAAGACTGAAATTATTGCCCATCCTGAGCGTCAGCGGCATCATTAGCCCGTACACGAGGACAGGAACAGCAACGTTGCACGGAAACACGACCAGCCACTTGCCCATCCAGTAGCCGAGGCTGTGCTTGTGCACCTCTGCCTTCGAGCTGATAGGTTCAAGGGAGGCACACAGCACGGGGCGGCGAGACCCCCCCCCCGGATGGAAACCGACGAATCGTTGCAGGGCCCTCTTTGGAACCTGAGCTCTCGAGGTCTCGACCATTCACTGGGACTGGCCTCCCGTCCCGAGACGTTTTCGACGGCCCCGGGCCCCTGGCAAAAGGCCCCTGGAGGCCGAGAACTGCTAGCTCCTGCAGCAGCTCTTGGTTCCGAAGCGGGGCCGCGTTTGTCCCCTGACTTGCTTCGTTGCGTCCCACCGTTGCCCTACCGCTGCTTGGGCCCAAGTGGCTGCCGACAACCAAAAATGTCTAGGATCGCCGTCTCCGCCCTCCGTCTCCTCCCCAGGAGGGTTCCGAAAGCGGGGTCGGTGAAGAGCAGGCTGGCCAAGCAACCTCCCCCCCTCCTCCGATCCTGCACCTCTTTCGCGAAGTCGGCCCCCAAGGCCTCGAGCGCCTCCCAGGGTCCCTAGGGCTGCATTCACATCCAAAGGCCTGCCAAATGGGGCCCGAGTAAATGGACTCGGGGGATCGCGCCGCATCGACGATACGTCGGCGATGCATCGGCGATTCATCGCCGACGTCGGCGACGCATCGGCGACATCGACGTGAATCAAAAGGGAATCCACATCGAGTCGCATCGCCGATGCATCGGCGATGCGAAGCGATCTTGTGACCCATCTACTCAAACGCCATCCGAGATGCCTAGATCACCCCGAAACGTTTTTATCAATGTCCCGGGGCCAGAAAAAAACACTGATCCCAGAGGCCGAGAATGAAAAGCACTGGCCGTCGCGAGTTCCCTGCGCCGCCCAGATCGGAGAGTCGCCCCCCCCCCCCCCCCCCCCCCCCCCTGCCCACCCTTCGGAACAGGGGCTTCCGCGGACAGGGCTGGCCCCAACCCTGCTGCCTCACTGGACCCCCTGTCCTCGGCACCAATCGCCAGGAGGGGGCGAGGGTCTGGCTCAAGCGAGGGCTTGCGTGACTGCGTGCCCACATGGAACGACGTGCGCTCGCAGGCGCTGCCGCTATTATGCGCCTGCCGATGTTCCAGGGCAGAGAGAGAGAGAGAGAGAGACTGTCAACAAGCTGCACGCTGGAAGCGGGCGGGGATGGAGGGCGGAGAGGCCGCGACCTTGGAATTGCCCGGACCCGTCGGACTGCGCCCCGGGTAAGGAGAAAAGAGGAAGGAAAGGAGGTGGAAGAGGAGGAGGAGGAGGACGAGGAGCAGGAGGAACAGGGGGAGAAGGAAGAGGAGGACGAAGAGGAGGGCGAGAAGAAAAAGGATGAGGACGAAGAGGAGGACGAGGAGGAAGAGGAGGAGGACGAGGAGGAGTAGGAGGAGGAGGAGGACAAGGAGGAGGAGGACGACGAGGAGGAGGACGAGGACGAAGTGTAGGAAGAGGAGGAGCACAAAGAGAAGGTTGGAGGAGGAGGGTAGAGGATGGAGACGATATAGGAGGAGCATGGTGGAGGAGGGAGGAGCAGGAGAAGGGAGGAGAGCAAGGGGGAGGAGGACGATGAGGAGGATGGAAGAGGAGAGGGGGAGACGAGGAGGAGGAGGAGGAGGAGGAGGACGACGACGACCGAAGAGGAGGTTTTTGAGGATGGAGGATGGAATAGGAACGTGATGGAGGAGGGCGGAGGAGGCGGAGGTAAGGTAAGGGTGCTTGGGGTGTCTCAAGACCTACAAATTAGGAGCAGAAGACCGGCCCCTGCGTGGGGCAATCTATACATGCAAGGCCCTCACATCTTTGAGGGCTTGCCTGCCCGGAGCAGCGTTCGACTACCGGCTGCCGACGCATCCGCGGAGGGACACTCCGACACGCAAGCGCGAGTCACATGAAAAAAGGACGGGGCCGCAGGCATACTCGGCGCGCACCCCTCCCCACTCGCGCAAATCGAGTCAGAGAAACCCACCCACATCATAGAACACCCACTACTTCCCTTCAGCTACTGTTCGCTTCTCTCGTTGCGCGTCGCTGTGTCGGTGGTTAGTTGTAGTCGATCTGAACAGCGCCCTCCCCCCACCCAGTAGTCGTCATATTTTTCTCGGCGCAGGGTCGGTCGGACTGTAACGTCCTTGCTGTAGCCGAGGTCCGATGCACTGCCCTTCCTGTCCCGGCACACGTACTCGGCGGTTCCTCCTCTGTTCCCTTTTCCCTCGACAGCTGCGTACAGAAGCGGCCTCCTTCGAACCCCGCGCCGCAGGTGTCGTCTGGTGCACTGCCCTCCCTCTCGTTCAATCCTGTTGGAGTGGCCAGCCTCTGATCTCCTCACCTACGAGCGCCACGATCCCAGACGCCTCTGCTAGTTTGTCCTGGGACTTTCGGAAAGAGATTTACCTCTGACTGTAGCAGCTTGCTTTTGCCGGCAACGAGATCACGGTTAGCTGGGCCTGATGCGCAGTCACTCTCGGGGCTACCATCAATTGGATTATCTGTTCCTGCAGCCGTCGCCACATGCAGGTTACATGGGTTCTCGGTTCACTCGAAACTGGTTCCGTTGACTTCACAGTGGCCCTGATCTGCGCCTGCCCCGTTTCCTCAGCAATAGCGGCCGTTGGGCCCCTCTCTCTCAGACGCTGCGGCGTCCTCCCCTGGATCTCCCTTCTAGCCCCAACCTGTCAACAACCCCCGACACGCGTACGGAGACAGGTGTGATCTTGGCGGCTATCAGCCTGCAGCTCTGAGCACCCCACGGCCTCAGTGTAGGAAGTGGTCTTCCTCGGGGTCCGAGGGCTCTGAAAATCCCAGTTGGTCCGACTGTTTGTAGAGGGCGAAACGGGGGCCCCGTGGCTCCCTCGGTACGTCACGCTGGTATTTCCCCCCGCCGTCAAGACGCCCAAGCACAACATAGTAATAATCGCGTTCGCCTGGCCGTCCTGTTCTCCCGTGCGCTCCCCCCCTGCATTGTTGCCTCCCGTCGTGGCCTCGTAGTTGCCGCAGTGTTTGCTTTCGCCGCGTCGCACCCCGCGCTGCAATCGACGCCTCCCGTCGCGGCCACGCAGTTGCCCCAGTTGGTGTTTTCCCATGTCTTTTTCCCAACCATCCTGTGGTGTTGGGTCCTCGTTTTGAAGAAAAGGTGCCCCGCGTTCCTCCTCCTCCTCCTCCTCCTCCTCCTCCTCCTCCTCCTCCTCCTCCTCCTCTCCTCCTCCCCCCTCCCTGCGTTTCACCCACCCAGCACAGCGCTTCGTGGCCCCATAGGGAGCTCCACCGAAGGCCCCAATGGCAGGGATCGCATGGCGGCCTCGGGCCATTCCGGCACTTCCCTCACAAGGATCGTGGCCCCATAGGGAGCTCCACCGATCGCTCCAGTGGCAGGGTTCGCATGGCGGCCTCGGGCCATGTCGGCACACCGTTCACGACCCCTCACGAGGATCGTGGCCCGTGGCCCCACAGGAGCTCCACCAAAGGCGCCACCCGCAGGGTTCGCAGGGCGGTTCCGGCACACTCCTCACGAGGATCGTGGCCCATGGGGAGCTCCACCGAAGGCCCCAGTGGCAGGGTTCGCATGGGGCACACCCCTCGCGAGGATCGTGCCCCTGTAGGAGCTCCAGCGAATGCTCCAGTTGCAAGGTTCGCATGGCGGCCTCGGGCCATTTCGGCGCACCACTCACGAGGATCGTGGCCCCACAGGAGCTCCACCGAAGGCGCCGGTGGCAGGGTTCGCGCGGCGGCCCCGGGCCATTGCGGCGCACCCCTCACGAGGATCGTGGCACCATAGTTGTGCTGCTTCAGCAACCGCGCCTGGGCGTCGCACTCCGCCTTGTCGGCGTGCAACGCCACCTCCTCCCTCATGGCTCTCAAAGCCTTCTCCTGCTTCTGCTCCTCGGTCGGAGGGGCGCCGCCCTTGTCGTCGTCGGCGCCCGCGAAGACGGCCGCGAACGCGTTCCTGAACATGTCGGACTGCGGTATTCACGACTGCATATGGTTGGGTCCTTCGCCAGGCTAGTTCTGGAAGTCGAAAAAAGGAATCTGGCGGCAGCATTTGGCGAGGCCCTCTGCGTTCGCCAGCGGTGGCCAGGTTGGCCATGCCAGCTCTGCGTCTCCTACTGCACTGGGCTATGGCAGCGCGCGGGCACTGCTGCCTCGCGCCCCCCGCTGCTCGCCCTGGCCCTCGCCTTTCTTGACCGCGTCGCAGCCGCCTTCGTCCACCTCCATCTGCCCGGCGCCGTTGTACTCATTATCCTCCTTCTTGCTTTTACTCTGGGATCAGATCCTTTCACCTGCTGCGCCGCATGGCCCTCGGGACGCAGCGCGTGGGAGGCCTGCGTCGTCTCCTCGATATCCGCCGTCGCGGTCTCTTCTTGCGTCTCCCCCTCGGGGGCCAGCCATCCGGGCGGCTTCCACGTGGGCGCGTTATTTTGGCCGAAGGCCTCCCGCCATTCTGGCGTGGTCCACGGTGTCTCGTTCTTCTTATGCCAGCCGTGCAACGCCCGCGCCCCCCCTATCTCTGGGCCGCGCGGGGCGCGGCAGGCGCCCCCCTCTTCTCGACGCTGTCTGCCGCGCCCCCCACCCGTGAAGGTGATCTCCTGCAGCGCGAGGCCCTTCACCGCCAGCGTCTCCTCGATGATCTTGCCCAGCCTGCCTGTTGTCGTGGAGCTGCAGCGCGAGGAGGTTCGCTCTTCCCCCCCCCCTGTTCGAAACGTGTCCGGCGCGCGTCGGCGGGCTTGTTCGTGGCGCCAGGGTCTCCTGCCAGCGCCAAATTTACCTTGAGCTTCTGCGCCTGCGTCTAGCAGTGAATCATTCGTCTCGCCCACCTGCCGATGCGCCCTCTTCCTGAAGCTCTGCGGCGTGACGCGTGCCATCTCTGACGTCGGCATCCTCTCGTGGAGAGTCGGTTCAGCTGCCGGATTGATGGGGGGGTCAATCCTTTCTGGCCAGGGCCGAGGTGCAGCCGCTGGCTCTGCGTGGCCCCAGCTGTCGCGCCCAATGTTCGCCCGCCGTTGCGCGCGTTTTCCTCGTGGGACGGTGGGCCATTGTCTTCGCGAGTGCCGACGCGAAATGCGATCGTGATTTTGTCTCGGGGAGCGTGACTTGCGCCCTGCTATCAGCTGTGCCTGCTCTCGTTGCCGAGCTCCGTGCGGCCCTAGTGGGTACCGTGCCTGTTGTGATTAAGCTGGACTTCCTCCTCTTCTCGTCTGTGCCCTGGACCTTGCCCCCGTTGTCCTCTTGCTCTAGTCCGTCGTCCGATTCATGGTGGCCCAGTTCCCGTGGCCCTTGCGCGATCGCGTCCTGCGGCCGTTCGTGCAATTGAGCATAGCCGAGATAGTTTCGATGGTCTTCTGGTGGGCAGCAATGCGCTTCGACTGGTTTTCGATTAGGCGGCGCCTCAGCCTGCGTCCTGCCCGGGAGATGACACTGGCAAGGTTGTTGCGTCTGGCTTTGATGGCGTTCTTGAACTTGCCCACCTCTTGCTATTGGGCGACGGCCGCAGCCCAGATCATTTCATTCATCGCCGAGGCCCCCCAAAGGACCTCCGCTCCATCGCCCCCGCGGCAGACAGTCGGACCCAGGCCGCGTTCCTCCCAGCGTTCGCGATGGCGATCGAGCCCGCGCCCCCTTCCACTCACCGCCCTCTGCCCATCGATTGCCCTACTCCCTTGCAAAGTTGGCGGCGCGCCCTGCTTGGTCCCCGTGGCGCGTCGCAGCGGACGCCGGCGCCCGTCGGGGCTTATTCTTCTGCGGGGCGGGGGGCGCAGGAAGGCCTCGGTGCGCAATGCTGTCGACCGTCTCCTCCGTGACGCGACGCGGCCCTCCCGCCTCGTGGACCTCCCGCCGCGCGCCGCCGCTGCGCGGCGCCGGCCCGCTGGGCGAAATATTTTGGCATTGTCGATCAAGCTGGCCGGTTTGTCCCACTCTGGCCCGCGCCCTGCCGCCCCTCGCCCCCGCCCAGCCCCCGCTGCGCCCCCCCCCCTCCGCCAGGCGCGAACTCAAAAGGCTAAATGTTATGGCGTTGCTGACCGAGCTGGCCGGGGGGATGATTCCTTTCTGCTGCGACAGCGCCTCCCAGTGAAGCGCCATCCGGGCCCGGCCCGACCAGGCGCGCGGGCAGTGCCGACCGAGCTGGAAGCAACATCCCCCCCTCTCTCCGCGCCGCAGCTCGAAGTCGGTTGGATTGCCTTCCTCTTCAGGCGCGCAGCGAGGCGCGGGCCCCGATGGGGCCAAATATTTTAGCACGGCGCGCCGAGCTGCTTGTCATTTTTGCCTCGTCAGTCGACGCTGCGCTGACCGTTCTCCACGTCCTCCTCGTCGCGGGCCCAAGGCCCGCAACTCCGCTTCTGGTCCTCGGTCGTGCCCGGCGGCATGTTTACCTTGCTCGGGTGCTCGAAGATCGCGCTCCCGATGCCAGCCTGTCTCTGCAAGCCCTGTGCGAGGCGGTCTCGAATATGGGCGCGCAGGGCCACGCGCGGCACCAGTCGCGAGATTGGTCCATTTAGCTGCGCCTGCAGCGTGCGCCGCAGGCACGTCAGAGTCTCCGCTTGCGAGTAGTAATAGCCAGAACCAATGACGTCGATCTGCCCCCCAAGAATAGTGTTGCTCCTGGCTGCCAGCTCGACTGCCTTCTGGGTGCGTTCGATGCAGCTCGGGCGCGCGATCTGTCCAGCACCTCCCCTCTCCTCCAGGCGGCGCCCACTCATGGCAACGATATCCTTTCTGCCCTGCGCGCCCCGTGCGCCCTGGAAATGCGACGTCTCCCATCGGCCTCAGACTTCGATCCCATTCAGTATCCCGCCCGCCGCCGTTGGTGAGATCTGTGGTCTGGTCTCCCAGCGGCTCCCCGTCGTTGTCGTAGTTTGCAGTCAGTAGCAGTCGTAATAATAGTAGTCGTAGTAGTAATAAAAATAATGCTGATATTATTAGTAGTAGTAGTAGTAGTAGTAGTAGTAGTAGTAGTAGTAGTAATAGTAGTAGTAGTAGTACTAGTAGTAGTAGTCGTAGTCGTAGTAGTAGTAGTAGTAGTAGTAGTACTAGTAGTAGTAGTAGTAGTGGTAGTAGAAGTAGTAGTAGTAGAAGTAGTAGTAGTAGTAGTAGTAGTAGTAGTAGTAGAAGTAGTAAGAGTAGTAGTAGTAGTAGTAGTAGTAGTAGTACTAGTAGTAGTAGAAGTAGTAGTCGTAGTAGTCGTACTAGTAGTACTAGTAGTACTAGTAGTAGCACTAGAAGTAGAAGTAGAAGTAGTAGTAATAATAATAATAAAAGTAATCGTAGTAGTCGTAGTAGTAGTAGTGTTAGTAGTGTTTGTAGTAGTAGTAGTCGTAGTAGTAGTAGTAGTAGTAATAATAATAGTAGGAGTAGTAGTAGGACTAGTAGTAGTAGTCGTAGTCGCAGTAGCAGTAGTAGTAGTAGTAGTAGTCGTAGTAGTAGTAGTAGTAGTAGTAGTAGTAGAAGTAGTAGTAGTAGTAGTAGTAGTAGTAGTAATACTAGTAGTAGTAGTAGTAGTAGTAGTAGTAGTAGTAGTAGTACTAGTACTAGTAGTAGTAGTAGTCGTAGTAGTAGAAGTCGAAATCGTAGTAGTAGTAGTAGTAGTAGTAGTAGTAGTAGTAGTAGTAGTAGTAGTAGTAGTAGTAGTGGTAGTAGAAGTAGTAGTAGTAGTAGTAGTAGTAGTAGTAGTAGTAGTGGTAGTAGTAGTAATAGTAGTAGCAGTCGTACTAGTAATAGTAGTAGTAGTAGTAGTAGTAGTAGTAGTAGTAGTAGTAGTAGTAGTAGTAGTGGTAGTAGTAGTAGTAGTAGTAGTAGTAGTCGTAGTAGTAGTAGTAGTAGTAGTAGTAGTAGTAATAGTAGTCGTAGTAGCAGTAATGCTAGCGCGAGAAAAAAACTCAATAATAATACAGATGAACACAACAGATTCGTGGCTTCTCACTTCCAGATGCCCTCCGCCCCACGCGCAATGGAGAGCGGGCCCCCCGCGCCCCCCGCCAGCCCCCCTCGCCTGCGTCCCGCGGCCAGCTGGCATGATCATTGCACGCGCCATCTTTCGTTGGCCAGCCTCTCTCGCGCCCCTTATCCGCGCGGGCTCGCGCTGATTTCGCACGCCAGAATTTGCTCTACGTTCTTTGGCATGAAAACAATTGATGCTTCGCTGCTGCCGCTGCTGGCGCTCTTGGCCCTGGCGGCCCCGGTGCAGAACCCTTGCTGCTTTGCCTGCTGTCGGCTGCGCTGGCTTCTCTCCAGACTGATTTGTCTGCGCAGTGCTCTGCGGCCCGCAGATGATTTCCGTCGGCTGGAGCTCGACAGCCCGTTGATCTCCGCAGCGCTGGCGCTCTCCGTCGGCCCCGGCGCAGCTCCTCGAGCGGCTGCGGCGCCCATCTTCGCCGAAAGGGGGTGGCGGCGAGGTTCGGCGCCTCTCGTTGCATATCGTAAGCCTGTCTCGAGCGCGCTGCAACATCTCGCAATCGCCGAAGCCCAGCAACGCACGCCGCTTCGCTGCGAGCACGAACGCCGCCAAGGCTCCTATCGCGGAGGCCTGGAACATGAGGCGCTTTATCAAGTTTGGCGCGCTGCCACTCCAAGGCGCGCCCCCCTGCCCCCGTGCAAACTTTGCTTCTTCCACCTGTCCTGCCGATGATCCGGCGATGCCATGCTCCAGCGGCAGACAGGGCCATAGCATCCTCATTTCTCTACTCTAAGAACTCCCCCGTTGCAGCGACTTGCTCCTTCTGATGCCCCCAGTGATCCCGCGGCTGCCTGGCCCCGAGAGGCCGGGGAGGCTGTCTGTCTTCATACCATTGAGCCCCCGGCCTCCGGTCATAATCGCCTGCGGTAACCGATCAGTAGCTCCACCGATTGGCTCCTCTACCTGTCGTGCAGCGACTCCTTGCCACATTGCTTGCGCCTTCGAAGTATGATGCAGCGCGTCTGTCCAACCGCTGGGTCGCTGGTGTCGCACAGTCTCTGCAGCGGGTCGGCCCCCTCTCCATGGTATCATCTATACGTGGCACACGTTAAATCATCGATGGGGCGAGGGCGCATCCCACCTGACTGCCCCGCGCTGTCTCCACTTCCACTTCGCCGTCTGCAGCTTGCAAGAGAAGGGTCGCGCTTGCCCTGGCTGCCATTCCCAGTGCTTCGCGTGCTCCTGCTGCTGTGATCCACGCAACTGCTCTTAGTAACTAGTGGTCGCTTGGCGACGCCAAACGCATTGGCACCATCAGACACGGCCATCGCACAGCTCGCCCCTACCGGCCGCCATCTCCGCCGTCCAGCACAGGCGCAAAGCGCGGCCCTCTCCCTGGACCTGCCGGCGCTGCGGCATGCACGCGCGACTCTTTTGCCTGCGACGCCCTCCTTCCCGCGGATTCCCCCGTTGCAGACGCCGTCGATCTGCGCCGGCCCAGCGGCGCGGTTTGGCGCGTCCGACACTTCGCAATGATGCGGCGCAGAATGCTCTGCGCCACCCTCGCGACTCCACTGGCGATGGTGATCGCGCCCAGCCCCGCCACGCTGGCTCCCCCATCGAAGCAGCGCCGCCCCGCGCATGCTTCCCTCGCCCCCCCCCCCCCCCCTGCTGTGGCACCCCGTCCTGTGCCCAGATCGCTCCCGACCCTCCGCCCCATCGCCCCCCTCCCCTTCCTGACCTTCCAAGGGACGGCGAAGTGCTGGAGCTCCTCCTCGCCCGTTCTCTTCCGCGCCCCCAGTAGCTCGTCCCGCCCTCGCACTGTTGCGTCGGCGGTTTTAAATTCACCGCGGCGTCACGCATCGCCCAAATCATCTCCGCCTGGGGGGCCGGGGCTGGCCATGTTTGCCGCTTCGCCGCCGTCCTGCAACGTGCCAGCATGCGCTGATTGTCATGTTCCACCTGGCCAAATAAGACGTGGCCCTCGCGGAGCGGCATTACCTTCGCGACTTCACCTCGCGCAACTGGAGCTCCCCGGCGCGGACAATCTCGGCGTCGCCCAGACCGCTGTCTAGGGCCTCTTCGCCCGGCCCCCCCGCCCCAGTTCCCCTGGCCCAAGGTAGTCGCTGCGAATTTTCGCCGTTTCGAGCCCCCCCTGAAATTCGCGTCGCTTTGCATCCGAAACCGGTGCGTCTCTGAGATTATTGCGTTGGTGGGCCTGCCCCGGATCTGCTCGGCTAGCGCGGCTCTCCCGGGCCTCTCGAGGTGTCCTCTCGCCTGTACCAGGGCGGCCGTTGCCTCCTGCAGTCCAATCTGACCTGCGCCCTGTCATACTCCTCGTTTGTCGCCGCCTCTGTAATCTGCCCCCTCGCCCCCCCCCCCCCCCCGCAGCAATTCCACTCTTCGCCCTCTGACTTCGCCGGCAAGCTCGCCCAATGGGATTTTCGAAGGATTTGCGCCGCGACTCTCCAAGGCAGACCTCGATGCCTGCCCGCGATGCTATGATGCTACATCCGCCGCTGTTCCCCCCAGCAACTCGCAACCGGCTACAATGCCCTCCTCCGACTTTTCCTCGATCAAAACGAACAGCCCCTCTTGCTTGCACACTGCCTTCAGACAACTAACTCACCAAGGCGCCCCTATCCAAGTCGGACGTGCACTCTGCTGGCCGATGGATGCCGTGGGCGTCGTCAGTGGCGCGCAGGCCCTGCCCCCCCCCCCCCGGACCTCTCGCGCCTGGACCTCTCCCCCGCGCATTTGCGCGCGTCGAGTATTTAACTGGCCTTCCCACTTTACAGCTTCTCAATGGATTACTATGCGGTCGGTTCTCGACTAAGATCCCCGGGTGCCAAGATGCGTCGGCCCTGCGCCTGCTGCCGTCGCAACTGCGGTCAGGTCGCGGGCCCCGCGAGCCCCGCGGAACGCCGCGCCGCTAGCGTTATCCAGTTTTGGTGGCGGCCCTCCAAATGGCCCCCGGCACAGTGCGCTGCTGCGCCGCCGCGCGCTCTGCGCATCCCACAGTCACCGTTGGCGGCCCCTTCCCGCCGCCGCCGTCGCCCTGCCCCCCAGCCCGCCCATCCCCCAATTCGCCGGAGCGGCGCTTCCCGCTGCCACTTGCCATTCGGGGGGCGCGCTCGCGCGTGCACTGGCGCGAAGCAAGAGGAGTAGAACGCGCGATCAATCTCGCCGACGCATATTCTAGCGCCTGAGATCCCCTCTATGCAGTCCAGCTTGTGGCGGCGCTGGTTTCCTGGAGGCACGTTGCAGCGTCGCCTTGTCGGGCGGCGCCGCCGCCCCGCTGGGCCCGTTGGTCGCAACCGGCAATGCAGCCAGCAACCCGGCGCGCGCGCCCACCCGCGGCCATCCTTCAGTGGGACTTCAAGGCAATGAAGCGCAGCTTATTTTAGGGGGCGCAGGGCCGCCCGATGACCGCCCCGGCCCTGCTCCGAAAGAAAAAAAAACACGCGCCTGGACATTGTAGCGCGCGCGCGCGCGCCGAGCCGTGCGAGGCCCAAGTGGGCCGAGACCAGCCGCTCCTGGAGCGCGACTAAGAAACTAGACGGCCAATGGCGCTTCTGTCTCGGATCCTCAAAAACCTCTGGGGGCGGGCGCGCAAACGCCCGGATCGCCTCAGCGCGTGGGCCCGACGGCCTGGGATTCCCGGCAAAACCAAGGGCAGCGACCTCGAATGATCGCGCAATCGGTGGAGATCTCCTAGCAGGCGGCGCCGGCGATTCCAGCGCCCCCCCCGCGCCGCCGCCCAGATTCACCTCCACTTGAATGGCGCGCCTATCGCGGACCAAAAGACCCCCCCGCGTCGCGAGCAGACCGAACGGGCGCGTCGGCGCTGATGGCGAGCGCACCGGCGGGCCGCGGCATCCAAATATCTGGCGCGTAGACCAGTCACCCCGCCTGAGCATCGAACTGGGGGGCGCGAAACGGACGAGCCAGCAGCCGACTTTCTATGTGTGACCTCGGCCATCCTGACTGGTACAACTGCATGCTATAGCTCGGCGCCGGCTGGATCTTGGTTCGGTATATACAAGGACGGAGGGGGGCATGGGGGCGCGCTGCGAGCGCTCGTCGCTGTGGTTGTTGCCCGCGCTGAAGCCTTTCCTAGAGAGGCCGCCCAAGCATCTGATGGGGGCCACTGGAGGGCCAATGAAGCAGCCTCAGATGTCGGCGTCGCCTGCAACTTTGCCGTCGAACCAAGACGGCCGAAACGTCGTTAGCACTGCGCGCAGGTGCTTTGCGACATCATCTGGAACTTTATCAAACAGCGGGGCAACCATGCATGTGCGCGTGTTGAGCGCGAGGTCAGCGAGCTTCCTGACTAGAAAGAATATCGAAACTTGGCGGGCATGCGCCTGACGACGCTAATTCATTTGGCCACGCCTATATCGCCAGGGCGCACACGGACCAGCCCCCACCTGGGGCAGGCGCTGTGAAGCTGCAAATCCAAAGCGAAGGGGTTGGCAGCGAAAGTGATCCATGCTCCCGACAGCGGGCGCCCCTGGATGACGCCCGAGAACATGAATAATCAAGATAGGAAGCGCCGCCGTGAACGAAGGAACACGGGTTGAGGCGATAGAGGACGGCATCAGCATATGTGAAGCCACGTGGCACAGGAACAAATCGAACAATCATGGGCGCCCACTCATGCCAGGCGGAAGGGAAGGCCTGGGAGAGACGAAAGTCGATAGGAAAATGGAAACGGGTGGGGCCCTTCTACCGCCGAGCGCTGGTTCCCCGAGCGGCCGAATCCGACTACACAGCGCATTTCAAGAAATCGCGTTGGCGGGCGAACCCCGCTTGGAGAGGGCAGCGAGGCCTTGGGGAGCGAGGGTGAGAGAGCGATCGACGACGGCAGCGGCAATCTTGTTCGAGGTTTCTCAAGCTAGAAGGCGGGCTTCACCACTGGGTCGCGCGAAACCAGTAGATGCGGGGTCCTCGCCATCAACGGGCTCGGGGGCGCATGCTTGCAGACAAGCAACAACTGAGGGGAACACATGTTTGCCACGGAACACGGACAACAGTACCTGGCGAATGACCTTGGAGCCCGCACCGACGAGCCAGGGTGGAAGCGGAAGGCAATCGGACCAGGGGCGGAGGAGGATGCCCGACGAAAATGCGAATTAGCTCCACGGAAAGAAGGGAGGAGGTCCCGAATATCCTTTTCCTGGGGAACTAAACTCCTCAACGTGCATGGGGGCGCTGGCAGATACAGGCGTGCGATTCGCGGAGATGCAGGCCCAGTCGTTATTCAGTTCATGCACTCTCTCCTCTGGTGACGTGACACCTTTTTCGAGCATGTCATGAGACGCACTGCTCGACGTTCCAGCAAGACGCTTGCGGCGGGCAAATGAACACCAAAGGCGCGCTCTCCGCGCAGTCGCATCGCGCCGAACACGGACCCGCTGATGCATCCTAGGCCAGGGCTCCTACTGGGCCTCCGCCTCGACATGGGTTTCAATCGCCCCTGCTCCTGCTACTGGAGCGAAGAATGCGTTCTGAAACTTAACAGGATCCGACAGCAGGACAACGCCGTCCATCGAGACCAACAGGTGCGAGCGAAAAGACATCGAGCAGCTTTGCGATCAGCTTTGATACCCCGACGAGAGACGCATCGCGCAACGGACCTGGCGAACGTGGCCCGAGACAAAACTGAGCGAGCTTGTGCGGCCAAAAACATCACGCGCAGTTCTTCCCGCAGCTGGGCGGCGCAACGTCGCGCGCTGCAACGCATCGGGGGCATCAGGCACCTCGAAGATAACACAACTTTCGCATTCAGTCACGAGCTTGGTATAGAGGGGAGCCGAGAACACATGTGCGCTAGGCCCCTTGTCGCGCGCCACGTCCATGCGCGAGCGCGAACGCAAACATTCTTTTCGCAACTCACGACGATCGCACCCGCAGCGTGTAATTCGCACTTGGAGTCTCCCACAGCTCCTGCAGGGCCAACTTTTCACCCAAGAGGGTTCTTTGATGACCTCTACAAAACCCGACAGCGCTCCCATGGCTGCCGAAACGCAGGAGAGACGCCTGTCGAGACGCGCTGGCGCCAAGTAGCCCGGGCTGGCGCGAACCCCGGGTCCGCCAGGGCCATGTCGCGAACCCTGGGCCAACAGGACAGTAGCTCCCAAACCCAGGCCAGCGGCGGCGGGGGAGGGCCCACGTGGCTCCCGAAGCCAGGCCGGCCAGGAGGGCATCGGCCGATCCCGTCAGTGCTTATACCCCTGTTGCGTGAGCTCCGGACCAGGGCTTCAGGCCCCGAAAACGTTGATTTTGGTACACAAGAGGACACTAGCGTGCCCGAGAAGGCTGCAGCCGTGGATCGAGACATCCCCCAAGGTTTCGTCTTCTCCGGCTGGACTGCGCAAGGCAAATATTTGTTTGCTCGAATCTGGACCCCTGAAAAACTGAAGAGAGCAATCTGCGGGAGGCTGCGGTCTGGGTGAAAGCGGCCAGGGGGTCTGAACTGAAGGAATACAAACAACTTGCCAAGAGCGGCAGACAAGGCCGAATCAGCTCAAAATCCGTCCCCGTTCTTCGAGCCGCGTCCAGCCGTCGTGACGAGGGGGTTCCTTTCCTCCCCTTTTCCGCTGGCCGGAACCAGCCCAGGCATGCGATGTGCAGACTGTTGTTCAGCAGGGGGCCCCCGAAGTCCCGACCCCTTCCCCGGGGCCTGTCTTTCGTCGCGTTTCTCTGTTTGGCTGGCCAGGGGCCTGGCGATTGATCTTAGAGGCCGAGAACGGCGAAACATCTCCTGTCTGAATTTGATCCACGACTCGAGCATGCCTACGGCAGGTTCGTGTCGTGCCGACCCCAGCGTTGGTTTTTGACACCGCAGGGATCGTTCAACCTTGAACGATCGGCCGCTGCCGCAACGTCCGATCGTTCAACATCGATCGATGCTGGGTCGCCGGCGGCGCTCAACCTTGAACGCCCGCGCTGGGGTCGCCGCGAGTCGACACGACGCAAACCTACCGTACGTAAGGCGGGCCAGAATCAGTGCTCGGCCACCTCGCCTTCCCTGCTGGCTCCAAAAGGGCCTGGGCCCGGGCGCGCGGCCGCCCGCGGAGGCCTTGGCCACGGAATCGTCCCACGCGGAAGGCGACGCGCCCACCAAGAGCCTCGTCTCCGCCTTCAGGGACTTGCCTGTCGGGGGCGGGAAAGAGATGAGGAGGAAGAGGAAGAGGAGGAGGAGGAAAAGGAGGAGGAGGAGGAGGAGGAAGGGGAGGAGAAGGCCGAAGACAGGAGGAGGATGACGACGCCGACCACGACAACGATGATGATGCTGATGATGATGATGATGATGATGATGATGATGATGATGATGATGATGATGAGTATGACGATGATGGTGATGATGCGGCTGCTGCTGATGATCATGATGCTGATGACGATGATGATGACGATGACGATGGCCATAATGATGATGATTCGAAGGATGATGCTTGTACTGGTGATGGTACTGACAATGATGTTGCTGATGGTGATTGTGATGGTGATGGGGATGGAAGTATGTAAGGTGATGCTGACCACGATGGTGATGATGATGACGATTATGGTGACGACGATGGCGAGTATGATGAGGATGTTGATGATGATGACGATAGTGGTGATGACGACCATGACGATGATGATGGCGACGATGCCGCTAGAGATGATTATGATGATGATGTGTAAGATAATGGCGGTGAAAATAATAATGGTGATGATAGCGATGATGCTGGCGATGGTGGTAATTATGCTGACGATGCTGAAGATGGAAATGTCGAGGATGATGCGCTTTGGTAGTAGTGGTAGTAGTGCTAGTAGTAGTGGTCGTAAGGGTAGTGGTAGTAGTAGTCGTAGTGGTAGTAGTAGTCGTAGTAGTAGCAGTAGTAGTAGTAGTAGTAGTAGTAGTAGTAGTAGTAGTAGTAGTAGTAGTAGTAGTAGTAGTAGTAGTAGTAGTAGTAGTAGTAGTAGTAGTAGTAGTAGTAGTAGTAGTAGTAGTAGTAGTAGTAGTAGTAGTAGTAGTAGTAGTAGTAGTAGTAGTAGTAGTAGTAGTAGTAGTAGTAGTAGTAGTAGTAGTAGGAGTAGTAGTAGTAGTAGTAGTAGTAGTAGTAGTAGTAGTAGCATCGTCGTGATAGTAGTAGCAGCAGAGCAGCAGCAGCAGCAGCAGCAGTAGTAGTAGTAGTAGTAGTAGTAGTAGTAGTAGTAGTAGTAGTAGTAGTAGTAGTAGTCGTAGTCGTAGTAGTCGTAGTAGTAGTAGTAGTAGTAGTAGTAGTAGTAGTAGTAGTCCCAAGGGTAGTACCCGGGGTAGTAGTAATAGTCATGGTAACCGTCATCCACTGTTTGGAGTCAACGCTGTAGTAATAGTCATTGTAACCGTCATCCACTGTTTGGAGTCAACGCTCTATTTGGAGTATTGTGCTCTACTGCATTTTAGTGCACTCCGGACTCTACCTTGAGCTAGACTCGGGATTCGACTCTACGCTAGTCTACTCTGAGCCCTTTTATGGGCCCTACTCTAGTCTACTCGTCTCTACTGGTATCTTTTACTACTCGACTCTAGGCTACTCCACTCTACTCTGCCCGATTTTAGTATGTTATATATGTATCAATACCCGACTCTACTCTACTTCCTACTCTACCCTACTCGAGTCTACTCTACTCGAGCCTGCTTTTCTCTTCTCTACTCTACTCTACTCTACACTATTCTATGCTACTCTACTCGTTTCTACTCCATCCTACCGTTCTCGACTCTGCTCTACCCGACCCTTTTCTACTCGACTTTGCTCTGCTCCAGTTTACGCTACTCTAACATTCGAGTAGTTTGACCATTCCAAAGGCAATATAGGTGGCTGACTGTGGACCAGTTCTCTACGGTTTGAGCTAGGACTATGGGAACATGACGCGGACGGGGGATTGGCGGCTCCCCAGTCACCTTCGGGGAAGAGAGGACTATAGCAAATCTGCCCTGGCACCTTCGTGGGGTCCACCTGGCAAGCTTGTCATCCTGGCGGTCCTGGGTCCCACATGGGCCCCCAGAGGTCGAGGTCGAGGTCCGGCGCGATTGCGTCGACTGGAAGCCTCTGGCGCCCCCCGGAAGCCTCCGCCCAAGAAGAGCCAGAAACGCCCAAACACCTCGGTCCTGCATGTCAGAAAAACATTTCAAGCTGCCAAGAGGAAGCCTGATACCCGATCATGTAGGGAAGAGCCTGATGGTGATGGTGATGGCGATGATGATGGTGAGGATAACGTCGATGGTGATGATGATGATGATGATGATGATGATGATGATGATGATGATGATGATGATGATGATGATGACCCAACACGAGGACCCAACGCCACAGGATGATTGGAAAAAACATTTGAAGCTGCCAAGAGGAACCCTGACACCCGATCATGTAGGGAAGAGCCTTTCGCGTTGTGCCCCCGAGGCCTCCCAGGGCCAGCCTCCGGGGCCCTCGTCTTCGTCGTCGTCGCTTGCTCCCCCGACGGCAGCGGTTGGGGGTGGAGGTAAGGAGAGGGGCAGAAGGGGCAGGGGAAGGTAACAGGAAAGAAGGAGCGAGGGGAAGAAGGGGCAGAGGAGGAGGGGAGAGGGGAAGAAGGGGCAGAAGGAGGAGGAGCGCAAGCAGCATGGCTCGCAGCGGGTGCCGAACTCATCTACTTGCTGATGGCAGCTTGAGCTGAACGCAGAATTTGAACGCATGATGGAAAACAGTTGGGCGGGGATGCAGCGTACCGTACTTCGTAATACAAGTGGAATAACAGCACTGCGTATGCATGGGCGTGCTCTCGCTTGAATTGGGAGGCAGTGGCGGGAGCGCAAGCCCGATGCGAGTGATGGGATCGGAGGGGCGAGGGGAGCGGTATGGGTGTGAAAAATTAGAAGGGGGTGCCCAGCGACAACCAAAAGGAACCGCCTTCCACGCGTGTGGCTGTTGTACACACCTCTCGACTCCTGGTCACTAAGTCTGACGAGGTCTCACGCGAGAACACCATGTTGAAACAACATGCACCCTTCATCCGTTCAAGTGTTGCACGGTGTTCCGTGAACGCTTCCGGAATTCGACTTGAGGAACTCTCGAGCGGAAGTCTCACTTTGAAAAAGGAAGCCCCTTTATCCGCGTGGCAGTTGGAGTTGTTTAGGACGAGGGTTCTTAGCGATAAGGCGAGAACTCCATGTTGAAAAAAGGTTCGCCCTCAATTCTTGTGGCTGTTGGAAACAAAACTGTCAGCGATGTCAAACTTCAGTATCACAATCGGTGAAGACGTCTCGGGCGCAACGCCCGGCCCGCCCTGACGACGCGTTTGGTGGTGCGACAGGGAGGACTTCTTCACTAGAGTGAGGGGGCCGAGCGTTCTCAATGTCCCTGGGCTCGTGCCTGAGGTGTGGTTCCACTGTGCGGATGAGTGCACTTATTGCCGGCTCC
Organism: Prorocentrum cordatum; assembly: GCA_963575745.1. Lineage (NCBI taxonomy): Eukaryota > Dinophyceae > Prorocentrales > Prorocentraceae > Prorocentrum > Prorocentrum cordatum. The sequence continues at coordinate 905,439 of CAUYUJ010014527.1, forward strand.
GCTCCGCGACCCACCCGCGACCCTCTCCGCGGCCTGCCCGCGACCCGCCGCGCGATTCGCCCAACGACCCGCAACCGCGGGGGCCAGTGGAGGGGGAGAGAACGAGGACCATGACCAAGACTGAACGCGGAAACGTCGTGCCGATCTTGGTCAGCGTCCACCTTGGGCAGTGTCAATTTGTGGATCATCCTCGCGAATTTGCGGCGGCCGGCATGGACTAAGAAGATCGAGGTCGCCAAGATACCGCGACGTCTTGGTCATCGTCAGTGTGCTTCTTCCCTCAACTATGGTAAGGGAGAGGGGCGGAGGACGACGACGAAGAGGGCTTTCGCTTTCTGCCCCCCGAGCCTCCCAGGGCCAGCCCGCGGGAACCGTCGCTGCATAGCGCCGCTCGTCTCTGGGCCGCCGGGGGGCCCAGGAAGGGCAGCACCGCGAGTAGCGACGTCACGAACGTCAGTTGCGCGAGCGCCGTGACGGCTGGGGAGCCAAAGGAACAATCTGAGCACGCTGTCTCGTGGGGGGGTGGGGGGGCGGCACGTCGGAAACGAGCTGTCTAGGGGGGTGGCACGAAAACGGCGCAGAAGCCCCTGCTCCGAAGGCCCAGGCGCCCATGGGAATGCCCCCTGACGACGACCATTCGAAGGTGGAAAGAACAAACGGGAAGAACCTACGGGCTCCCCTCTAAAACCAGGGTCACTCTTAACCCCTCGAGCCAGCTGCGAGCGGATTGGCCAACATTTCAGCCAGCGCCAACGTGCACGCCCGCCACCACCTGTCCTCCTCGATCCTCGAGGCTCGTCGATCGCTCCCGATCGATGATCCGAGCTTGTAATATTTTGTTGTATGTTGTTGGCCTCCTGCAGCCGCCGAAAGCCTCTGGGGATATCTCGACATTCAGATACGTTTCCGAAGGCCTATGGAGACCTCCAGGGCAGGGCTCTCTGGGAACCTCCTCCTGGAGTCTGTGTCCTGAGAGCGAGCTGGTCACAGTGCGAGCAGCACCTATGCTGGAATACTCCCAAGACAGAGGCCTGGCTCAGCTCGTGGGGCCCTTGAGGAATGCCCAGCCCAGATGCGGCCCACATTCTCCACCCGCTCCTCCAGGTCTCTGGAGACCTCCACGGAAACGGTCTTGGAGTCTGAGCCTCTGGAGCCTCAGACATATATATATATACATATATATATATATGTATATAGACATGTATGTATGTGAATACATATGTATATGTGTATATATAATGTATGTATATATGTGTATATGTGTGTTTGTGTCTGTGTGTGCGTGCGCGTGAATGTGTGTGTGTGTGTGCGTGTGTGTGTGTGTGTGTCTGTGCTTGTGTCTATGTGTGCGTGCGCGTGTGTGCGTGTGTGTGTGTGTCTGTGTTTGTGTCTGTGTGTGCGTGTGCGTGTTTGCGTGTGTGTGTGTGTGTGTGTGCGTGTGTGTGTGTGTGAATGTGTGTGTGTGTGTGTTTGTGTGAGTGTGCGTGCGTGTGTGTGTGTGTGTGTGTGTGTGTGTGTGTGTGCGTTTGTGTTTGTGTTTGTGTGTGTCCCGAGGTCGTCCCCTCTGTAATCGCTCCCGCGCTCGTCCCCTCTCTCGGATGCCCCCCCAAGAGACGCCGCACAAAGTGGCTTTCTATGGGTGAACCCTGTGCTTCTCACATGGCCGCATGCGTCCCCAGCCGATTCCATGATTTCGGGGAGGTATCGGGCGCTTTTCCGGCTGTCCGACTGCATGCGATACGTCGCTACGCGCCTGGTCACCACGTCAAATAAGCTTGTCAGTATGTGCGGGCGTGTGCGGGTGTGCGTGCGTGCGTGCGTGCGTGCTTGCTTGTTTGCTTTTGCGCGCGCTTGGCCCCGCCCGCGTGCCTGCTGCGCGGCGCCCCGTGATAGCAGGGCGTGCAAGAGCACGCGCTTTTGTGTGTGTGTGTATGTGTCTGTGTGCCTGTGTCTCTGTGCGTGTGTGTGTGTGTGTGAGGGCCCGTCTCTGCGCATGCCCGTTTACACTTGGCTCCCCAAGATGACGATGATGATGATCGTGCCGAGGCTGAACGTGTTGAAGGGCGCCGGGAGCAGCAGCGACGAGGCCCACGCGATCACCAGCACCGTGGCGGAGACGACGACGACGCGGCCGCTCTGGGAGAGGGTCGTCACCAGGGCCTGCTCCACGGACTCTCCCGCGGCGCGCTCCTCTCTTGGGCGGCGTGCGCGCAGGGGCTCACGAGCGATCAAAAAAAACAGGACAGCAAGCATAGGAATCAACACGGGCAGTCGATTCGAGAGGGGGCGGCCTGCAGAAAGAGGGGCAAAAGGGGCTTCCCAGGAAGGGCCGGAGGCTTCCGAGAAGCCTCCCTGGAAGCCTCCAGCCTCTTGTGCGAAGCCCCCTGTCTGAAAAGGCAGGGGGGGTTCTCAGAAGGGGATCGGGAGCTTCCGATAGCGATACCACCAAGGACGCACGCGCCCAGCCACGTGCATGAATATGGCCCCCCATTCTTCGAGGCCAACCTCGTGTTACGAACGATCCCGCAATGCGCGCTTTCGAAACAAACGTAGACTTGTGTACGTGTACGCTCTTCTTTCGCCCGTGATCTGAGTAGGCTTCGCAGAAGCCTTTGGCCTCTTCGAGGCGCCCCCTTGCCTTAGAAGGCCCCTATGCCCTCTCGAACGCGCCGTCGATCCTCGGCGTAGCGGGTGAGCAGGAAAAGGGAGTAGTCGAACGAGAGGGACGTGCAGAGCATGAGCATTGTCATGATGCAGTAGAACATCACAGTGCTCTTGAGCGACACAAAATAGGTGATGCCGAAGGCGGTGAGGATTTCCACAGGCAGAGACACTAAACACAGCATGAGCATCCGGGGACTGCGCAGGGCAAGCGCGAGGATCAGGAAGGGCAGCCATATCGTGGTGGCCTCATGAACAGGCACCTCTTCGATGATGGTCTCTTTCATCGCGAGATCCAGCGTCACGAGCCCAGTAAGACGGACAGAGAGTCCATCGGCCCCCTGAAACATGTTGATCTCCTCTACGAGTGTCGAAACTGTACGAATCAGATCTTCAGACTGGCTGGTCATGTCGTCAGGGACGCTCCAAACCCAGAGGAGGAGGATGCTCTGCTTGTCTTTTGATATCAGCGGGTTGTCCCCCAACTGGTGGTGCCCGGTGAAGGTGAAATAAGAGTTGACGCGCACGTTTGCGTTCGGGTACGTGCTGTTAAAGCGTAGAACCAGAGAGGAGATCTCGGAGACTATGCCGCGGCTGGCGTCACTGGCAGCGCTCGCGCAGTTGGTGCGGCAACTTATGACCACCATCTCGCGTCTCACGTGCGAGAGGTCGGGGAAGTGCCGCTGGAAGAGCTCCAGGGCCTCCCTGCTTTCGGTGCCCCGCGGTGCTTCCTTCGTCATCGGTGCCGCGTTGAGGAGCAGCAAGTACGCGCACGGTGCCAAGCATGCTGCCGAGATGACCCAAAAAGCAATGAGACAGAACCGTAATTTGAAAACAACTCTGGCGACGATGGATCCTGTGACGGCATCCGCTTCATTGTCGGGCTCTGGCTCGCTGTCCTGTGAGTGAGGGAGAGGAGCAAGGAAGGAATGAGGGGCGGGCCTTCCTGAATGCGTCCCTCCCACGGGGCATCGGCGACGGCAGATTATGTCCAAGGCGCGCCAGGCACCCTGGAAAAACTCTCTTTTATATGATGTCGAATGGCGGTTGAGCAGGGGTTCCTTCAGACAAAAGCAACAGAGGTCCCCAACGCGTCCAAACGTTTGTGGCCACTTTTGCCTGGCCCTTCTGGCGCACGAGTGTACCGAATCAAGCGGATCAGCCGCCGATCCCGAGTGGGAGCTGGAGCGAGAGCTGCAGAAGGAAGTCAGAGGCGCTGTAGGCGGCATTGCGTTCCCAGACGAATTAAAATGCAGAAGAACCGCATGTCTCCTTGTTCCTCTAGTGTATAGCTTCTCTCTTCTCCGCTCCACCGAAGTCATTATCCTTTATTACGTCACGCCCGCTCGGCCTCCTCTGTTTGTTTCCTCGTCGTGCACGCCCCTGCCCGCTCGCCTCGTTTTCCGGAAAAGGAGGAGGAGGAGGAGGAGGACCACAATCAATCCAACATGCGTCAACGATGCCGCAGAGATGCTGCAACGCACCTTGAGGTCGTTCAAATTTCTTCGTAACACATCACATATACATATGTGTATGGTTCACTACGACAAACGCTGCCTTGAAAGACCGACTCGTGCAGGCGAGAGCCCCGTTTTGAAAAGGAGCCGCCCTGCACCAGCCTTGTTAGCATCGTCGGCGCGTAGATGCATATCTGCCGAGCAAGAATACCATCGCTGCTGACCTCGACCCGAGCAGCTGATGACGGATTCCAGCGTATGGTCGTACACCATAGCGAAATCTCAAACGAGTGCACATGTTTCGACATATGTCAAGACAGTCTGAACGACATGCGGGATCCCAATCTTTAAACAGATCCTCCACAGTTTGCGTGACGTGTCCGGGCGTTTAACAGAATGCTCGCGGCGCTGGGGCGAGAACCATATTTTGAATACTATTTGGGCTCCACCAATGCATGTGTTATAAGCTGTTGAGGCGCATGCGGGCGACACTCAGACGAATCAGCGTTTTCAAAACTACCCGCCTCCCATCCTCCATGCAAATGCTGGAAACTATGACACAAAGTACGCGCGGCGCTGAGACGAAAACCACGTTTTCAAAACAACTGGCTGATTACGGCAACTGCACGCGGCCATAGGCAAGAACCACATTTTGACACCGACCAACCTTCACATTCACCCATGCAGCTGCTGGAAACGGTTAAGACGAACTCGCCCTGCGCAAAAGCGCGGGCCAACATTTGAACACAACCGAGCCCCCATCCGTGTATCACTTGGGATATCGTAGGACAAATGTGCGCCGCGCTGATGCGACAACCGCATTTGAAACACGGCCCGCCCTCCATCCATGTCGATGTGTAGAGGTTCAAACCTCGCCGATCAACATGTCGATTAACTGCTTCCTGTGAGAAGTAGAGGTCGCCCTGCCGCCGCATCCACTAGAGCGACGACGATGAAACACTGATGGAAAAACGTGACAAAGAACACCAAATTAAGAACGAACGCACAGGCGGAATTCACAGAAAAACGATGTCAATGTCACTCCAACGTTTTTGGGACCTCAACAGCACCGGCACGAGGAGAACTTATCCTCGGCTTGTCAATCGTTCGTCGGCGCTTCATGCTCAGATTTGCTGAGGTCACGGCTGGTCACACCGAACAAAATGTGTGACGCTTATATGTTCTCCAAATGCTTGCCCACCGGAGTTCAAAGCTGCTACATATTAGGGCTCTGCGACATTGCCTCGGGACCAAGGTTCGACCTTGCATGACGCTGGTTGCAAATGTACCCGAATAGGCTCACGCAAATATACATGGGCTAAGAAAAACTGCGAATTGGATCGATACAGCCCAAAGGAAACAACTTTGCTTAAAACTGGGGCAAGGCATCGTAGAATAAACAAAACCCCGGTGCGGCGATTAAGCTCACCGCCCACCCGGCCATAAAGAATTACTCTCCTTCCATCCCTTTCGCGTCATACAGCTCCTGCTCCATGCCAAAGGCCAAGACCGAAGGCCCCGCGCGTGTTTATGCATCACGGGCTTTACCCAGACCATGCGCAAGACTGCACAAGCAAACAAGGACAGACTTCGACAAGCCCCTCGCCCTTGACGTGTTCGAACAAGAGTAAAATAGCATCACGTCGGGAAGCGCGTGCTAGCGCAACGACCAACTGGCAGGGCGAATGAGTTCTGATGGGCACGGCAATTGTTTGAACAAAAGCTTACACCAGTAAAGCCGATGGTTGACTAAAAAATGTAGCACCCCGCAATTCGGTTGCGGGCGGGTCGCTGGTAGGCCGCGGGTGGGTCGCGGGAAGGGGGTCGCGGGAGGGTCGCGGGTGGGTCGTGGGTGGGTCGCGGCTGGGTCGCGGCTGGGTCGCGGCTGGGTCGCGGCTGAGTCGCGGGCGGGTCGCGGGTGGGTCGCGGGCCGGTCGCGGGCGGGTCGCGGGTGGGTCGCAGGTGGTCGCGGGCGGGTCGCGGGCGGGTCGTGGGTAGGTCGCGGGCGGGTCGCGGGAGGGTCGCAAGTGGGTCGCGGACGGGTCGCGGGTGGGTCGCCGGCAGGGCCGCGACCGGGACGACGACAACAAACAACAATCATAACAACAACAAGAACAATAACAATAACAATAACAACAACAACAACAACAACAACAACAACAACAACAACAACAACAACTGCAGCGACAACACCATCAACAAAAGCAACAGCAACAGCAACAAACACAACAACAACAACAACAACAACAACAACAACAACAACAAGGCCAACACCAGCCAAGCACAACAACAACGACGACGACGACAACAACAACATAAGCACAAACAACAACAGTCCTTGTAAGACTGTTCGATATCACCTGCTCGCGTGCCATTCAACACGTATATCCCAAACCCTCAATACCCGCCCTCTTCGGCTTCCATCGGTGTAATGGGTGCAGCCCCTAAAAAATGCAAAAGAGGACGGGTGGAAGGAGGAGGGTAAGGGATGGAGCACGGGATTAGCAGGAGCGGGGCTAAGAACAGAAAACACGTGGCAGAACCAGACGGGGTCATTGGGCGGGTAGACCCTAACGGGCGGGCAGGGAGGCGAACCCGAGCGGCCAGGTCGAGAAGGCGGGTTGCTGACGCGTGAGTAGTGCGTTAATCGCGGGGAAGTCTCGAGCGATAGCGGGATTCCCTGGTGACCCCCAAGATAAACCGCAGCGAGAGCGCGATTCCTGAGCGTCGAGGGCGCGGCGTTTGAATCAATTGCGAGGACGCCCCACGCGAGAGCGCAATTCCTGCATACATTGTGAGGAAGTCCCGCGCGAGAGCGCCATTTCTCAATACGACTATGAGGCTGGAGCCGCTGTGATTGCAAACCAGGGGCCAACGACACAGATTTCTGACCCCACACGTTCCTTGCAAAAAAACTAGACGCGGGCCCCGGGAGGAGCACTTTAATCGAAAAACACACTGGTCACCGGGCAAGGGGGGATCAACAATAATATTTTTAAAGAAATATAATTTCAAAAATAAACCCAATCCGGACCGCGGAACACCACTTCAGCCATACACCTCGGGACAGTGAACGACCGTTCGGCCCACTCACTCGATTTTCATAACGTGAGCGCATGTGGCCACATAGTTTGATGCCGTGGGGGTGTGTACAACAAGCCAGGAAACGTCCGCCTGATTATAGCATAGGGGCATAAATATGCATCACACATTCTTTACAAGGTATGGTATTTCCACTATGATGAGTCGCACCAAATTGCATGCTATATTAGATGTAGGGCGAGTGCACGTTCGGTCCAATACCTCACTGATGATACTGTGGGGAATGCCGGACCTATATGTGGTGGCCGGTCTGGACTGGTCTGGCTTGGTCGGGCATGAATGGAAAGTAATTTGCATGACATTCGGGTTCGGATATATGAAGTCCAATGGTGCAGGTGGGCCCGGGGTAGAGAAGAGAATGGAGTAGAACGGTGTATGGGGGCGTAGAATCATCTACTTGCGTAGTGCAATCTTCCAACCCGCCCACCCACTCAGAAATAATCACACTCAGTCATAGCCCTTCGCATCAGACAGCTGCCCAAACATACCAGCGGTCTTGGATAAAATGGCCGCGCGCGTGCATGCGTCGATCTGCAGCCAGTCCATGCGCAAGACCGCGCAAGCAAATATGCTCGACTTTGACAAGCCCTTCGCCATTGCCGAGTTCAGCCAACAACTTGATGACAGACCCATGGACGCCCGCAGCATCTGATTCTGGCAAGTTCGAGCGCGCAGACCCTCCGACAGTGTTGCAAGTCTTGGTCAAACAAGCAAATGCACTCAACATAAGGATCATAAGCATTTTCGATTGCACTGTATCTTAGCTGACATCCAATCGCGGGCGCACGTGTAGATTCGCACACACGATGATTCATGCCCAATGCATTGAATGATTTGCATAGGCAAGTGCCCGGGCCGCATAGGGCATCGCACTGAATACAATGCTTTAATCAGTAGGACGGCCGGTGGGTCCAGAAGGTCTATATTTTTCAAGCAAGAAGAAACAACGACTCACTGCACACCGACAACTGACAGCTTTACAAAGGTGCATCTGTCCAGGAATACCTCTCGGAGGAGGTGAACAAATGATCCTTAAACGGACTCGGAGCTCGAACGCCCAGCAACGGCGGCACATGTGGATTACCATACACTGCCACGACGAACGCTGAACGGAATATACGGCAAAATCGCGCCTGCCACGGTTTCCGCCAGCGCCCGTTGGGTCCAGAAGCTATATTCAAACATAATGGAAAGAGCCCAGGGCCCGACGGACTCAAAAGTATGATAGGGTAGCACTAGCAGTATTAGAACATGACAGGGTAGGGGTATAGAAGTATGAGGGCGCGGCAGGGTGGGAGTGAAGCAACGGGCACGCCATCCCTCGCCTTCCCCTCCCTCCCTCCCCTCCTGGGCGCCTCGTCCTTCCTCCCCTTTCCTCCTCCCCCGTCGCCATGTCCTCCTGGGCCCCCGATCCCCTCTCTGATCCTCCCCCGTGCCCCCCTCAGGCGGAGGTCCTCGACGAGCTCGCTGAAGTCCTGCTCGTCGCACTTCGGCAGCGGCCCCGGGTCGACCCGTCGAGGCCGAGCCCACTGTGGCAACATCTGCTGCGCGGTCCGGCGTCGCTGGCGATGCCCGAGTGGGGGCGGCGTCCATCGGCCGGCGAATGCTGTGGCCAGACTGGGGCTCGGATCCTTAGAGTTCAAGCCAGAACGGCTGAGGGCGGTGATGATAATGCCGGGAAAAAATTAGCAGGGAGAAGCGCAGGTTTGGACGGCGTAACGTGATTGCTCTCCCTCCCCCTCCCTCTCTTTCTTTATTTCTTCTTTTGTTGTTTCTCTCTCTCTCTCTCTCGCTTCCTCCCTTGCTGCTGCTCTTGCATGCTTGATCGCATCGGTCCGTCTGTCAATGCAAAGATTTGACTCGAAACCAACTGATTCCAGGTGAACCATTTTTTTGACAGCACCTGCTTTGGAATAGTCTTCGTACATTGACGAGGATGCAGAGGGGAAGCGAAGGCAACGTGCGACGCACCAGCTGTTGGCAGCAACACTAGCGAGAGAGCGCACAGCCGTCTCTACTGCCAGTCGAGCTGCACCACTTTATGCGGGACGAGATCAGCCGCAGCCCCTGGAAAAACACGGTGATGATTTCATGCCGCGGTCACGATCGGATTCTCTGTGATAGGTGGTGTCAGTGAGCAGACTGAGCAGACCAAGCAGAACCGGATGGAACATACTGAGATGTCCAGCAACACTAGACTGCGCAGACTGAGCGAGCCGAACTGACCGAGCGGATAGACGGAGTGACCGAGCAGGCCTGGCGGACGAAGCGGACCGCGCGGGCCGGACCGACTGGAGCAGACCGAGCGAGCGGACCTCAGAAACCGAGCGGGCCCGGCAGACGGACCGAGCGGACCGACCGGGCCGAGCAGGGCGCACACGCCGGCCCCTCGGCGCGCAGGGACCGCCGTGGGGCTCCCTCGAACGCCCGCGCGCGCAGCAAACGCGAGGGGTGAGGCACCAATAACCCCAGAGCGGCCTCCGCCCGCGGAGCCGCCGCCGTTTTACTTCCGCCGCCCTCCGCCGGCTTTCCACCGCCTTCTGCCGAGGAAGGAGGTGGCAACTCATGCGGTCCTCGAGCGTGGGGCCTTCCTGAAGGCCTCAGAAGGGCTTGGCCGCACGGTGGGGGGCGAGGGATCACGTGCTACAGCATGACGCATGCTGAGACAATAACCTACATGTCGACGGCGACTCTGCGTGTCTCACCGGGCGGGCCAAACACACACCCATCCTGAATCGCTTCGAGCCCACTATTCCCCCACACTTGAAGTCGGATTCTTGATTTCTCTGAACACCCCGCGTAGTCCCCACATCGTATCTCACACACCCTCTCCTCCTCTCCTCGTTTCACACTCACCATCACCATCACACCACATCCCCTTCGCATCCAGTTCTCCTTCTACACTCAGTACGATCACCATCACCATTACGATCACCATCGCCACTATCATCGCCATCATCATCATCATCACGTTTCCATCGTCATCATCAATACTATCATCATCCCATGATGACCATCAGTTCGCTCATCATCAGCAACATCACCATCATCATTATCACGACCATCATCATCACCATCACGATGTTCATTATCATTACCAGTATCATAATGAAGATCAGCATCGTCATCATCATCAGCAGCAGCATACGCGCAGTCAAGTGCATCTGCATCATCGTCGTCGTCATCATCACCATCGTCATCATGATCGTCGTCAGCATCCACGTTCTCCTCCCACACGTAAGCACGCCCACACTCACACTCACTCGCACATCCCCGCAGTCGTATTGACGACCTCTCGATCGGGAGCCTCGCCTGTGAGTGAAAAGTAAGGAGGTCTCGATCGGGAGACTCTCTCTATGGGCTCCGCTCTTCATGTTCGAATCCCAGGCGGTCATCGGCTCACTATAGCAAACAGAACGTGTGTGAGCACACATGGAAACGACTCGTGAGAATGTCTCGAGCGGGGGCCGCATCTTTGAATGAATGGCGAAGCGAAGCGAAGAGAAGCGAAGCGAAGCGAAGGGCGCAAGTCCGCCGGAGCGGGACCCTTGAGGGTCGGCGCGGGCGGGCCGGGACCCTTACACCGTGGTGTCGGAGATGTTCATACAGAAGCCGTCGCATGCGCGATAAATTGTCCCTCCAATCTGTGCCACACACAAGTGTCGCAGGCAAGTTGTAACCACCATCGGCAACCGGTGTCGTCGGATGCTCTTGTGTCGTCCACCAGTTTGTGCGATATCAAAAAGCTGACGATATCATGATCCCATCTTTTCCGCTGTCCTCCGTGTTTCCTCTGCGCGGGTCGTCTGTCATGTACTGGGGGTTCCCAGACGGCGGCACGTCGTGACCAGCGGTCAGTCTATTGATTTGCTATGCGGCAAGCCCACCGCCACTTCTTTTTGAAATGAACTGTTGTCCAAGATTGGATCTGAGCTCGTTTGGCGTGGGCGTTAGCAGTGTGCGTTGCTCTCCGGACGAAATCGATCCAGGATTCCGTGGTGCAGGAGTCAGATGTGCTTCCGTCGTCGCTGTTGTCGTTGTCGTGGATGCTGCCGTTGGAGTCGCTCTCAAGCGTTGTGGTCTCTAGATTCGTTTTCTCCACGTGCTCGGAATTGCTGGCCTGATGTTTCAGTTGGTCGTTGTTATCAGGGTTTTTTGTCGTGCGCCTCCTGCTGGTGCCAACTATTATTCTGATCATCGTGCGTTGTGTCCGCTGTAGTGTAGTGAGCATGTCTTCAGTAAGAACCCAAGAAGTACATCCGTACGTGACAGCAGGCGTCACAGTCCCGTTGAAAAGTCGTAAGCGGCTAGCGAGAGGATAGTGTTTGCAAGTCAGTTCATGCCTCACCTGGTTGAACTTGCGCCATCCAGAAGCATTTCTACAATTGAGCTCCTTTGCGTGGAAGCCATGGAACATGAGTGCTCTGCCTAAGTACTTCGTGCTCTGCTCCGCTTCCAAGATCTCAACGTTTTCCCCGTCGATGGTGACACATTGAATTGTTCTGGCTTGGCGCCGGGTGACATTCGTAAGTATTTTGGTCTTGTCTGGGTGTAGTTCCAGGCCACATTTGGACGACTGGTTCTTCAAGTCGCAAAGTAAGCATTTCAGTTGGCGTCTGGAGCAGAAGTCCCATCCCCGTTGGGTCCCCACTTCACATTCGAGTCCCAGGCGGTCATCGGCCCACCATAGCAGGCATAACATTTGAGCACCCTCAAGCATTGAATCGTGAAAATGTCTCCGACGGGGGCCTCATGCGCGAGTGACTTGCGAGGAAGTCTCAATCGGGAGCCCTTTCTCGATGGGGTCCCCACTTCATACTCGAATCCCAGGCGGCCATCGGCCCACCATAGCAGGCATTTGCACCTGAGCGCCCCTAGGAGGCGAATCGTGAGGATGTCTCGAGCGGGGCCCCATCTCTGAGTGAATCGCGAGGATGTCTCGAGCCGGGTCCACATCTGTGTGAGCATAGCGAGGAAGTCTGGAGCGTGAGCCTCTTTGTCATGGGGCCCGCACTCCAGGTTGGAAGTCGAACGGGTCATCCAAAACACTATATTGACGCGATGCGAGCCCTCACCAATGATGAGAGTCCTCGCCTCCAGGTTGGAGTCCGAGTGGGTCATCCAAACGCTGTAACACGGTGATGCGAGCCCTCCCGGGCAAATCCGAGCGGGATCATCCAAACCTTGTAACGCTCTTCACATGTGGGCTCCCCAAAAAGCCACCCCCTCGAGCCATCAGATGAGGAGGAGCAGGAGGAGGAGCAGGAGGAGGAAGAGGAACGGGAGGACGACGGCGGCTAGGCACAGGGGGAAACCCTTGTGTCTGGGCCGCGGGTGGTAACCCATCCGCGGCCGAATCGGGCGCAGGGGGAAAGCCTTGCGTCTGGGGCGCGGTTGGTAACCCATCCGGGTCCGAGACAGGCGAAAGAGGAAACCCAAATGCCCGGGTCGCCGGTGGTAACCCATCGGCGGCCGAATCGGGAGCAGGGAGAAACCCTCGTCTCCAGGCCAGCTGTGAATCCATCGTATGCCGAACTGGGCGCGGGGGAAAACTCTTGCGTCCCGGCCGGGGGCTGGTAATTAACCAATCCTGGGCAGATTCGGGGACATGGGAAACCCTTGTCTCTGGGCTGCCAGTGGTACCCAATCGGCGGCTGAATCGGCCGAATTGGGCTGGATGAGGAGGGGGAAGGAGGAGTAGGGGCATGACGATGACGATGACGATGACATGGTGTCAATGATGGCAGTGATTATGATGACGACGATGATGATGATGATGATGGTGATCATAGTAGTGATGGTGATGGTGACGATGACGATAATGATGATGATGATGATGATGATGATGATGATGATGATGATGATGATGATGATGATGATGATGATGATGATGATGATGATGATGATGATGACGGTGATAATTTTGATGGTGATGGTGATGATGATAGCTATAGTGATGGTGATGGTGTTGACGTTGATGGCGATGACGATGATGCTGATGACGACGAGGATGGTGATACTTATGATGATGATGACGATGATGATGATGCTGGTGACGATGGCAACGACGATGACGATGCCGATGCCAATGCCGATGACTGTGATGCTGATGATGGTGATGGTGATGATGCTGGTGATGAAGACGATGACGATTACGCTGATGATGATGATGCTGATGATGATGATGATGAGGAGGAGGAGGAGGAGGAGGAGGAGGAGGAGGAGCGCCCTCCAGGCCGACCAGGAGGGTTCTACACGCCGTTCGTGGGCCTGGGATGGCCCTGGCTGGGCATCGCTGTGGTGCATCTGTGCTGTCTTCTGGTGGCATATCGGCGTCTGGCTGGCAGCAGGAGGGCCCCGAGATCGATGTCCCCCCCCCCGTAGTCGGTCCCGCGTGGTTCTGCAGCCAGAACTGGGGCCCGCGGCGGCGAGGCGCGCAGGTGCTGGAAGGCAGCCCTAGACTGGAAAGCAGCTGCGAGAGTTCAAGAAACCGCCCGCAAACCTCCGGCGAGCGAGAGCGTGGAGGGGCGGTGGAGAGGTGAGGGGAAACGATAAGGAGGGGGGATTGGGGATCGGCATAGGGGGGGAAACATCGACCTGGTCGCCGATACCTCGCTGATGGATCGGCGATAGACCCCCGATAGCAAATTCGGACGTTCCTGGGCGGCGTGGGGCTATCCGACCCCTATTGGCGATCAATGGGCGATTGGGGGTCGATGCAACCCCAGAAGTGTCGCCGCGCCGCTTGTTCTCGACGCGCCCAAGTGGACGACGCCGACACCGCGGCAAGCCCACGGCAAGCCCCGTGCCCCGCGCCCAAGCAGACGACGCCGGCACCGCGGCAAGCCCCGGGGCGAGCCCACCGCGCCCGCGGCGGCGTTTGCCCTGGTGGTCGCGGCGCCCTGCCCAAGACGGAAGGCCGCGCGTCGGAACAGATGGCGCTGCGACGCGTGCCCGTCCCCCATCCCCTTTCTCGCTGCCCCTGGGGAGGGCAGGGGCGCAGGAGGGGGGCTCCGGCACGAGCCAGGGCGCGCTCGGGGAGGGGAGCTCCCCGGGAGGCTCGGCCAGGCGCCCCGGCCGCTGCCGCCGCCGAGGCCGCGGCTCCCTCCGCCGCCGCCGCTCCTGAGGCGCGCCACGGCCGCTGGTGGGTTACGGGCATCTCGATCCTCGAAGTGTGATCCTCGATCCTCCCCCACGTCCTCCTCGGAGGGGAGCCAGGGAGAGGGGGGACTGGCTCAGGAGGGGGGGGACCCAACCCTGACCTGGAACCTCCGCGTTCCTGGGCATGCTGCGTCGCCCCAAGCCCCGATCTGGGGGAACCAGAAGGTACCGACACGGCTACGCGGACCTCTCCTGGGGTTCGTCCTGACCAGAGTCCCACCAGACCTCTGTGCGTAGGTGGCCTAGGGAATTTCCTCTAACAATTGTCCGCGTGCTGTCCCGCCCAACCGCCCCTGTACTACTCCAGCCTTCTTTTTCCATTGCGGTGCGGCCCTGCTTCGGGATTGGTCCAGTCACGCCTGTGACGCCTACTGGACCCCTTCACAGGGAGGGACGCGGTGGGAAAGTCAAGTTCGCAACTTCGCTTGAACTTGAAATAGCGATAAGCATGCGAAGTACTGGAAGAGATGGGAAGCCCAAAATAATCCAACTATGAACGACCAGGCAAGCCGAATTGGCGAAATGATGAGAAGCAGTGTGAGATAGGATAGCGCAGGATGGGAGAAAACTCACTAGAGAGCTACAGGGGCACCTTTGGTTAGGAATATCTGGGAGAGACCATGGCACGGGATAAGGACAGAATGTTCCCCTATTGCCATGGACCGGTGGGATAAGACCGAACTCAGCCCCCCACCTGTTTGGCCTGGGGATGAGACCATGTGGTCCCCCCGCCGCCAACGCACTGACAAATTTCACCCGCACCACTTCGTGCTAAATCCTCCAACTCCCTCCTTCCCCTTCGAGGAGGGATTTACCCCTCCCCCCTACCCCCTCCCCTGGACCTGGACGGGGCGCCCCGCGAAGTGTCAAAGGGTATTTTTTCGCCCGAGATGGCTCCCAGAGGGCCTCAGAGAGCCCAAGATGACCTCCAAGATGGCTCAAGGTAGACCGATGCCTCAAGTCGGCTCCCAAGATGCTCCAAGAGGCCCCAAGAACGCTCCAAGACGCCTCCGAGACCTCCAAGAAGGTCTACAAGAGGCCAGAATCCTTCCAAAACCTAGGAAAAATCAATGTGATTTGCTTTCTTGCCTTTTCGCTTCCGATTGCCATCTGAGGCCTCAAGATGGTTCCGAGATGGCCCAAGAGGGCCCCAGGAGAGGCCCAAGCGAGCCCCAAGAGCGCCCAATATCGATCCAAGAGCGCTTCCAGATGGGTCCGAGAGACGATGTTTGTGGCTCCCGAGGGGACGGCTAATTTGAGCTCCCCTCTTTTTTGATCGATGTCCTCCAAGATGGCCCCAAGAGCGCCCCTGAAGTTCCCAAGCGCGCCCAAAGAGGGCCCCCAGAGGCGCCCAGACGGCCCCAAGAGGCGTCCTGGAAGCCTCCAAGGAGCTCCCAAGAGACCCCCAGGAGACTTCAAGAGGATGCCCAGGCACCCAAGACGCTCAAAGACGGCCCTGGGCTCGCCAAGGTGCCCATCCTCCTCCTCCTCCTCCTCCTCCTCCTCCTCCTCCTCCTCCTCATCTTTGTCCACTGACTCTTCCTCCTTCCTCCTCTTCGCCCTCCTCCTCCTTCTCCTCCTCCTTCTCCTCCACCATCCTCCCCCTCTTGAGGTATCGGACGGCTTCCCCCGCCCTTTGTTTCTTATGCGTGCTCCCCCACTTCCCTGATCACCTCAGTTCCCTTGGGAATCGTTTCTGGATGGGCTGGTGGGGATACTATTTTTGATCGCAACCGTAAGCGGACAGCCGCGCGGCGTCGTGAAAGGCTGGTGGGGATACTTTTTTGGGTCGCGGGCGGACGCGGAAGCGCAGGCGCCGAGTTGAAAGGTCCGGGCCACGGGCCTATCAAATTAGCAACGCGCGAGCCTAAGAGCACAGCAGCCGAGCCCGGAATCAGAACCTGCCGCCGGTGGGGCCGCAGGCTGACGCTGAGCTGGCTGAGCTGACTGCACACGGCGCTGGTGGGGATACGCGAAGGTCAACACTTTCAAGGCGTGGTGACGAGGGCCTCCCAGGCGGCCCAAAAAGGCCAAAACGAGGCAAGTGTTGGGGTATCTGTACTTTCCCCTCTTGTGGTCATCGTCCCCCGTTGCGTCACGCCCGAGCCCTCCTCCCCGCGGTGCGTAAAGGCAACTCCTGAGAAGTCTTAGAAAGAACGACGAAGAGCTATTAGGCCCGATCGAGGGGCCGTTTCGCTGGATCAGGTCGGATTAAGCCGGGGACCAGCCGGATTTAGCCAAGGACTAGGCCAGACTAAACGTGATTAAGCTGGATCGAGCAAGGTTAAGCCGGACAAGGCTGGATAATGCCGGATGAGGCTATATACCAGCGCCGATGCTGAATAACACGAGCGGCGAACGTATCCATATCCACGCCCTCGCGGTCTGGATTCTGGGGCGCGATCCCGCGGATACGCGGTCGCACGGGTACCTTCCGCGCGGGGCATCCACGAAAAAGCGCTCCGCATCCACGGGGTCGCGGCCCAGGGGCCGGTCCGCGAGGCTGCGGATACGGATATGTTCTTCGCCTATGCGAATCAGAGGCCTCCCAGGTGGGGTCGGTGTAGATGGGGATGGAGGATCGCTCCACATCGTCGATGCGTCACCGACGCATCGGCGATACATCGGCGACGTCGGAGATGTATGAGCCACGTTGGCGTGGAGAAACTCGTGCTCCACATCGAGCCGCGTCGCCGATGCATCGGCGATGCGGCGCGATCCTCCGACCCAATCTGCTCGGACCCCATCTGGGAGGCCCAGGGGTCGTCTACACGCAAGAGTTGATGGGCCTGTTTTCCACCACCACTACCATAAGTCGGATGGGGGGAAGGAGGAGGAGGAGGAGGAGGAGGAGGAGGAGGAGGAGGAGGAGGAGGAGGAGGAGGAGGAGGAGGAGGAGGACCCCTTCCCCCTCCAACTTATGGTGGTGATGGTGGTGGAAATCAGGCCCATCAAGAGTGGCCCCAGGCAAGCATGCAGGCCTTTGGTGCGCGACTTTCGGGGGGCGCGGGGAGGCCGGGCCCCGGGCGCGCAGGCCGCTGCTGCCACGTCGCAGTCGGCCATCTGCGGACCCCCGGTGCGCCCGCACCAAAGAGAACCCTCCGGCGAAAGGTCCCTCTCCCACGGTGCAGCCGAGAAAGAGCCTGACCTCCTGGTCGGAGGGCGCCAACTATACACCAACACCGATCCTGGCCAGGACCACCCTGGGCCCAGCATCGGTGTATACGCCCTCCTGACTGGGGCAGGAAGGCATATGCACCGATCCTGGGCGCAGGACCGGCCTGGCCAAGATCGGTGCAGGTGTAGAGTTGGTGCCCTCCGACCCGGGAGCTGCATCCCCACGGGTGC
The DNA here is from genome assembly GCA_963575745.1 of Prorocentrum cordatum. Lineage (NCBI taxonomy): Eukaryota > Dinophyceae > Prorocentrales > Prorocentraceae > Prorocentrum > Prorocentrum cordatum. The sequence goes on from CAUYUJ010014527.1 coordinate 923,168, forward strand.
CCTCCAGACTCGAGCCCGTCGCCGCCCGCGGCGCCGCCCGCGGCGCCGCCCGCGGCGCCGCCCGCGGCGCGCCGCAGCAGGCGCTGCAGCGGGCCCGGGCGCTGCGCCTCTCGGGGGCGGCGTGCGGCGCGCGCCCGCCGAGCTCCCGCCGACCTCCCGAGAGAGCACCGAGGGGCTGCGGGGAAGGGGGCCGGAGGGCCTCGCCGCTGCCTCCGCTCGCGAGGCCGGTCGGGCCGGGGCCGTCGCAGCCGTGGCCCCTTTGCCTCGGGGGGGCCGCTGCGGAGCGCTCAGGGACATCGAGATCCGACGTCTCCGGCAAGAAGAAACCACGAACCACAGCCCAGAGCCCCACAGTCAAGCTGATAGAGCAAGGATGCGCGATGTAAAGATGCATGCCCCTTGGGCGCCCGTGTCGGAGCTTTGCCGAACGTGGCGGGCCATCGAAAGTAATCAAGGGTGGACCAAAGAGGCAAGGATACTCATTCTAATACATACCGTCTCGGTTTAGTAGCCTTTTCGTGGCCTTTAGCAGCCTTCAGTGTATTATTAGCGGCCTTTGGTGACCTGCAATCGCCTTCGAGTAGCTTTTAATGGCCATCAACTGCATTTAGCATGTTCTAGTGGCCTTCAGTGAATGGCTTTTAGTTGCCTCTACAAAAGTGCCAAGAAATGCACGATGCTTGCTTTAATGAACTTTCAACAAGGCCCGCTTAAGAAAAGCCTCTCCGTTCCCTCCGATTGTAAGCCGTGCGCGTGTTCACTACAGTCAGAACTGATAGCAAGGGCGCGCGATGAGGATTCAGGCCCCTTGGACGCCCGTGTCGAAGCTTTTGCGAGCGCGGCGGGCCATCGAAAGTAGTCAAGGGTGGACTTAAGATGCACGGATGCAAGGGTACCCTTGGGAAGGTTTCCCATCCTTGCCATCGGTTGAGACTTTAAGGTGTCTGGGCGCTGTAGGCTCCCAAGAGAGCCCCACGAAGGGCTCCAGAGCGTCATCGTCGTCGTCGTCGCCGCCGCCCTTGAGGGTCGGTGGCACCGGCCCTAAGGCCTTCCCGATCCACTAAATCAACTGGGCGCTGCTCCGTAGGGCTTCGCAGACACGCCACAGGACCACGTATAGTTTGTAATGGCCTGGACGCTTCTCTGGGACGGCAGGTGTTGAAACAAAGATGTGTACAATATAGACACACGAATATACACTGCGTGTGGGCCGCCATTTGCCAATGAGTGGTGGACAAACAGACCGCTACCTCCGAGACCGCTTGTTATTTTCGACGATAGCCAGAGCTATCAGGTGGGGAGGGAAGATGACGGCCGATAGCCTCACCCTTTCGCTCTGTGCAGCCCCACATATGCCCGCGCGAACCAGTACCGCGTGCCCCCTTCATCCGGAGGACGTGGGAAGGGGGGAAGGGACAGGGCGGGCCCCGTAACCCGGGTTCTCGCCGGACCCCACAACAATAGCACACTCCCCCGCAAGAGCGGCTCCCGCCCAGCACTCCGCCACCCCACCCGAGCCAGCTCGCTTGTCGCGGGCGGGGCAGCCCGGAAGCGAGGGGCCGGCCGAGTGGACCCCTTGGACAGGTCGTGGGGAAGTGAGAGGAGGGAGGAGGCATGGGGGAGGAGGAGGTGGAGGAGGAGGAGGAGGAGGAAGAGGAAGAGGAGGAGGAGGGGGAGGAGGACGGGGAGGTCCTGGTCGGATGGAGTCCCTACTGTCCCTTCGTCTCAATTGGAAACTGAATCCCCCGGTGGTCGGGGGGGGCCCCCGCGCAGCCGCCCGCGGCGCGCCGTTAGGCACGCAGGGCGTCGGCGCGGACGTGGGGTCGCGCTGACGCGCGCTGCGGTAAGGGGAGGCCCCAGGCAGGAGTGACTGTGGTGCGCGGCATGAATGTACTTCCGCTTTCCCTTCGGCTACGTGACGACGTACAAGAGCTGGGTCACCCAACTTCGTGTATCGCGCCCCGCGATGCGCGACGCGCGACTATCTTCGCGCCATCGCGCCCTCGCATCGCCCATTAAATGAAAAGGCACCCGCTCTGGCCCAGACCGCGATGCGCGGACCGCGATGTGTCGTCGCGCCCGTGGTTTCGGGCTAGAAGATGATGGTGCAGGGCACGCGTTGTGCGGGATTCATTCTGCAATCGGCCATGTATAGCTTTGATGTAGTGGTGACGCAGGTGGGCATCTGGATGATTTTGCCTGGCCGAGCAAGCGGTGCGTATGTCTCGCGCGTTTGCCCACGCGCAATTTGAATGGATGTGCGAAGCGTTTCACGTCTGGCGCGGCTATCTTCGCAGAGCGCTCAGTCATCAGCGACTGCTGCACGCCAGAATGACCCCAGGCAACTGTACCCTTTGGCGCGTGGTTTGGGGAGTCTGCGGAGGGCAATCCACCGCGAAAGCCGGTGCAGGCCTTTAGCGGGGACCATCTCAGAGTCGGGAAACATCAAGCTGGAATGGGCGATACATCGCCGATTGGTCGGCGACAGGCGCCTGATAGCGTTCAGGGAGGGATGGGCTATCGGCCCCCTGTCGGAAATGAGTGAGCGATTGTGGGATGATGCGTCTCCCTTTAAGCCCATTTGCCCATAGCGCTGCCCCAGGAAAGATCTCAAGGATGAGACCTCGGCTCTCCCCTAGCGTGACCTTTGGTGCACGGCCTTGCGGGTCCGCGGGGAGGGCAGATCCGCGCTCGCGAGCCAGTGCAGGAGGGACCCCTGCTGGCCCGCTCCAAAGATCCCTCTGGCGAGAGGCCACTCTTACGCGTGCGTGTAACCGATCTCCCCCCAACATCTCCGGCGGCGACACATTTTCATAACCCCAGCGCTTTGCGTCGACGTCGTCTTGGGGCCTCATCATCAAGGCCTGTGGCCATCAAACAATTTTAGGGCGGTAGCGGGCCGCGCAGGAACAAGGAGCACACAACTACGACTAGGGGAGGAGGAGGGCGGCCGGGGAGGAGGGACGCGGGAGGAGGCCGCAGGCGTAGAGAATCTTCGCCACGAGGGGTGCGCAGGCGGCCTCGGGCACCGAAAACCTTTGTACTGGAACCAAATCTTTTCGAGCACATCGATTCGCTTCCGGTACACTTCGCGATGCCAACATTCTGGCCAGGAAGCTCACTCCAAGCGTACCGTCTCTCATCGGTGGCGAAGCGGCCCTTCCAAAGGCAAGCGCCTCTACGGTCGCGGGTGATCGTGGGCGTCCCGTCCACTATGCTCCCAGGAGGCGGACTGGCCTCCCTTCTTCGTACTCCTCATTATCCTCACTGTTTGGCCCTCGCGCGCCATACAAAACGAATGAGTGCCAACAGTGGTTCGGGCTTCTCTGGGGTCATTCTATGTCGCGCAGGTGATACCACACAGCAATTCCGATGGAGCTGCCCGAGCCCAGGCACCTGGGGGCTGGACACATCAGGACTGGTTGTTGCGCCATTTTGAGTTCTGGGCATCCGGAAGCTGGGTGCGGGCCCCAGGACCGTCAACTAACCGCCAGGGGTGAGAAAGGTGCCCCGAGGGTCTCGAACAAAAACGTGCCGCCAGGTGTTCGGGGACCACCTGCCCACCTGCCGTGGTTCGTCTGCAGAGTGACAACGCGCCTTCTCGCTGTTGCGTGATGGCTCGGCCCAATTGTCATCACTGTTTCGACAACTTTGTTGCGCAATGTCGCCGGATGCCACTTGAGTACCCCGGGTCTCCGGAAGCCCAACAAGGGGCAGAAACGCCCAAACATGTCGATCATCGATCCTCCTCGATCCCCGGACCTTGATCAGCGAGCCTCCGAAACGACCTGGCCGCCGACCTCCCTTGACCCTGTCTCCCTCCGGTCCTTCCTAGCCTCTTCAATCGTAACTCAACAGCTGACCTCAAACAGTACGACCCAGCAGTCGAAACGCCGAGAACAACGCGTTCTCCCACCGAGGCGGGTTTGAAAAGACGTGTGCGCCCTCTAGCGCCGAGCGCCCGCGCAGCCCTGCGGCGGCAGTCAGGGCTCCTCCTCCCTGCCTTCCCCTTTCGCCCTCTGCCCCTTTCGTCTCTCTCTCTCTCTCTCTCTCTCTCCCTTTTTTGTGACGTTGCCCGGACCTGAAGCACGGGCTTGATCTCTCTGCCACTCTCCTCCATCCCTTGTCCTGATAAACAGATTCTCCCTGCCGCAACCCCAGGCGTGTCGGCGGCGTTTCGCCCGAGACCGCCTCGCCATTCATGATCTTGCAGCTTGACGCGTGCAACAGCTTCACGGATAGAGGGCGGATCTTTTTTCAAGAAGTGGTTCTCGTGGTAGTGCCGTGTACATTGCTCTGATTAAGCTTGCAGGAGCTTGAAGGATGGAGGGCGGGTCGCTTTCATAATGTGGTTGTAGCTTTAGCGCCGTGTACATTCGTCTAGAAAGATCACATCCATTTCACGAATTGACGGCGGGCGGCTTTCGAGCTGTGGCTCTCTCATTCGCGCCGCGAACATATGTCTAAACATCTGGCTCTCGCCCTCACACCGCGCACCATCGTCTTAAACGTATGCAGCAGTTTCGCGGCTGGAGCACGGGTCGTTTTCAAAATGTGGTTCTCGCGCTAGCGCCGCGCACATTATTTTCCAAAGCTCGCAGCAGCTTCAAGGATGAAGGGCGGCTATTTTTCAATATGTGGCTCTTGCCTTAGCGCCGCGTGCAGTCGTCTTAAACAATTGCAGCAATTTCAAAGATTCGTGAGGCCGAAGTCTCTGGGCTGGATTAATGGCACGGTTTAAGTTTCAGGACGCAACAGTCACATTGATTCGCAGTGTGAAACTCCCAAGAACGTTGTGTTCTGGCACGACATAGGATTGTCAAGATGCAGCAGTCACGTCGATCAACAGCGTTGAAGTCCCAGGGTCCGCGTTTTGGCAATATGGGGATTATCAGAAGGTTGTCTTCTGATGGGCCTCTTCCCAGAATGAGAACACAGTGTTGTAGGGACCTACGGAGAGGGAAGATGGAGGGAGGGTTGATTGCAACACCGCAAATGCGTGTTGAGTCTACACGGGTCCTCTGGCTCCTTCTGTTCCTCCTCCTCTTGCCTCTCCTCCTCCTCCTCCTCCTCCCTCCTCCTTCTCCTCCCCTCCCTCCTCCTCTCCTCCTCCCCTCCTCCTCCTCCTCCTCCTCCTCCTCCTCCTCCTCCTCCTCCCTTCTCCTCTCCTCACCCCCCTCCTCTCCTCTCCTCCCTCCCTCCCCCCCTCCTCCCCCTTCCCGGGAGCGCCCGTGTGGAGACCACGCCGGCGGCCGCCGGCCCTCCCACCTCTCGTCGAGGCCACGGCCGACGAGGGCCCCGCCATCCAGGAGGGCGCGGCGCCTCCTCGACGGCCCTGACGGCGGCGGCGAGGGCGATCGCGCAGGACTCCCCACGGGCGCGGCCCGTCTCGACCAGCAGCAGCACGGCGCGGACCCACTGCGCCCCTCGGGGCCAGGCGCGGCGCGGGCCCACAGCAGCAGCAGCGGCACGGCGCGGGCCGAGCAGCACGGCGCGGGCGGCGTGGGCAGCACGGCGCGGGCAGCACGAGCGACGGCAGCAGCCACAGCGCGGCGCGGGCAGCACGGCGCGGGCCCACAGCAACAGCACGGCAAGGCCACGGCGCGGGCGGGGCCCGGCGGGGCCCCGGGCCTCCGGGCTCCGGGCGCCCTCGAAACGAAGGGCGGACGCCGGCCCCGGCCGCCGGGGAGCTACTCGGGATGCAGGGCAGCTCCGTCGGGAGGGGTCGGGCCTTCCCGGGGCCCCGAGTGGAATTGGGTGAGGGCACCGGGTGCCCGGAGTGGCCACCGAGGTGTGGGATGGTGGGGAGCAGGCGCGGATCGGCCGGGGGCGTAGGACGACGACGCTGACGATGACAGCACGGGGGCCGAGGAGGATGCACAGCGTCGATGATGACGTCTTCCTTCCCGCCCTACCCCTGAAGCAGATCGGTGGCAATCTTTGCGGCCCGTCCGATCGCACGGGCCTCATCAGGGAGAACTGCTGTACGGCCACCGCCTTTTTATTGTTGGTTTTGGCACGCAACAAACGGTGAGTGTGAAAGACAACCACTATTTCACGCAGGCTCCCTTCCGAGGGGGTCGCGAGAGCAAGTGGTGACCGAGAAGGAGGAGAAGGAGCAGGAGGAGGAGAGGGAGCAGGAGGAGGAGGAGGAGGAGGAGGAGGAGGAGGAGGAGGAGGAGGAGGAGGTAGAGGAGGAGGACTAGAAGGAGGACAATCGAGGATCGAGGTTTCTGGACGTTTTTGGCCCTCTGTCGGAGCCGATGGGGGGCCTCTGGAAGGCCCTCTAGTGCATTCCTCAAATGTCGGCGCGCCGTTTGTTCTCCACGCGCCCAAATGGACAACGACGACTCCACGGCAAATCCACGGCAAGCCCTGCGCCCCGCGCCCCAAATAGACGCAGCCCGCACCGCGGCAAACCCACCGCGAATCCGCGTCCGAGGCTGAATTTGCTCTGGTGGCCGAGGCGCCCTCCCCAAGACGTAAGGCCGCGTGTCGGAATTAACGGCGCGGCGACATATCCCCGCGACGATACGATTTGTTCCAATCCCGACGTTTCTCTTGGACTTGGGCCTCTGGGGGCCGTTTCCGGGCCCTGGGTCCATCAATCTGAGTCTAGGACGAGGCACTGCCCTGTGGGTGTCGGCCGGGACTTCTGAGCCCACGCTCAAAGAAGCAAGCACGCCGACGGGTGTGTGGGTCTTGGACTTCTACCCTGTCCTGCGAGCCTGGGGGGGAGTGGGAAGGGGCGGGCCTTCACAGAAGGCTCGGAAGCCCCCCAGCCTTCTTAGAAGTGTTCTAAGCCTTCCCCGAAGACGTAGAAAACCTCTCAGGCCTTCTGAAAGGCCTCGCCGCCCTCTGAAAAATCCTTTTCCTTCTCACTTCCACCCTTCGCTTGCCGCTGATACCCCCAGGGCGCTCATCCAAGAGGGATGCATGTTGTTGTTTGTTTGTGTGTTTGCTTTTCATATAAAAGGAGAAGGCCTATCTGAATCGAGATGTTGGCAGACGAGCGGCAAATCACGGCAACCAAATAGCGGCAAGCAGCGGCACTCGCCCTGCCCCAACCGTCCACCAATCACACCTATTCGCAATTAAAGGCAGCTAGACTAAACGACAAACAACCTCTGGTGAAGTTCAAAAGTTCCACTTTTGTGCAAACAAAGGCGGGACGGCCGGCCGAGACGGCGGAGGGGGGAGGCGAAAGAGGCGCCGTACACTCTGCTCAACGCGGAGGAGGGGGAGGAAGAAGTTGGGAGGACGAGGAGGATCACGACGCAGAGGAGGGGGAGGAGAGCTCGCCCCGAGAGGGGGGGGGGAGGATCACGGTGCAGGGGTTGTTGGCTGCACGCGAAGGGTGGCCCTGGGCAAGGGCGGCCTTCTGGCGCGCGGCTTGCCAGGGGCGGCGTGCGATGCGGCAGCAGCGGCCTGCGAGCTTGGAACAGCTTCGCGCCCGCACGACCCCAAAGCTGCGCACCGGCGGCCTCTCCAGCGACGGGTCACTCTTACGTGCGTAGCCGATGGTGGAGGAAGGGGGGGCGCAAACTAGTCTGCAGCTCGAAACTCAAAAGAGGAGGCTCGAGGGGCCCCTCTAGAGCCCAGGAGACCTCAGGCCGCACTCGATGAGCCCACAGCCGATGAGACCCCCCCACCCCCACGCCCCGCCCTTCCGCTGATAACTGACACAACAAGAGATCAGCGTCGGAGAACCTGGCCGCGTTTCATTCCACGCGCTCCCTGCTCGGTCCACGCGCGCGACCTGTTCTACTTTCTTTTTGAGCGCTACTCCCATCCCCAAGGAAAAATTTGCGGGGGCAAATAAAAACCTACCGCTGGACAGCGCGGCGCCACCGAGAAACGGGCGGTGCCCTAAAGGGGAGGGGGGGGGGGCCAGGCGGGAAAGCAGCGGTGCCTCAGCCCCGCCCCCGCGCGCCCCTAACTCTGCGGGGTGGCGCCGCGGGGCGCCCCCTCCGCCACCGCCGCCTACCGGCGGATGGAGGCGCCCGGCCCCCGCGAAGCGGCCCAAAACTGACCTCAGAAGACGGGCCCCCCACACCATGAAAAAATACGGGGCGGGGTCCCGAGGTCCAAAACTTAAGCCCTTAGGGAGCGCCGTTTGTCCTGGAGGTCGGGGACGGAGGCTCGGGCGAGGAGGGAGGGGGCGGGACCTCGACGCTCTCTGCGCTTTGCCGGCCCCGCTCACTTCCGCGTCTGTTTCTTTTTCCCCCCGTCTGTTTGCTCGGGCCGCCCTTGAATGCTAACGGCTCCGCCAGTTTCGCGGCCCTGCCCCCCGTCGCGACGTCGCGCGCGAGGCGGGCGCCCGCAGCTGCGAGCGCGCCGTTCTCGCGGAGCACCGTCAAGGCCAGCTTGTGCCGCGGGTAGTGGTCGAGCGCGAAGGTCAACTTAACTTCGCTGTCCTCGTTCGCGTTATCGTCGTCCTTCGGCTGCCCCGTCTTCGCCCTGAAGCACCGCGCGGCCATGAACTTGGCCACTGGGAGGTGAACCTTCTTGCCCACGTTGACCAGCACCCCCGGCGCTTCCTTGGCCACCGTCGGGTCCAGGCCCTGCTCGGCCACCGCCATCACCTGCTCTTTCTTGCTCTCCACCGCCTCTGCGATGCGGAAGATCACCGCCGTCGTCGGGGCGTCTGGGCTCTTCCCCAGCGGGTTCCCCATGAAGGTGGTCTCCTCCTCCGTGGACTTCTCCTTGGCCTTGCGGCCCTCCCTCGTCCTCGTAGTGCGTAAGCGCCTGGCCCAGCGCCGCCTCCAGCTTGCGCAGCGGCTCGAGCGTCGCCGCGAAGTTGTCGTCGCGGCGAGCAGCCCTCGCCATGTCCCAATGCTGCAGCGCCAGCCGCGCCAGCGCCTTGCCGAGCGGACCCAGGATGTCGCCCTCGGCCTTGTCCTCGCCCGCGCCGCCCACGGCCGCCGACGACCTCCTCTGGCCGCCGCTCGCTGCCTGCACCTCGCTGATCGGCTTGAACATCTGGGCCAACCAACCGCTGCGGCCCTGGGCTGGGCTCGCGTTGACCCGAGGCCCGGGGCTGCCACCGGCTCGCCCTGAGCCTCAACGCCTTCGGGGCGGGCAGTGCATCGACTATGATTGATGTGTCTGACCAGTGAATCGTTCCTCGTGCAATGTTTTGCGCAGTAAGGGCATCGCTTCTGTTGCAAGTCGTCATCAGCTCGAACCATCGCCGTCGGATTTGCGCACACCTGATGAGCCGCGAGTCTGCGGCTGGCAAGCCCGTTCTCTCCCTTGCACATTTTCCCGCGCACATCACAATCCAGCAACGAAGCTACAAGAAGTTCCACCGCAGCGGCAGAGTAGCCGAAAGTAAACACGCGGCGAAGGCTCCGCGGCTCCAAGGAGGCCAGCCACTTCAGCCATGGCTCGGCCAGCTCAGGAAAATCTCCACGGAGCAGGACAAGTCGCCGCGCTCCGAGTTGGCCGCGGGCATCAAACGACAACCACATATGTCGCATGTCCTCTTTAAAAGGGCCAGCGTGCCCGTCGGCCCCGTCGAAGGAGAACCTGCCAAAGATGGTTGCGCGCACTGCGCGGGTCGGGTCGCGCGGTTCCGCCGTGGGCTCACGAGACACTGGCCGTAGTACTTGGCGCGACCATGTCAGCCGCCTCCTCAGTTGGGTGCCTCCACTCTCGCGGTTGGTCTTCTTGTGCCGGTGTGCTGTTGAGTGAAGTAGGTCCCGGATATTGCGAACTTGCTGACCTTCCACTGGCGCCGGCTCCCGCTATGAGAGTTTCGCCACCTCCAGGCAGCACGGGCCAACTGAGCGCACCAAGGATTTCCACACTCTGATCTTTTCAACTTGGGGCTAACACCTCCTCGAAAAGCACGTCGCCGCATTCGAGCGTGGGCCGCGTTCGCCGCCTGGATCCCGTCGGCCACCTCAACCTGGTAGCTGCCAGCGGCCGCCATCTGTGCGCCGAGGCACTTGACCGTCGGCCGGGGGCGAATGGGGGGGCAGATGTCGAATTGCCAAGTGACGCCGCCTGTCGCGCGAGCCCCAGTGCGCTTCTGCCTCTACTTACTGCCCGCCCCTGACGGTATCGAGAGGAACTCGGTCTTCCCCCCGTTCACCTGCATGCCGCCGTGCTCAATCTCGCCGTTGACAGCCAACTCCCTTGAACGTGAATAGGCCATCTAGAAACTTCAAGTGCGTTACGTCCACGCATTCGCAGGCGTCCTCCTCCAAGCCGTCGTTGTTCCTGATGCGCATGGGCGCGGGGTCGAAGTACACGGGGATACTCGAATACCCAACCGCAGATTGAACCTCTGCCAGTTGCGCCACTAACCTGTCGTGCGCCGCCACGAAAAGACCTGGATTTTCAACTCCTCCGTGGCGGACCCCACGTCATCCCCGTGTCCTGGCCGTCGGCTCGCCCGTCTTCGCGCATCTAAACAAGTTGCGCATGCCGTCGCGGGGCGCCTCGACGGTCACCTTAGCGCCCCAGCGGATTTGAAAGACGCCCAGTTCTGTCCAGATGCCTTGGCGGTTCACCATGTCGAACGCCTTCTCGAGGTCGGTGAGCACTGCCAGTAGCATGGTTGGTGGCGATGAAGATCGGTCTCGAAGCATAGCTCGGTGAGCTCGAAGATGTCGAGATGTCGAGCGATGACCTCGGCGACCACCCCGACCGCGTCGTGCGCGCCACTTCCTCACATAGCTCCAAACTGTGTGGGGGAGACCATGTGCGCAGCATCTCGTAGTGCGTCCAGCGTGGTGACCCGAGCGAAAGACATGCTCACGTGGCCGATCAAGCTGGCGGTCCTGTAGTCGTGCTCCGCTGAGCTGCCTCGGCGCAGGAGGGCCGTCTCGCCGCCCTTAAACCGTCGAGGTGCTGCGCTTGGAGCCTGGGCCGAGTTGAAGGCTTGAAGCAGTGGGGCCGCGCGCTGTTTGATCGCGATGTTCCACGTTTCTGCCACCGCACCAAGTGGATGGCCCAACGGGAACCGCTGCAAGGTCGGCCACCCTTCATGTTCGGGAAATCGATGATGATCTGCTTCACGTCGCGCACGTCGCAGGGACCGATCCTGTCGCCATCCCCGCCGGCTTCTCCAGTGCGAGGCGGGACATCATCGAGTTGCATTGCCTGGCCACAGCAAAGTTCGTAGCTTCTCTCAATGCGCACTTGCCTGTCGCGTTCCATGTCGAAGCATGGCAAACCTGTGGCTTGATCCCTTACTCTCATCATCGGGGCGGGCGGCTTGGGCACCAGTTTCCAAACGACGGCGTGGGGTTTCCTCAAGTTGTCTGGGCCAGCGACGCGTTCAGCCAATTCGGCAAGTGCTGCCGTGCGCTGGCGCTTCTCTCTCCTGATCGCCTTCGCCGCTGCCTTTGAGGCTTCGTTGAAGTACGTCTGGGTAACGTTGCGAAGCCATCGATTTTCCTCTGTCAGCGCACTCAACTGTCGTTGCCCGTGCTGCTTGGTCGCGATGAGCTGCACCATGGCGCGGTCGAAGACTGGGGCCGCATCGCCGCTGCGGGATGGTGGTTAGATGTAGTCCTGGAGCGCCGCGCTCACCGCCGCGCCTTCCAGTTCGTCGACGGATGACGAGGGCGCATCGCACAGCCGGCCGCGGCCGCATATATCGACCCAGTCCTGCTGGAGCCGCTTCTCCTCAATGCCCTCCTGCGCCTTCCTGCGGAACTCCAGCACTCCCTTGGGCCTGCCGGGCCCTCTGGAGGTCCATCAAGAAGGGCTCGCGTCTCCAGCGGCATCGCCCTTCCTGTCGTGGTCGTGCTCGTACGCCAGCAAAGACTCTCGTCTCCAGCGGCCTGCGGCCCCTGTGGCCGCCCAGGTTGACTGGTGGATCTAGTCGAGGCCGCGAGGCGTGGCCGCGGCCGCCGAGACGGCGGACGATGACGTAGTCGATGGCGGTCCACGTGCCGAGCGGGCTGCGCCAGGTGCCGCTGAAGCGCCTCGTGCTGCCAGAGGAGTTGAGCGCCATCAGCCCACGGTCTTCGATCAGGTCCATCATCGAGCGGCCGTTGCCGTTGATTGCTGGCGCCTTGCAGCGGGTTCCAGCGTGCCCAACCCAGGGTACATCAGGTGGTAAACGGGCGTTCGCGTCTAAAGTGATCGCCAATGCCGCTCGTGCTGGTACTCTGCGAATTGTCGACATATATGCCGGAACATGTCCCTTAGTTCCAAATGAACTTCCTGGTCGGAGTTGGGATCTGCTCCGCGTGGCGGGCGTCCTGGATCGCTGGTGGGAGCGTACCCGCGCATGATGTAGATGTCTCTCTCGAAGCGGCCACTATGCATGCTGCGAAGCCTGATGCAGCGCAGCCGACCTGGCATCCACGTGTGCTCGCAGCGAGCGTCGTCAAACTTGAAGTGCCGCATGCTGATGGCGATGAGCAATCCGTCACGCTGACCATTGCCTGAGCGCGCCAGTGAATGTATCTCATACTGCCCAACCTTCCAAGTCATGCCGAAGTCCATCTGGGTGCCCTTCATGGTGAAGATCGCAACGTTTTCGGTTTTGGCCAACTCCGAGAGCTCATCCAATCGTCCCACTCGCCGTAGGGATACCGCGTTGAAGCTCCGTATTTTCATGGTCCTGGCCTTGAAACGTGTTGGGGTCATTGCACTCGTACTCTCTCGTACTTCAGCTGGTGGTGGAAGCAGCTGGGCTATAGAGTTCACCGTCTCGATGGTAACCAGCCGCGCAGCTGTGGCACGCGTGTGGCGTCTGCCATGGCACCACGCCGCCACAGCCACCAACGCGAGCCTTACCGTTCGCCTCAGGGCTCGCTTGCCGCGCATCGCCTTTACGCCCTTCCAGCAGCACGAATGCAAACGACTCCAGCGCAGCTGTCCTCGCGGGCCGGGCTGCCCGCGAACGCTCACCTCGCAGTGGTCCAAGGATTACCCCCCCCGCCGAAGAGCGCCAGCAGCCGCCATCGCGCGGCCGACGGGGCGAAGAGGCGAAGAAACACTGGCCAGGACTTGCGACCTGGCACGACCGACCGCTGCGTCGGTGGACGTCTCGAGCCGTCCAGGCTTCTGTTCTACTGTCGCCGGCTTCCGCCAAAGGCGAGATTCGCCGACGGCGGGGCCCTGTCTGGAAAGTGCGACCAGGGGAGGACATCCTGCGCCGCCACTCCGCCTCCTCATGAGGCGCCAGCTCAGGGGGCCAAGGCAGGCCCCATCTGAGCAGGCATGGGGACGACGAAGGGTGAAGGGTCCGCGAAACCGCCGCCGGGCCTTCCGCAGAAGGCGAGGTGGTGTCGAAGGCGAAGCCCTCGCCGGAACGCGCTCGCCGACGAGGACGAGGAGGCCGGCTGCGAGGTTCGGTCAGGCACGCGGCACTGAAGCAGCTTGCGGGCCCCAGTGAGGGAACTCGGGGGCATCACAGAGGTGGCGTCCGAGAGGGCGGTTCACAAAGCATGGCCGGCGGCGATGTGCGCCGACGAGGGGGGCCAGGGGACGTATCGAAAGAAGAAGAAGAAGAAGAAGATAAAAAAAAGACGAAGAAGAAGAAGGAGAAGAAGAGGGGGTCATGAGATCGGGGAGATATCATAGCCAGCCATGAAATCCGCTCCGCCATAGTCACCACCCCCCTCTTGGCCGCCCCCGACCCGATGAGGGAACGAACGGCGTCTCTCGATTCACCAAGGCCTGGGAAATCGAAAACGGGCGGGGGGCCCCCCGAACGCGGCGGGAAGGTGCGGGCAGTAAGAGAGAGGCCCCGCGGCGGCCCAACGCGGGGCTGGACCTCCAGGGACTCGTTTTCAGTATCGCACCCGCTCTTGGCAGCCTTGGGGGCTCAAAAACAAGGCCCAACGTGAGTGACGAAAAGAAGCCGGGCCTTACGCAGGATGACACGGCGACCTCGCGAGATGGCTGACGCGGTGGCTTACGCGGGCCGCCAACGCGGCATGCGAAATATATTAGAAGCGGGGGCGCTTAATCGCCATCTTGCGCGGGAAACTTACGCAAGAATAGTCGCGCAGTCGAGCCCCGCTTTCTCCCGTCGCCCACATGACGCCGATCAGCATGTACGGAGAGATCTGCTATCCTGGATTGCCTCGAGGCGTCGGAGGAGGGAGGAGAGGACCGCGTGCTGAGCTTGCACCCTCCCGCCCCCCGCAGGCTTCCGAGCATCCGACGCCCTGATCCGCTGTCAGCCCACGGCGCCCCCTGGATGTGCCCCTCTCTCCCTCAGGTGGCTGGCCTCTCTACTGCAGGTTCGTCACGTGCTGGCTTCGGCGGTCGTTCCTGACACCGCGGGGATCGGTCAACATTGGACGATCGCCGTTTCCAAAACGTCAGATCGTTCAACATCGACGGGTTCTGGGTCGCCGGCGCGTTCCACGTTGAACGCTGGCAGCGCCGCTGGTCGGCACGACGCGAACCTACCGTGATCAATCTTGAGCCGTGTAGTTGACGGTCGCGGGCCCCGAGAGCTGCCCCACGGAAGCCCAGAGCGGCGAAAGACCTTCCGCCCTGACTCTGTGATCAGAGGCCTCCTCAATGGGGTCCGAGAATCCACCAAATCGCGATGTATGGGCGATGCATCGGCGATGCATCGGGGACGTCGGCGATGCATCGGCGCCGTCGGCGTGAAGAGAACCAGGCTCCACATCGAGCCACATCGGCGATGCATCGGCGATGCGGCGCGATCCGTCGACCCCACCTACTCGGAACCCCTCTGGGCGGCCCAGGGTTATCGATCGGAGCTGCACGAAAGGAGTGACCATACACCCATCAGGCATCGTTAAAAAACGCGTGCAACTTTCATGTGCTCAAGATTTCGCTTAAGAAAACCAAGAATCTGGACTGGACCCTGGACGCTTTCTTGGAGCTTGTATTTTGGTAGTACTGTCGCATCTCTGGAGCTGGGTTGCCGTCGGAGAAAATGGAGAAAACGCTTGGTGTGAAGGCCATTGTCTTAGTTCCGAACTCTCGTCTCTCTGGGTGTGTATGGGCGGGGAGTGGCCTCTGGTGCGCGGCCTCGGGAGCGGCCGGGAGCCCCGGGGGCAAGTGACAAGGGGCGGGCCGTCTCAGCACGCTCCGGAGTCCCGCGGCCTTCTGAGAAGCGTCCGACGCCCCCACCGAAGACGGCACAGGACACTTTTCTCAGAAGGCCAGAGGGCTTCTGAAAAGTCTGGCCGCCTTCTGAGAAGGCCTCCTCCTTCTCGCTGACCCCCCCCGCTCGCCGCCGACTGTGGGCGGGGAGTGGCCTCTGGTGCGCGGCTCCAGGGGCGGCGGGGGGGCCAGAGACCCGTGCGCACGGGCCGCCGCTGGCCGCGCCGACCCCACCATCATTCGCGGGGGGGGGCGGCCTCAGGGACAGCTGGCGACGTGCGTCTTCAAAATCCACGCGCGGCCCCATGGGGTCCCCGCCCCTTCCCCCGAGGGGACTTGATTGGACAGGACACGCGAGAGGACACAAGACCCTTCCGAGGGCCACATTGCCATAGGAATGTAGGAGGCATGGGTCGCGAGACACATGACACAAGGGCACCCTTGATTTGGCAGGGTCGACCTGCTAATCAGGGCCGACGTGCGGTGCACGCGCGGCCCTAGGAGGCCCGGCCCCCGCCCAATCCCCCGGGGGGCACGTTCGGCTACACGCAAGAGCGACCCTGGGCAAGAATGCCCTTTGGTGCGCGGCTTTAGGTGGGCTCCGGGTGAGGAGGAGGGGGAGGAGGAGGAGGAGGAGGAGGAGGAGGAGGAGGAGGAGGAGGAGGAGGAGGAGGAGGAGGAGGAGGAGGAAGAGGAGGAGGAGGAGGAGGAGGAGGAGGAGGAGGAGGAGGTAGAGGGGGGGGAGGGAGAAACCCAAGCGCGCAAACCGCTGCTGTCGCATCGATTTCAGCGATCGGGGGTCCCCGCCCCTTTCCCCCGGGGGCACGTTTTGCGGCGGCGAGCGGGGGGGGAAATGTGAGAAGGAGAAGGCCTTCTCGGAAGGCATCGAGCCTTCGCAGAGCTTGTTGTGTCTCCTGGGGAGGCGTAAAGACTGCTCAGAAGGCGGTGGGACTTCCGAGCCTTCTGGGAAGGTCCCGCCCCTTCTCCCCTTCCCCCCCGGGCTCGCCGCCGAAGTTTGACTCCCAGAACACGGCTTGATGGTCCTGGGGCCCTCCAAACGAACACCCCGAGGCCGAAGTCGAAGAAGAGGGGGGGTACCCCGCGCTAGCCCGCACCAGAGGCCATCCTGGCGATAAGGTCGCTCTCTTGGCACGAAGGGAACGGGTCCTGAGGGACACGTGTTCTGGACTCCTGATCAATTCTTGGGCAGTGCAGGGCCATGAGGGCCCTGGAGGCCGAAGCGGGGGGAAAAAAACATGGCCCTAACAAAAATACGTAGCACCCCGCAGACGCGGATAAGAGTGAGGGGGCGGTGGGGACGTCGGCAGTTTGGGAGACTCTGGAGAAGCCCGCCGCAGGCGCCAAAGTTTCACGAATTATACAACGAGCCCACCGCAGCTCCGATTTGTTCGTTAAACTAAGGTGGGTAGGTCGCGGGTGGGTCGCGGGTGGGTCGCAAATTGGTCGCGGGTGGGTCGCTGTTGGGTCGCGGGTGTAGAGGGCAGAAAATCCACCCCAGAATAATCACCTCAACAAGCAAAGCCGTTTAGTAAACGCACACAAGGAATAAATCAAACAGAACAAAACTGTTTAGTCAACACCCAGGGCCGTTTAGTAAACGTCAATTTTCGGGTCCGGGTGGTTTTTCCTCCCTTGAGGGTGGGTCGTGGGGTGGGTCGCGGGTGGGTCGCGGGGTGGGTCGCGGGTGGGTCGCGGATGGGTCGCGGATGGGTCGCGCGGGGTGGGTCGCGGGTGGGTCGCGCGGTGGGTCGCGGGTGGGTCGCGGGCGGGTCGCAGGGTGGGTCGCGCGGTGGGTCGCGCGGTGGGTCGCGGGTGGGTCGCGGGTTGGGTCGCGGGGTGGGTCGCGGGTTGGGTCGCGGGGTGGGTCCCCGGTGGGTCGCGGGTGGGACGACAACAACCACCACCAAGAACAACAACAACAAAAACAACAACAACAATCACTTTACCCGAACGCTCAGTGTTCTCACCAGTGCCAGGGTTTTCATGCGACGCCAGCCAATACCCCCACTTTGTGGGGGGGCAGTGCAAGCTCTACCAAATATCCACACGACTCTTCGCCACCACCCACACCCAGCTTCCCGCCCTATGACGTTCGGACACTTCACTTCGTGGCCTGCGGACGACCGTGGCTACTACACTGGCGTGGAGTACACACCCACAGAAGTTGTTAAGCCTACGTTCGTACACCCACAGAAAAGTCGTGCAGGTGTTTTTCGAGGACCTACGGTGCGATTCGTGTGATTTTATGATGCGCGGTGCTAAAATTCTTAAGAACCCAATGGTTTTTGGAGATTTCGGCGTGCGCGCGCGAAGAAAAAACGAATGTGTCCCGCATGGTATTATTTGACAGGGATGATGGCCCTGGCAGGTGCGCAACCGTTGTCGCAGAAGTTCGAAAAAGTTGCTCGCAAAAGCCCGTTTGACAGAAATGTTTAAAAAGTGTTGGGTTTCCTACGAATCCGCAAGAGCGCGCGGGATGAGATTTTGACATTTTTTTGTTGAAAAACCATTGGTTTTTTGATGTTTTTATGTTAAAATCGCTCCGAACACTAAGCTTTTGGAAGGATTTCGTCTTGCGCGCGCGAATGTCCACTTTACCTTATTTTTTGCAAGGGATTCTTGAAATTTGATTATATTAGAACAAGAAATGTCATTTTATAGTGTTTTTTGCAAGGGAAAACGGATTACAACAAAACAACCGGATCTTGATGACATCGTATTACCTGAGGCTTCCTCACGAAAATGATGAAAATGTAGCTGCGGCCTAGGCGGCGCAGGGGGGCCGTGCACCAGGGGTCCCAACAATAATTATTCTTTAGAATTAATAATGTTCAACAACAACAACAACAATCATTTTACCCGAACGCGTGGTGTTCTCCCCAGTGCCAGGGTTTTCATACGACACCAGGCAATACCCCCACTTCGTGGGGGGGCATTACAAGCTCTACCAAATATCCAAACGACTCTTCGCGACCACCCAAACCCAGCTTCCCGCCCTATGACGTTGGGACACTTCACTTCGTGGCGTGCGGACGACCGTGGCTACTACACTGGCGTGGGGTACACACCCACAGAACTTGGTCACTTATTCGGGGCGCGCATGTGCCCAGCATGGTGCAATTGTGCCATACAATACATAATACAGAGAGACAGAGAGAGAGACAGAGAGCAGACAGAGAGAGAGACAGAGAGAGCGGAGTTGGTCACATTTTTGGGTCAAGTTCCTGGGATGATGGGAATACACAACTCTGTTACATTTGATAGTGTGCACGACACACATGAGATGATACGTACTCGCAAGATAGTTGGTCACATTTGTGGAATTCCTGGGCGGATGTGGGGATACACAAATACCTTTGTTACCAGTGCTAGACATGGTACAGACACTGAGAGAGAGAAGGCGAGACAGAGGAAGAGAGCGGGAGAGAGAGAGACGGCCCCGCGGCCGACGACGACGGCGTGCGCGCGCGAAGAAAAAACGAATGTGTCCCGCATGGTATTATTTGACAGGGATGATGGCCCTGGCAGGTGCGCAACCGTTGTCGCAGAAGTTCGAAAAAGTTGCTCGCAAAAGCCCGTTTGACAGAAATGTTTAAAAAGTGTTGGGTTTCCTACGAATCCGCAAGAGCGCGCGGGATGAGATTTTGACATTTTTTTGTTGAAAAACCATTGGTTTTTTGATGTTTTTATGTTAAAATCGCTCCGAACACTAAGCTTTTGGAAGGATTTCGTCTTGCGCGCGCGAATGTCCACTTTACCTTATTTTTTGCAAGGGATTCTTGAAATTTGATTATATTAGAACAAGAAATGTCATTTTATAGTGTTTTTTGCAAGGGAAAACGGATTACAACAAAACAACCGGATCTTGATGACATCGTATTACCTGAGGCTTCCTCACGAAAATGATGAAAATGTAGCTGCGGCCTAGGCGGCGCAGGGGGGCCGTGCACCAGGGGGCCCAACAATAATTATTCTTTAGAATTAATAATGTTCAACAACAACAACAACAACAATTACTAGCACGTGGGGACACTCCGTTCTCACCAGTGCCAGGGTTTTCATAGGAGGCGGGCAATACCCCCACTTTGTGGGGGGGCCGGTTCAAGCTCTACCAAATTTCCAAACGACTCTTCGCCACCACCCACACCCAGCTTCCCGCCCTATGACGTTCGGACACTTCACTTCGTGGCATGCGGACGACCGTGGCTACTATTCAGGGCCCCGCGGCCGACGACGACGGCGTGCGCGCGCGAAGAAAAAACGAATGTGTCCCGCATGGTATTATTTGACAGGGATGATGGCCCTGGCAGGTGCGCAACCGTTGTTGCAGAAGTTCGAAAAAGTTGCTCGCAAAAGCCCGTTTGACAGAAATGATTAAAAAGTGTTGGGTTTCCTACGAATCCGCAAGAGCGCGCGGGATGAAATGTTGACAATTTTTTTTGAAAAACCATTGTTTTTTTTTTTTGTTTATGTTTTTATGTTAAAATCGCTACGAAAACTCAGGTTTTGGAAGGATTTCGTCTTGCGCGCGCGAATGTCCACTTTACCTTATTTTTTGCAAGGGATTCTTGAAGTTTGGTTATGTTAGAACAAGAAATGTCCACTTTAGCTCATTTTTTGCAAGGGAAAACCGATCGTAACAACACAACCGGATCCGGACCCCCGTTTTGCCTGAGACTTCCTCACGAAAATGATGAAAATGAGGCTGCGGCCTAGGCGCGGCGGGGGGGTCGTGCACCAGGGGCCCCAACAATAATTATTCTTTAGAAGTAATAATGTTCAACAACAACAACAACAACAACAACAACAACAACAACAACAACAACAACAACAACAACCACAACCACAACCACAACCACAACCACAACCACAACCACAACCACAACAACAACGACGACGACGACAACAACGCAACAAGCAGACAAGCATAATTCTCACCACGAATTCCTTATTCAGCCGCGCACCCACGGACAATGAATGAACGTTCGGCCCCTCACTCTGATAAGAACACTCTAAACATAACTTGTCGCGGATCCGCGCGGACTTGGTGGATCAGCGCTGGAGGCCCTTCCCTGGCGCGCGGAGCGCGCCAAGGGCGGCGAATGACAGGCCACCATCAAGCGCCGATGCAAGAAATCCGAACAGACCTCCGAAGAGCCTACAATCATCGTGATCAGTAACGCATGGGCTTTTCTGGCCACGGCGGGCCTAGGCCACAAACACAGGTTCCACGGCATAGATATTAGGTGTGGTCCGAACACCCGGGCCCCCCCCGAGCCCCCCCCGAGCCCAAAGCGGCCTTCACTTCAGCATCTTGACTACATGTGTATGTCAGCGCTTCTTCTTATTATTATTATTCTTCTGACGGGGTGATGATGACGACCCCAATCCAAGATGTTGTGCTCTTTCGACTGGACACAGACAACATTATGTGGCCAAAGTCGGTGGCATACGATGGGGGTCGAGCAAGAACCGACCGTCCCGGCATTCCTCCACGACACTTTCTTTCCAAGAGCGACAGGATGTTCTCGCAACAAAAACCATATTCTCATGACACAAAGCCGATGCATAAAAAAACCACTCTGTCTCAGCCTGAAATACTCCAGACAAACATTTCGTGCACACCACACTCAACTATTGCAGCATTCTCTTCCTTCACGGCGGCTCTTGCGGCGCAGCCGGCCCAGGGCGTCGGATGCCGCGGCCCCCCCCCCTGGCCCCGCCAGCGCGGCACGCGCTCACGGAGGCGGCGCAGGTGACGGCGTCGAGCCTCCGCGGGGTGCGGGAGAGGAGAGAGGAGGACGAGGAGAGGAGGAGGAGGAGGAGGAGGGGGAGGGGGAGGAGGAGGAGGAGGAGGAGGAGGAGGAGGAGGAGGAGGGGGAAGGGGGGAGGAGTAAGAGCGAGGGGCGAGAAGGACGATGGGGACGAGACGGACAAGAGTATGTAACCCCACGATGCATCCGCGATGCTGCAGAACACGCTCCCGTCCCAAGTCTCCTTCTCACGAGTCCCCATAAGCCTTCCTGTTCACGACAAGGAGCGCCCCTTGGACAGACAGCACCCCGTGGGCCTGCCATTCAAGCGAGAGCCCCGGGTTTGAAGATGAGCTTCTGCATCCCTCCCGCGTGTGACCAGGACTGCGAGGTTGGATGACCCCGCAGCTCAACAGAGTGTCTAGCGAGATCCCCCTTTGGAAAAATGGCCGCGCCCCCCATCCGTGTAGCCGGTGTACGAATCTACTCTCTGGCTATGAGCATCGAGGCGATCTCCAACGATAACACATTTCGAAAAGAAACCGCCCCACACCCGTGCAGCTGCTACAGATGTTGAAGTCCTCGGTCATTGACCTGCCAGAAATCTCAAGATATACCACTTTGTTGTAAAGGAACCGTCGTCCAACTTTTTAGCCGTTGCATATGTCGCCGACGACACAGCCACACATGGTGAGCCAACATAAATTTGGTCGGGTGGTGAGTGCCACAAGAAACCGAGCACGGCACTGCAAGGTGAGCAGGCACGGCACGGCAAATCTGTCGCATCCTAGACTTCTGGCATGGCACGGCGCGGCATGCGGGCACGGCACCTTTCTCGCAGTCCAGAGCACAGGCAGTGCACGACACGGCACGCGGGCACGGTGCTGTAGATTGTTCGCACTGTCTAATATATGCCAGGTGCTGCCCAGCATGACACGCAGGCACGGCGGGATACTGCACACCAACATCAATTTCTAGCATTCTAGAACCTAGAGTCGGCACGGCACGGCATCCGAGCACGGCACGGCACGCAAGTGGATTCTAAGATCTCAGCACGGAGAGGCCAGCACGTGGGCACGACACGCCATATCTTTGAAAAGTTCATGCACGCGGAGCTGAAGCGAATACCCATTCTGAAAAAAAACTACATGTGCTCCATCCTTGTAAGTGGTGAGGGAGTCTCAGGCGATGCGGCGACAGGCGAGGCCAAAACTACGGACACGTCGGGGGAACGACAGAGAGGGGCGAACTGTAAGGTACCTATACGACCACCCTTCGGGTGATAAAGAGGTTGTGGGGGGGAGGGAGAGGGGGGGAACCAACATCTGACACAATCGATCCCACTATCGATCTCACTCGAGGGGCCACCACGGGACACCACGGGACACCGCGGGACACCTCTCGATCTCACTATCGATCTCACTGTCGATCTCACCCAACGGGACAACACAGGACACCAAGGGCCACCACGGGCCACCACGGGACACCGCGGGACACCTCTCGATCTCACTATCGATCTCACTATCGATTTCACTATCGACTTCACCCAGCGGAACACCATAGGACACCATGGGACACCTCGGGACACCACATCGATCTCACTATTGGTCTCACTATCGATCTCACTATCGATCTCACTCAACGGGACACCACAGGACACCAAGGGGCACATCGATCTCACTATCGATCTCACTCAGCGGGACACCACGGGACACCTCGGGACACCTCGGGGCACCACATCGATCTGTTGTGGCGGGGAGAGAGAGGGGGGGAACCAACATCTGACTCAATCGATCTCACTATCGATCTCACTCAACGGGACACCACGGGACACCACGGGACATTTGTCGATCTCACTATCGATCTCAATCAGGGGGGCGTAAGACCTGGGTACAGGGGACTCGGAAATCCCCGACGAGGTCGGCCAAAAAATGACGAGGCCGAGCCTGCATTTTGACGAGGCCTCCCGCTGCAGACATCCCACGAAACTCCTCCTCGTCAAAATCCGAGGCGCGGTCGTCAAAAAACGATGGCGAACCCGAGTCCTGGCAAACCCGGGTCTTACGCTCCCCCGACTCAATATCGATCGCACTCGACGGGACACCACGGGACACCACTTGCCACCACGGGACACCACGAGACACCGCGGGACACCTCTCGATCGCACGATCGGTCTCACTATCGATCTCACTATCGATCTCACCCAGCGGAACACCATAGGACACCACGAGACACCACATCGATCTCACTATCGATCTCACTATCGATTTCACTCAACGGGACACCACGGGACATCACGGGACACCTGCCGATCTCACTATCGATCTCGCTATCGATCTCTCTCAGCGGGACACCACGGGACACCTCGGGGCAACACATCGATCTGTTGTGGGGGGGGGGGGGGCGCGGGGAGGGGAAACCAACATCTGACGCAATCGATCTCACGATCGATCTCACCCAGCGGGACACCACGGGACACCACGGGACACCAAGGGACAATTGTCGATCTCACGATCGATCTTACTATCGATCTCACTCAACGGGACACCACGGGACACCACGGGCCACCACGGGACACCACCGTCACGGGACACCGCGGGACACCTCTCGATCTCACTATCGGTCTCACTTCACTGTCGATCTCACTATCGATCTCACTCAACGGGAAACCACAGGACACCACGGGACACCACGGGACACCTCGGGGCACCACATCGATCTCAATATCGATCTCACTGTCGATCTCAACCAACGGGACAACACGGGACACCACGGGACACCTGTCGATCTCACTATCGATCTCACTATCGATCTCACTCAATGGGACACCACGGGACACCTCGGGGCACCACATCGATCTCAGTATCGATCTCACTATCGATCTCACGATCGATCTCACTCAACGGGACACCACGGGACACTACGGGACACCGGCGGGACACCGCGGGGCACCGGCCGCCGGATGAGTAACATTTGGTCCGGCCGCGGCCCAGCCACAGGAGGATTTCCTCTCGCCCGCCCACGCAGCTTCGCCTCGCCCGCATGCACGCACGACACGCACGACACGGACCCGAAACCGAAATCGATTTCCCGGTAGGGGGGGTCTCCGTTTCACGTCGGACTCACCCCCGAACCTCCGATCTAGAAGGACAAAGGATGGAGGTGGAAGAGCACTGGGAGGAGGAGGAGGAGCAGCGAGGGAGCGAGGGAGGGAGGGAGGGAGGGAGGAGAGGAAGGAGACGGAAGTGGATAAGCACGGGGACGAGGTGGAGGAGAACGAGGAGGAGGTGTGGGAGGAGAGTCCTTCGACACTTCGGCTCAGGGCACTGCCTCTCCTATGCGGGCAAGGGGGGGGGCGCCCAGCGCGGCGCCATGCCCTGCCGGCGACCCACGCCGCAAGGCCGCCGCCCGGGCCGGGCGGGAGCGGCCGGGCCTCCCTGGCCACACTGCCCGCCCAGGCCGAGCCTGTCGCCAGAACGATCAGAAGGACATCGGCTACGAGAGCAACACTGGTGGGCGACCATGCCTATTGAGACCCTGTCGTGGCGCGTGGCGCCAGCTGGGCTTCGCCGCGCGCAGAGGACGCATCAGTCGAGGCGCTGAAATATTGCCCTTCTCGCTCGTGAAGCCTGAGGATCGTCCAGATACTACAATGAGGCCAACCACAACCCCAACACCTGCAGCAAGACGTCCTACACTTTCGTCCAGGTCCCGCTTCTGCCTGACAAGGCCCCGTGCTCCAGCCAGAGCTTCGTCCAGGACGCCAATCCAATTGGATTTCCAGTCAACCCAGAGGCTAACCTCTTCACGCCTGGCCTCGTCACATTTTTCGACACGCCGCCAGCCATAGCCCTGCAAGGAAACAGTGACCACACCGGCCTCGACGCCCCCAGTCCCATCCCCAATTTCGCCCCCGCCTGCCACTGCAGCACCTTCACGGGTCACATCGGGGACCACGCCGGTCGCTACAGCAGCTACGCCTCCATGGGCGACTTCGGCGACCACGCCTTCGATCGCCGCAGCGGCTCTTTCCGCGGCAGCGGCCACGCCTCCGACAGCCATAACACCGACGCCTTCGACGCCGACACCTGCCAGTACAACGACCTACAACGGCCATGCCAGCAATGGCACCCTCTACACCTTCTGCACCTCCCAGGGCGACGCCGCCGCCGACGGCAGCGCGCCGGGCGTCCTCGCTGAATGGCCCCCCTGTCGCTTCCAACGACGCCGAGCTGCCCGAGGAGGCGGAGGGCCCACCCGCGAGGGCGGGCATCGGCAACATGTGCTTCTCCGTCGACGTCGAACGCCACGTCGGAATCGGCCTGGATCTGCGCCTCTCCTCCACGGATTGCAGCCCTCCTGAAGGCCATCCGTAGGATCGAACTGTGGGTCATGCTCGGTATCATCCAGAACGACGGCGCCATCCGCATGGCGGACTGCTTCGTCGACGCCGTCTTCGAGTCGTACTGGGCCGCAGTCACCGCAGCTGGACCCTAAACTCTTGGCCTGGAGGCCTCGGCGACTTCCACAACGGCATCCTCGACCGCCGCCTTCATGTTCCTCTCCGTGCAACTAGCAGCTGCGCTCAGACATCCGCCACGCCCTCGAACGGGGACAGACTACACGCGGGAGTGACCCTGGGCAGAGGTGACCTCTTATGCGCGGCGCAACGGGGGCGCGGGGTGGCCAAACCCGGGCGCGCAACGCTTCGCGTTCAGTGATCGGGCGGCCTCATTGGGCCCGCACCAAAGGTCACCCTGGCGAAAGCTCACTCATACGAGGCCCCGTCCATTGGTGGCGTTGCCAACCTGCGGCGGTCACACACCCGTGTTGGCGGGCATGCTGTGTGACCCTCGGGGGGAGTCTTCGGGAGCCCAGCAGGGGCTGGTGTGACCCCGTGTTGGCCCCATGGCGCAACGGGGCTCATGTGACCCCGTGCTGGCCATAACCGCCGCTCCTTTGCAGCGCCCTTGTGACGCGAAGGAGATAGACGGCGCCACGTGCAGCCGAGATGGGAACAGCGCCAACACCGAGGTCGGGATGGGCCCGGGCCGCCGCAGCGACAGCTGCCGTCGGCCGCGCTCGACGTAGCCGCCCGCAGCAGAAGGGGCTTCCCATGCCCCGTGCACGGCAGACCAGCTCCGCTCCCCCATTCCCCTGCCCCCCTCCCCATGTTGTTCCCTTTCCCCCCCCCATGTCCCCCTCCGACCCGCACTCCTGCGGGAGAGCTTCATGCTTGTTGGTCTCTCCGGATTTGCGATGTCCCTTCCCCCCCTCATGCCCATTCGCTTCTCTGTCGCGTTTCCTCCTCGGGCCACCTCATTCTCCTCATTGTCCATTCCTTGTCCTTCTCCTTCCCCGTCCTTCTGCTTGGAGATAGCTCGTCCTGGTCGCATCCCCAGGCGTGTCGGGCGGGCTGGACATTTCGCGTAAGATTTCCGCACCACTTAGGATCCTGAAACTTGGCATTCACAGCAGGTAGAAGTCTGGAGCACACAACGGTTTCACAATGGAGCTGTCGCCTTAGCACCGCGCACCTTGGCTTCCAAAAAGTTGCAAAACTACCAGGGTGGAGCACACATCGTTTTCAAACAGGGCTCTCGCCTTAGCGCCGCGCACATTCGTCTTGAATGCTTGCAGCTGTTACGAGGATCGAGTACACACCATGTTCAAAATGAGGCTGTCGCCTTAGCGCCGCGCGCACTCGTTTAAAAAACTTGCACCAATTACGCTACCGAGAAACCCCACATACTGATTTTATGTTTTGTGTGAACCGCGCTACCACTACCACCGCCGTCACGCTCTCAGGTGCCCCCTGTGGTCGTTGAAAGGAGGGGGAGGACGTGTGGGGGGAGAGGAGGGGTTGAGGAGTCATCTGTGACGGTCATATCCGGCGTCGCCTGGCACTTGGATACGAGAGGTACTACGCAATCCCGCACTAGAGGCTATGCCTGGACGACCCTGGCACGCATAGGGAGACCACCCCCTGCGCACCCCCTCTGGTGTCGAGAAAATGCCACGCCTGCTATGCCTGGACGACCCTGGCACGCATAGGGAGACCACCCCCTGCGCACCCCCTCTGGTGTCGAGAAACTGCCACGCCTGCTATGCCTGGACGACCCTGGCACGCATAGGGAGACCACCCCCTGCGCACCCCCTCTGGTGTCGAGAAAATGCCACGCCTGCAATGCTTGGACGACCCTGGCACTCATAGTGAGACCACCCCCTGCGCACCCCCTCTGGTGTCGAGAAACTCTGCGACCACCCCCTGCGCACCCCCTCTGGTGTCGAGAAAATGCCACGCCTGCAATGCCTGGACGACCCTGGCACGCATAGGGAGACCACCCCCTGCGCACCCCCTCTGGTGTCGAGAAAATGCCACGCCTGCTATGCCTGGACGACCCTGGCACGCATAGGGAGACCACCCCCTGCGCACCCCCTCTGGTGTCGAGAAAATGCCACGCCTGCTATGCCTGGACGACCCTGGCACGCATAGGGAGACCACCCCCTGCGCACCCCCTCTGGTGGAGAAAATGCCACCTATGCCTGGACGACCCTGCGACCACCCCCTGCGCCCCTCTGGTGTCGAGAAACTGCCACGCCTGCTATGCCTGGACGACCCTGGCACGCATAGGGAGACCACCCCCTGCGCACCCCCTCTGGTGTCGAGAAAATGCCACGCCTGCTATGCCTGGACGACCCTGGCGCGCATAGGGAGACCACCCCCTGCGCACCCCCTCTGGTGTCGAGAAAATGCCACGCCTGCTATGCCTGGACGACCCTGGCGCGCATAGGGAGACCACCCCCTGCGCACCCCCTCTGGTGTCGAGAAAATGCCACGCCTGCTATGCCTGGACGACCCTGGCGCGCATAGGGAGACCACCCCCTGCGCACCCCCTCTGGTGTCGAGAAAATGCCACGCCTGCTATGCCTGGACGACCCTGGCGCGCATAGGGGAGACCACCCCCTGCGCACCCCCTCTGGTGTCGAGAAAATGCCACGCCTGCTATGCCTGGACGACCCTGGCGCGCATAGGGAGACCACCCCCTGCGCACCCCCTCTGGTGTCGAGAAAATGCCACGCCTGCTATGCCTGGACGACCCTGGCACGCATAGGGAGACCACCCCCTGCGCACCCCCTCTGGTGTCGAGAAAATGCCACGCCTGTTATGCCTGGACGACCCTGGCACGCATAGGGAGACCACCCCCTGCGCACCCCCTCTGGTGTGTCGAGAAAATGCCACGCCTGCAATGCGAGAGACCAGTGAGAGAACACCCCCTGAGCACCCTCTCTGGTGTCGAGACAGTGCCACGCCTGCCACGCCCCGCGGCCCTGAGACGGATAGAGAGACCAGTGAGAGACCACCCCCTGCGCACCCTCTCTGGTGTCGAGAAAGTGCCACGCCTGCCACGCCCCGCGACCCTGAGACGGATAGAGAACCGCGGTGAGAGACCACCCCCTGCGCACCCTCTCTGGTGTCGAGAAAGTGCCACGCCTGCCACGCCCCGCGACCCTGAGACGGATAGAGAGACCAGTGAGAGACCACCCCCTGCGCACCCTCTCTGGTGTCGAGAAAGTGCCACGCCTGCCACGCCCCGCGACCCTGAGACGGATAGAGAGACCAGTGAGAGACCACCCCCTGCGCACCCTCTCTGGTGTCGAGAAAGTGCCACGCCTGCCACGCCCCGCGACCCTGAGACGGATAGAGAGACCAGTGAGAGACCACCCCCTGCGCACCCTCTCTGGTGTCGAGAAAGTGCCACGCCTGCCACGCCCCGCGACCCTGAGACGGATAGAGAGACCAATGAGAGACCACCCCCTGCGCACCCTCTCTGGTGTCGAGAAAGTGCCACGCCTGCCACGCCCCGCGACCCTGAGACGGATAGAGAGACCAGTGAGAGACCACCCCCTGCGCACCCTCTCTGGCGTCGAGAAAGTGCCACGCCTGCCACGCCCCGCGACCCTGAGACGGATAGAGAACCGCGGTGAGAGACCACCCCCTGCACGTCTGTGTGCTGTTTGCCTGTTTGCTGCGTGTGCGTGCTGTGTCTGTTTGTGCTGGTATTGTGTACGGGTGCTGTTTGTGTGCTGTGTGTCTGTGTGCTGCGTGTATGGTGGATGTATGTGATGACTGTGATGTCGACTGTGGATGTGTGTCTGCTGTGTGCTCATGTGTCTGCTTGTGTTGATGTGGGGAACCAGAAAAAGAGAGAGGGAATCAGCACACCAGCCCCTGGATGCGTGGAGGGAAGAGGGAAGGAGGGGTGAGGAGGAAGAGGAGAAACGCGGGTGCGACGCGGCAGGGAAAGAAAACCAGAACCCCACTATGCATGTGGGGAATTACTAGGACGGAGGGCGGTTCCGTTTCAAAGTGGGGATCTCGTGTGAGGCTTACTCAGTGTTACGGGCCAGGACGTCGAACACATGGAGTACCTACACGGATAGATTGCGGATCTGTTTCAAACTGTGGCTACCGCTGTAGACTTCCTTGAACTTCATCACCAAGAGTCCTTTTTCAAAACGGGAAGCCCGCTGGACACCTCGTTGAGCTGTATGGTCATGCCATTTCGCATTCCCCAGCGTTCGCTGTGAAGGTTCAAAGCATGTCCTTTTCAAAACGGGGTTCTCGCCCAAATGGCAGGCCAAGAGGGTGATGATTTTTCTGGGGGGCGCATCCTGTAGTGACATGGAGAGCTCGCAGGGACTTAAGAGAATGGGGCCTGGGACGGGAGGGTCTATTGCAGCATCGTTGCTGCACCTTGGTCTCGCGCTGGTGATCCTTCTCCTCATCATCGCCCTCCCTTCCCGGGTCCCAGTCCTCCCACCCACTTCGGACGCCCTAATTGTGTATTCAAGGAAGGGGTACGATGTCCAACAACTAATGTTTCCCAAAACCGACAGCGGCCGCTGTTGGGCAGGCGAGCTCTCGTGCCAGATGGACAATGACCGCGGCGAAGCCGACAGCGAATCCTGTTCAGAATGAACAACGACGGCTGTTGAATTTTGCACCCATTGCTCCCGTACTGGCCCCCCCCGGGCACACTGCTCGGAGGCGGCGACAGGTACTAATAGCCCGGGGCCGGGCATTGCACGCGCTCGCCGGAGAGCCTCGCCGAAGACATGGACCGTCGACGCCCCTGGATGCGATGCATGTGCTGACACCTCCTCCCCCCCCGGGCTATTCGCCCCGATCCTTCCCCCGACCTGCCTCGCCTCGGGGGAGCGCGCCAGGGCGGGGCTGGGCGGGGTGGGCCCGCCTGACGCCGAGCGGGCCGAGCTCGCGGAGGAGGTGCAGCGCCTGCCCCGCCCGCCGCCCGCCTCCCTCCGCGAGGGCCCGGCCGCCCGCGCGGTCAGCGCCCGCCCGGCCAGCGGCAGGGCGCCACCGACATCGGAGCCACGTCCCCGCCCTCCTCCTCGTCCTCTTCGCGGCGTTGAAGTCCCAGGAACTGCGTTCTGGCAACATGCAAGATGTTCAAGCGGTTGCCCTCCAACGAGGCACTTCCCTCAGTGAAAGTGGATCACAGCAGGGGCCTATGAAGAGGGAACTTGGAGGGAGGGTTTGTTGCAATATTGTTGATGCCTCTTGGGTTTACCGTGGTTCTCGGCCTCCCCGCCGTCGCCGTCTCCGCGTTGGGTTTCCCTGGAGGCCCTCTTGGGTCAACGTGGGGCTCTCTGGGGGCCGTCTTGGCAGTTCCAGAATGCTTCGGGGAGCTCTGAATCTTGACTATCATGCTGAGTGGGCCCGTCAGGCTCGCAGGGCCCATGCGGCCCAGAGAACTCATAAAGCCCATGGGGCCCCTAATCCTCGTGAAATTCATGTACCGGGCCTGCAGTGTTCATATCCATGTGTTTCAAAGGGCCCCAATAACCAACTTACCTTACATGGTTCGATGGGCATTCGGTGCTCAGGGGGACTATGTGTCTCATGGGGCCCATGGCCCCCATAGGTCCGATAAAGATCATGAGGCTCAGATGGTCCAGGAGGTCACAATGGTGATTGGATCGACGTAGCTGTCACCACATAAACGGCACGACTAACCCACATAGTTTGCACCACATACAGTGCCTTGTGTCATCTAGCTTGCACACCACAGAATGCACCGCACATCTTACACCACATATCTTCCATAATGACAGTTACCCGTACAAAGCGTGGCCCACGCTTGCAACGCATTTCTTTCAGCGCGAACAGCGACTGCACAATTATTAGTCTTAGCATCGTACCCATGTGTGCACATGCTTCTGTGCTTGGATACAAACACGCGCATCTGCATTGTGATAATGTGCGCCAGACATACATACAAACGGCCCCCACTGATTCCTCTCGGTGTTGTTTTCTGTGTTGCTGCCGAATCTCGACTACGAGCTTTTTGGGGCCCTGTCGGGGGCTAAACGTCTACCCTCAGAATGAACACCCGACGAGCGAAGCCGATTAATAAACGCATCCACGGAAGGAATCGAACGAGAAAGGGCTGTTTAGTGAACGCCCAAGGCCGTTTAGTAAACGCCAATTCTCGCGGTCGAGGTGATGTTTCCTCCCTTGTTGTTTGGGCCGCATCTTCCCACGAATCTATTGCAAAGCAAAATGTTTTTCTCCTGGCGGGCCCCAACGCGATCGGCCACCAGGCGGGCCGCGCTGGGCAGAGGCATAATGGGCAAGTAGAAATGAAGGGGGCGCCCGCGGAGGGAGGGGAAACGGGGGCAGGAGGCCTCAAGCGTAGAGTCTCTTCGCCACGAGGAGCGCTCAGGCGGCCTGAAGCACCGAAAACTGGCGCACTGGAAGGTGACCGGCCGACGCAAACTGCCCCATCCGCCGGCCCCCTTGTGGGGCCACCAGGCTGCGAGGAGCGGGATTCGCAGTTTCCTGTACCAGTTGTAGCTTGTAGTTTCCAGTGTTACAGTTCTGCTTATTGCTGGTTACTGTAACTAGTTGATTGACCGCGCGAGGGGGGGGGAGGCCCAAACCAGATTTTTAGCACCCCCTGGGCGCGTTGTCTGAATTGCTGGGGGGGCTCGAAATCGACACCCCTCACGCAGATCCGCGGGGTCAGGGTCCAAAAACACATGGGATTTGCCACATTTCTGAAATTCGGTGCCACCCCTCACGCAGATCCGCGGGGTCAGGGTCCAAAAACACATGGGATTTGCCACATTTCTGAAATTCGGTGCCACCCCTCACGCAGATCCGCGGGGTCAGGGTCCAAAAACACAAGGGATTTGCCACATTTCTGAAATTCGGTGCCACCCCTCACGCAGATCCGCGGGGTCAGGGTCCAAAAACACATGGGATTTGCCACATTTCTGAAATTCGGTGCCACCCCTCACGCAGATCCGCGGGGTCAGGGTCCAAAAACACAAGGATTTGCCACATTTCTGAAATTCGGTGCCACCCCTCACGCAGATCCGCGGGGTCAGGGTCCAAAAACACATGGGATTTGCCACATTTCTGAAATTCGGTGCCACCCCTCACGCAGATCCGCGGGGTCAGGGTCCAAAAACACAAGGGATTTGCCACATTTCTGAAATTCGGTGCCACCCCTCACGCAGATCCGCGGGGTCAGGGTCCAAAAACACACGGGATTTGCCACATTTCTGAAATTCGGTGCCACCCCTCACGCAGATCCGCGGGGTCAGGGTCCAAAAACACAGGGGATTTGCCACATTTCTGAAATTCGGTGCCACCCTTCACGCACATCCATCGCAAGGCGTGGTAACCCAAACTGCGAGAACTCCCTCGGCCCTTTAATCGCAAGGTGTGGTAACCAAGCCCGTAAACCATACACGTCTTACCAATCGCCAGGTGTGGTAACCCCTCTTGTGATCAGTTGGTTTTGCTGATTGCGAATCGGCTTCGCATGAAGTTTCGATACTGCTTCACGACAGCGCCAAGGCCTCATGACTTAGCTCTTCCATGGCCCATTCTCCGAGAGAGGGGGCCGGCGGCAGGGGGCGAAGCCCTTACGGATAAAAAGCGGCAAAGTACCCACCGGGGGTGGGAAGCTCCGCTGGGCGGAAGGCGAAATACCCCCGCCAAGTTCGCGTGCTGTCGACCTTGGCGGTGGTCCTTGACACCGCGGGACCGTTCAAACTTGAACGATCGGCCTTTGGTGGAGCGCCAGCTCGTTCAATGATGGGCCGATTCTGGGCCACGGGCGGCGTTCAACATTACACGCCCGCGCGGGGGTCGACACAACGCGATCCTACCGTAGGCTGGGCCAGGACCGTCGGCGAGCGTCGTCAAGGGCCTGGCACTAAAGAAGCGAAGCAATGCAGGCCTCCAGGGCACAATCGTCCGCCGGGAACAAGGCCAGCGTGAGAAATAAAGAAAAAGGATGCGGCCGTGGTCGCATGCGTGCCGGGCGGCGCCAGTTGCGGGGCAGCCCCAATCAAGGGCGAACCCTACTGAGAGCGCCAGGAAGGCCTGGGCATGGACGGCAGCAGGCTGCAATCTGCCCCCGTCGGTCCCATTGAAACGTCATTCAAAACCAATATATTCACACAACAATTTTGATGCATTTGCCAAAACAAGGCTCGCACTTTTGGGTTATTCATTCCGTTATAGGGAACGGGGCCTGTGCGTCGGTTTGGCGGCTACGTCGTCACAGTCGTCGTCCCGTCGCTGGCTCGTCGCCGCCCGTTGCCTGGGCTTGTGAGTCGGTCTGGCGGCTACGTCGTCAAATTCGCCGCCCGGTCGCCGCCTCGCAACGATTGCACCGCGTAGATGACTCAACATTGATTCCCCTTTCTAAAAAAACAAACTCTACCCCCCCCCCGGCGTTATCCGCCCCCCTTTCGGGTATGTCAATCGTATATGATTATGACCACATGTCCATCCGAGATATGAATTTACACTATCCCGGAGGGGCCGGGATCGGTCCCCCTGAGGTTCCCTTGTGAAAAAACAATACGCGGGGACAGTTTTTGTTCTAACATAAGACTTGTTCGCGAATCCCTTGCAAACAATGGGACGAAGTGCACACGCGCGCGTCGTCGCGCGCGCATGCCGAAATCCTTCAAAAGCCTTCGGTGCCGGAAAGATTTCGCAATCGAGTTCCCAAAAAAACATACAAAAGCACAGGGTTCCGCAACACTGACTTGCTAAAACAAACTTTCGCGCGAGCTCTTGCAAAATCGTAATAAAGCCATAGGTTGTCCTCCTCCCTCGTCTATGTCCCTCCCTGCGACGATGACGGCGTCCTCGCGTCGGTGATGAAGGTTTTGGAAGGTTTTGAAAGTCCTTGTTGCGAAACAATGTGCGTTTAAAACTTATTCGGACACTCGGTTCCGAAATCCTTACAAGACCTATGGTGTTTGGAAGATGTGGCGTACGCGTGCGACGACGCGCGCGTGTGCACTTCGTTTCATGTTGGAAAATATGTTGCATGATAAACGTGTGCGTGCATAGTTTCCTCCAACGGATGGGGGGGATTAAACATGGACAGTGGAGCACAATGGCAAGTACATTGCAATACGCAAGGGGGGACAAACCCGAAGGGGGAGTAGATCTTACTTTTTGAGAACAGGCGAAGCTGTATGGTTCAGCCTATGTGGCGCAACCCACCTCGCCGAACCGGAAATTGTGACCCCGCTGTTCGCGCAATCGTTCCACCCGCACACCCGCAACTTGGCTTGCAAAACCCATGAGGTAACGATTGCGATGACTGCTTGGCGCTGGCTGGAGCGTCGCTACGGCCGCGCTACCCCGCGCAGGCTGGCGCGCAGAACGGCCAGCTGATCGGACGCGGCCGCGGTGGCGCTGACCGCTGGGGACTCCCCAGCGCGGCCCGCAGGCTGGGCAGGGTGGCTCAAACGGGCGCGGCATCATAGCGACGTCGACAACAGCAGACACGATGATGATAGTAACGATGCTGGTGGCGACGATGTCGATGACGACGGCGAAACCAATCGCGGCGCCGATGCTGACCACGCCGATGACAATGATGGCGTCCACGAACCGGTGATAAGAAGGGCTTGGCAACACTTAGACATGCGCGCGCGGCCGACACGCGCGAGTGGCCCGCATGGTACTATTTGATAGAGGTCGTGCCCCCCCAACACGCGCGCCCCCAACACGCGCGCAGAGGCGATCGAATGATTTCGACACGCGCGCGCGGGAGGCCCGTTTTGGTGAATTGGTCAGGGCTGTTGAAAAGAAACAGTGGCTCTTAAAGAATTCGCAAGTGCGAGCGCCGCCATTATTTATACGTCGCGTTCCAAAGCTAGTTTTGAAAACAGATTTCGGGACACTCGACTCTGAAATCCCTACGAAACCTGGGGTGATTGAAACATTTCGGCATGGGCGCGCGACGACGCGCGCGGGTGTGAACTTCCTTTCGTTTTTCGTTCATAAACGACCACGGTTTTGTATCAATTTTGATACACGATTGCGCGCACGTAAAATTACTGGACGAGGATGAATGGGTGGCGATACCGGCCTGGACGGGGTGGTACGACCTCATACTTAGCCCGATCGGATCCCATCTGGCAGGGTCAAACCTAATCGGTCCCACACGATAGGTCCCACCCGAAACCACCCGGTGGGCCTGAGGGCCCACCAAAGCATGACACACCCCACAAGCAATACCATTCTAGAACCCTGGGTGTTCCAAGAGATCTGTTCCACGGAGTCGCTGCTCATGGTCAACGAGTGAACGTCGAAATAATGCTCCATTCAAAGGAAATTCCAGCAGCCCCACATGTGGCCAACTCCGAACACTTGAATTACACATGAAAGCGCGTTGCCATCTCTTGGAGTGCCTTCTTTTGCCTCCTCCACCTTCCGAGGGTCTTCCGCCGCCTTCCGCCGGCATTCCGCACAAAAGATGTCATCTTCTCGGTTCACCGAAGGCGAGGCCCTGTCTGATACGCCTCCTGCGTCGCCACCCCGCATGGCACGGGCAGAACATGCAAGAGGAAGGAAGCCTCACTGCAAGCCCGCCCCTCCTGCTCCCACTGCCGTCCCTTCTCCAGTGCGCTGATGGTGGTGTTGAAGGTGATGCAATCAGGCCTCCCACACATGCAGCCCAGCACAGAAAGGCTGCGGAAGGATTAGGTGTGACGGTGGTGTGGGCATGGTCTTCTGCCCCGCTCGGTCTGGAACCTTTGCATTGCGTGTCGCGGCGGCGGCCACGGCAACACGCCATGCCCCAAAAAACGGACAGCGTGTCGCTGCGCTCTTCGGGGCGGGAGACTGGGGAGGGCTCGGGACGTTGACACTTGGAAATGAAGACGTGGCTAGCGTGTCGCGCCGAAACATGGTGGGCCAGAACTGGCGGCGAGACATGCTAAGCAAACGTTCCTGACCGTAGGCTGCACAAGGTTCTTTCGTAT
Organism: Prorocentrum cordatum; assembly: GCA_963575745.1. Lineage (NCBI taxonomy): Eukaryota > Dinophyceae > Prorocentrales > Prorocentraceae > Prorocentrum > Prorocentrum cordatum. Next base: position 959,329 of record CAUYUJ010014527.1, read on the forward strand.
ATGCTCAGATGTTTGCCTAGTCCAACGAGGAGGGAAGCGGAACTACTGAGGGAGGAACAGAGATGACGGAGGGAGTTCACCGTGCATGCTACCCTCTGTGGCTGCCAGCGCGGACCATTCATATGTTTCATCACCTGTCGCGTTACCTCGCCCAAGCTGGCGCCTGGCAGCAAACCTGGGCCTCCTCGCCCAAGCTGGCGCCTGGCTGCAAACCTGGGCCCGCCCCCAACATCAGCACAGCAGCCGTGCTGCCCGGCGACCACATGTCGATCCCCAGTGGTCGATCCGGGTGACAGAAGGTGAGGATCCGCGGGGGAGAGATGCCCTGGGGAGGATCCAAGGGCACCGGGGACCCGGACATCCGACGAATGGAATTTTCAGTGCGGGGTTCCCGAAATCCTGACCCTTACCCCTGGGCCAAGCTTCCGTCCTAAGCCGTTCATGCTGACGGGCCCAAGGGCCGAAACTGGCCCCGCCCCCGAGGCCGGAAACGGCGAACAACCTGCGTCGTGCATGTTGTTTTGGGGATACAAAGGGGTACGGGGACTGGGTGAGAACTGATGGGAGAATCTATGGACCTCTGCGGCCCTATCATAAACGTGATCTCGGCCGGGTTTCGTTCAGACTTCGACCACACCTCTTCACCACTTCGTCCAGATGTCGTGCAAATACCGACCAAATCCGGCGAAGTCCCGACGATACCCCCCAAACCGGAAGGAATTTTGGGACCCCCTTCTGAGGCTCCCACGAAGGACCAAACAAGGGGTTGAGCCATGGGGGGGGGGGAAGGGCCCGCAGAAGAGGCACTGGATGCCCAGGAGGTGGGGCAGGAGAAGGACCAGCCTCCACGGGGCCCTCTTCTCTTTCGAGTTCCCCCCGCCTCGGGGCTTTTTGTCGACGTGGACCCCCTGAGATGATCCCAAAAACGCTCGGGGGCGTTTGGCTTCCTTCTCGGGATCGGCGTCTTCTTCTCCGTTTTGGGCGACGTGTTCGTTACGCTATCAGGTCCAGGATCGGCCCGAGACCCGCCTGCTCTTTCTTGTTGAGACCGGACACCCCAACGACAGCAGCCTCCGCAAGCGAGCGCATCAGAAAAGGTGAGAGACAGGCGGGCAGGCAGAGCTGAAACCGATGGGAAACTGTAAGGAAGCGAGCAGGGCAACCTGCTCGTTTCCATTACGTCTTCAAAGCGTTTTTCGGTACGACTTTAGTATCACGCTGCCGCCTGCCTGACGTCCACATTCCAAGGTGTCCATTTAAGAACGGTTTGGTCGAGTCAAGAGCGAAAAGTGGGAGACGGGTGGGGAAAGAAAAGCACGCATCCAGCGCTAAGAACAACTTGGGACTCCCCATTTCAGGTCACCTTCGACTCGGCGTCTACTTCTTTTAAGTGGCTCACCTTTTTGGGCGCGCTGCCAGCCTCTCCTCATGGCACATCCCTCTGACACCCCTTCGTGGAATTGCCGGCTCGGTGCGGGTGCACGTCCCTGACCCCATCCGCAGGAGAAGAACTGGCCACCCGGAGTTCTGCGTCACAAGACCAGGCCCCAGCCGTCGCGGTTCTCCCCCCACGATAGCCCCCGAGTGGTCTCGACCACTTTCACAAGAAAAACGTCCCCAAGATCGCCGCCTGGGCGTCATGAAACGGCCCGCTCATTCGGACACGGGGCCACCTTTGACGCACAGTCGTCTGCAACGTTAGCAATGATTGCAATGATGGTGGGCGGGAGGTGTTCAAAATGGAGCTTTCGCCCTAGCGCTGCGCACGTGCGTCTTAAAGATTCGCGACAGATTCAAGGAATAAGGGGGGCCGTTTACAAGAATGGAAGCATAACCTCAGCGCCGCGACCAATCGTCTTACACGTATGCATCAGGCGCTCTTCTTCAAAACGGGGTGCTCGCCTCAGCGCCGCGCAAATTCGGTCGTCTTGAACATGCAACAGTTACAAAGGTAGTGGGCGATTATCGTGCAAACTGGGGGTTGCGCCTCAAGCTCCTCCGAATTGCGAGACAAGAAGCAAGAGCACAAGAAACAGATGAACGAATGAAAGGCGGCCTATTTCCAACATTGAACTTTCCCTTGAAAGCTCCTCGGCACTCATCCCCAGATAGGAAAACTTGTGCACATGTTACACAAAGGGGGCTGCACTTTTGTCAGACCGGGGATCTCGATGGACCCCTCGTTGAACTGCGTATCCGTACTCACTGGAAAGATTTTTTCCGCACCCATGACCCCATGCGCCGATGCCAGAATTCTGACATAGAGAGCGGAGGGTCGGCAGGCTGTCCTGCAAAAAACCGTCATCGTCCTTTTCTCCCAGGTGAAACGGAAACCCTGGCTCCGAAGTGAGGCCGGGGCAGAGGGGACGATCAGGAGGAGGAGAAGGATGAGAGAAGACATACACGAAAATGCCCAGCACTGTGCCATATAGACCCTCGATCTCCGCGAGGGGGAAGTGTAATAAAAAACGCATCAGGATGTGAGACGGCGCGGGCCGTCTTCCCTACCGCATCCAAACTAACACGGGGGTCGCACCTGAAACGCCGTGGTGAGCTCCACCCGTTAATAACCTATTGAAGTCACGTGTGATTCTATGCGCGGGCAAGCACGTAGCTTCAACATTCGCGCGCATGGCGCTGCATTCTACAGAGACATCGAAAAGCTCACCTGTCAAGCTTCTCACTTTCCGTTTGACCATCACAGGCAGCTGGGCGGCGGCATCGAATTGTTGAGGGTGCGGGCGATGATGGTCTGGAGATTCTTATTCGTGGCTATGTTAGGAACGGTGTAGGTGCAATTTAACGAGCGAGATCTCGCGGTTATTCAACGACACCGATTATGTGACCACAGACTGGGACAGCCAGAGAATACGGGCAACTCGACGTAGGCCTCGCCATCTTGAATCGGGCGCGCCCTGGCGCACAACTGCAGGGCGCGCGTAGATATCGCGACCAAATTTGACCCGGGCACAGAAACGACCTTCGGACAACGTGCGAAGAGCTGCCGGGGGCCTTTTTTCCACGGGCCTAGTCCGCGCAGGAGGTAGGTGCACTAGCGCGGAGCGCGGTGCAGCAGGAAGCGCGTATCTACTAGACCCACGGGTACTCGTAGACAGGTCATGCTTTAAGCTCCGTGCCCCCCCCCCCCGAAGACTTGAAAAAGACCCCCCGTGCAACTCCTCTCCCGAGCCCCCTGCGCCCGCTCCCACGAGTAGACGCCGCCCGTGCCGCGAGACCACAAACCTGCGCAGCTACTCCTTTTGCGCCCGACTTAACTCCACGGCCGAAGCTGCGGCATCACCGCCAGGGTAGATGAGCTGGCCCTTCTGAAGGATCAGCAAGCCCGCGGCTCGACCAGATGCACATAGCGTCTTGAGAGACAGATAGGGCGCACCCCATGGGGAGCCTCAGAGCGCGTTCCTAGAGTCGCCGAATGACAGCGTGGAAGCGGATGCCGGATAGAACGCCGCTAAGGAGCCCCCTTGTTTGGCGCCAAATTCGACCACGTTGTCGATGGGCTGCCGGCCCGTCAATCACCCTCTCTGAACAGGGCCGGCCATGTCCCTGCAGCTCCCCAAACAAGTGTCGCAATGCGCGGACTTTGGATGTCGTCGTCCGCGTTGGAGAGGGAGACGAATCACTTATGGACTGGTTCCCTTGCAACCATGATGCCGCAAAGACAGCCTTGCGCTGGTCAAAACTTGGCGGAAGCCCCCTTCCTCTGCGACCCTCAGGCGAAGCTATCATGAACACGCCCGCCCCCACCTGCCCAGACGCGACCCGCGCTGACTGAGCATGGCGCACCACGTGGCCCAGGGGCCGAGACGAAGAGTTCAACATGCTTCGGAGACGGCGCTCAGGAATGACCCCAAGGACAACGGCACCCACCCTGTGCTCTGCGCTGGCAGCCCCCCCTTCGGGATCGGAGTGGGAAGCCCGAACACCTACGCTCCCTAGATCAGCCAAAAGATGCGCGCATGCACTGTGATCGCCCTGGCGGTTGTCCTCCGAGTCAACTACTTGCCGCGCACAAATCTGCGCGACCAATATCCCCAGCAGAGCGGGCATCGCCAGCCCTCCCAGCTCTAGCTGCAATGCGTTGGGCCTGGTGCTCTCGAACCCCTGCGAACTGCCTCGCGCGTGTGGGCAGCAAGTCTCCGAAATCAACTCTATCAAACCACCACTCGCCGTGTAGGTCGATCAAGTCCTTCAACGCAAGTGGACCTCGCTGGTCTATAATGATTTCGCGCGGATCACCTTCCATGAACTCCCCGACGGCCCTGAAGAGGCTGCAGGATGGGCCCAAACGGCTCCGAAACGCCCTGAAGACACCCTCAGAAGGCTCCAGGAGGATCACCCGTCACCCCCATCCCCCCCACGCAAAATCAAAGTGTTCCCGTAGGTTGTTGAACGATGTTCGCGTTCTCGCCTAGTGTAGTTTTCAACTGTCCAAGACGACCCCAAACCCATTCATGATCGTCCACAAGTGGCCCAAGAGGCCCCCAAGACGGCATGAGATCCCCAAAAAGACCCCACGAAGGGTCCCAGAGGGAGAACACGAACCGACATGTCAAGACTTGTCGCCCCAAGAAGCCCCGCGGAGATCCGAAGAGGCCTCCAAGCGGCCGCCAAGAGGGCACCATCATGTATCCAGGAGGGCTCCAAAAGAGCCCTAAGAGAGCGCCAAGAGGATCCCAAGAAGCATCAAGAGGGCCCAAAAGCCCCACCATGGTCTCAGCGTCGCCACGGCACGAATGACTCGCGTGCGAGCTTTCCCCTCCGAGGGGGCCCTCTGTGCTCCCGTTCTGCGGGCTCCTTACCGCAGGCTCCCCATGCGGGCCCTAGCCATGTTGAGCTCTGGAGAATGTCGGAGAGTTCATGAAGCATTGAAGGCTTGAGACAAGATCGGAGATGTGAGCCTCAGGGTGGGATAATCTACGTCGTGCGTAGTATATTAAGTATTGTATTCCGCGTGACGAGCTAGCGTTCTCACTGGACGTAGGGCGTAGTGTTTCCGCAAAAACTTTGCACGTCGTGTTTTTGAATCGTGTGTTTCCGTGGTCGGCCCCAGAACTGGGACAGGGATAGAGAACTGCGAGGCCTGGGGACACGTCCAACCACCTCAATTGGGCGATGGGCAGTGACAATTCTGGAGATATCAACGGTAATGCTACTGTGCCAGGGGCTGTGTTGTGCTTCTCTGCAATGTGCGGCGCCGCACAATTACATGCCAAGGTACGCACCACTTAGTGTATTTGCGTACTGTGATGTCGAATTGTACCTGCGCAGTGTATGTTCGTAGTGCCACTACGGAACGTATTTCGCGTAGCGAATGCACGTAATGTTTCCGCGTGGAATTAGCGCGTCGTGTTTCCGTGTAGCGTTGTTGCGCAATGGTGTCGCGCCACGTGTCTCCGTAATCAACCCGCGAGATCGACTCACGGTTCCGGAAAGGGATTCAGAACTGCGAGGGGCTTGGGACGCTTCCAAGCACCTCAATTGGGCTATGGGCCAGTAGCCATGCGGGAGATTAAAAAAAAGTGCTGCTACTGTGCTAGGGGCTGCGTTGTGCTCCTCCGCGCTGTGCCGCGCCGCACAATGACACGCGCCACGTAGTGCACTCGTGTAGCGTATTTGCGTAGTGTCTTGGCGTAGTGTATTTGCGTAACGTATTTGCGTGATGCATTTACGTACTGTGTTTCGCGTAGCCGACGGGCGTAGTGCTTCCACGTGGAATTAGCGCGTCGTTTTTCCACGTGTTGGTTTTGTGCCGTGATTTCAAATCTTGCGTTCCCGTGGTCGACCCGCAAAACCAGAAAGAGATAGAGAACTGCGAGGCCTGGGGACGCTTCCAACCACCTCAATTGGGCGATGGGCAGTGACAATTCTGGAGATATCAACGGTGATGCTACTGCGCCAGGGGCTGAGTTGTGTTTCTCGTTGCTCCCTGCCGCGCTGCACAATGACGTGCCAGGGGACGCGCCACGGAACGTGCCAGTGGCCGTATCAGGGGACGCGCCACGGGACTCGGCCACGCGATATGCTAAGGGGGATGCGGCACGGGACATGCCACGGAACGTGCCAGGGGAACGCGCCACGGGAAAGTCACTGCGGACGTGACAGAGGACGTGCCAGGGAACGTGCCAGGGAACGCGCCGCGCGACGTGCCCAGGGGAAGCGCCAGGGAACGTGCCAGGGATCGTGCCAGAGGGTCACGCTCCCTAGTGTTTGCGCGTAGTGACTCGTGTGTTTGCGTTGTGTTTTTGTTGCGCAGTGCTTCAGCGTAGTGTGGTAGCGTCGTGTGTAACCCACAGGCGCGGTGGCCCACTCAGCTCCGCGACAGAATCCCCGGCGCAACGAGGAGGCCGCGGAGGTACCGGGAGCGACCGGGTGACAACAGCAGGGAGGAGGGCGGGAGGGAGGGACGCAGCCCGGATCGAGCGCGAGCAATGAGGAACCCAGCCCGCGCGCTCGCCCGACCCAGCCCCCAGCGCCGCAGGAGCGCCACGCGTCGGCACGCTGCTCGAGTCGGGGAGACGTAAGACCCGGGTACGGGGGACTCGGAAATCCCCGACGAGGTCGTCAAAAAAATGACGAGGCCGAGCCTGCATTTTGACGAGGCCTCCCGCTGCAGACATCCCACGAAACTCCTACTCGTCAAAATCCGAGGCGCAGTCGTCAAAAAAAAATGGCGAACCCGAGTCCTGGCAAACCCGGGTCTTACGCTCCCCCGATCGAGACCACTGCGTAAAACCGTGCTCAGAAAAGACAAAGCGCGCAAACATGACGGTCGCCCGCGTCTCTCGTCAGAGCCGCCCCGTGTCCGCACGGACAGCGGGCCGCTGGAGCGCCGCAGGAGCGCCCCGGGCCAGGAGCGTGGGCGCGCCGCGGGAGCGCCCGGGGAGCTCCCTGGAATGTCTTTTAACATCGCTCCCCAAGCAGCGCTTGCACTGAAAGCGTCCTGGCGGGTGTTGAAAGGTTTGGCAAAAAGGCCTGGCCGATTTCGGTGGGCGGCCGGATTCCCGGGTTCCCGGTTCCGGGTTCCCCGGCTCCCGCTTGCTGGTTCCAGGCCGATGTCGGAGGGCGGCGGGGCTCCCGGGTTTCCAGGTTCCCGGGTGCCTGGCCGATGTCCTTATCGATCGATCTCACCATCGATCTCATCACCCACCTCTCTATCGATCTCATTATCGATCTCACAATCAATCTCACAATCGACCTGACTATCGATATCACGATCGATCTGAATGTAGATCGCACGAGCGATCCCACGATCAATCTCACAATCGATATCAGAGAAGCGACTTCACGATCGACTTCACGATCGGCCTGATTGTCGCTCTCACATTCGATCCCACTATCGATCACACTATCGATCTCACAATCGGTCACAATATCCAACTCACTCAACGTCAACCACTACACATATTGGGTAAGGTCTCTTTGGTGTTATGATGTTTGTGTAATGTAGCATTTGTTAGATAGTGTTTATAACGTAGTGTACTCGCGGAGTGTATTCGCGTAGCGCCTATTTCGCCCCTAAGTTTTGCAGCTCCTACCGGAAAGCCAAAGTATAGCATTAAGCCTTACCGTCCATCATAACCACCGGTCATCAATCACCCATCATCAGCATCACCATCATCGTCAGCAGCAACAACAGCAACACCATCTCCGCCCTCTTAACAAAAAACGCAATCATCACCATCCGCATCACCATCGTAAGCATCGCCATCGTGGTCGTCACACTCATCATCACCATCACCATCACCATCTGCATTAGCAACATCATCACATAACATTTAAAAACCGATCAAGGCATTTGACGACAAGCAATGCATACCAAGACATTGAAGGCAAACAAGACATACAACGACACATTGGGACATGTTATCGCGCCTGTGTCGTCCACGTTTCTACATGCAACGTAGAAACTAGGAGGGCGAGGGATGCGAGCCTCCCGTACCATCCTTGCTGGCTATTACGAATCGTCGCTAGTCGACGCTAACCGACGATCGTCGGCGCTAAGTCGACACTAATCGGCGCTAGACCGACGCGACTCGTCGATTCCAAGATACTAATCGACGCGAGAGCACTCTGAACACGGAATTACGAAGGTATAGAAGGCTCCCATGATTTGCTACCTCGTTTCGTTTCGTTCGAGGTGATGCTGAAGTCCTGCGCGCCTACGGTCGGGAACTTTTGCTTAGCATGTCGCCGCACAGGCCCCAGCGACACGCCATGCCCTGCAAGCGGATAGTGCGCCGTGCCACTCCGCGGGACGGGAGGCTCGGGAACGCTCATGGAAATTTGAAATTGACGCCTCGGGACCGCTGAGTGGATAGCGTGACGCGCCGAAGCGTGGTCGTCCAGAACCGGCGAAGCGACACGTCATCCAAAAGGTCGGGACCGTTCTAGTAGGAGATCGACTACAGAATTGATGTACCCTAAACTGGAAATGTTCGTTAGATCTACAAAGAAGTACCTGGGACGCTCGTGGATCCCCGAACATTCTACGTACTTGTTATTGCACATGCGACGAACAAATCAATATTGGGGTAATTCAATACTGTGGTCGATCTCCTTTTCGAACCGTAAGGCCGTGCTCACCACGGCACAGGTGCCGACGGCGCTTGAGCCCTGCCGACTGCGGAAGCGGTGCGGATCGCTGCGCCATCACCGCTCTGCTGCTGTCCGCCACCCTCCCTCCCGACTTCAACGTGGCAGCTGATAGCGACGGGATCACCCTTCCTCCTAAGCCGAAGACAGGACGAGGATAAATTCGGACGAAGATAAATCGGACATCTCGGAGACCTGGCGGATCTGGAGGATGTATCGCTCACCGCGGCCATCCCAGAGCGTTCTGGAACGCACAGAGAGCTTCTGGGAAAACTCTGACACGGATTTATCCTCGTCCTAGCCCCACCCAAACCTCCTCTTCCCTCTAAAGGGGGATACGGTCGGGAACTTGTGGATAGCGTGTCAACACGGCGACCCTGGCGAGACGCTGTGCCTTGCGAGTGGAGGGCGTGTCGCTCCGCTCCGTGGGGCGGGAGGCTGGGGAAAGCTCGGGACATTGACGCCTCGGGACCGCGACATGGGTAGCGTGTCGCGCCCCAGCGTGGTGGGCCAGAATTGGTGGCGCGACGTGCTATCAAAAGTTGCCGACCGCATGTGGACCCCTACCCATTCGAGATTTCGTGGGGCTTTCAGACGGAGTAAACAATTCAGCACCGCTCGGGGCTATACTGTACGTTGTGGGGCGCTCACCCTCGACAGGGGTGCGTCCAGATACCCCCCCCCCTGCGGGACTGTACCCCCGAGCGCCCCTCCTTTTCGGAGCGGCCTGGCCGGGGACTTGGGGGCGAGAAGTCGCCTGCGACTTGCAGGCGGCCGGGCGGTCTGAAGTGGTGGGGACCTCAGAACATCGGTCAGGAGGGGGGACGGCGCCAAATGCGCTCAAAATGAAGGGGAACTGGGACACACACAAATATATACACACAAACAAAAATACCCTCCATGTTTTCCCACATTTTCTGGGTTTCTGTCTCCCCCCCCACTTCCCAGATTTTCCCGTATTTTCTGGGAATCGCCGATTCAGTATGTCTGCATGATTTCCCCCTCCTGTCAAAATCTGCCCCAGGACCCCTCCCGGGGTCCCATGTCCCGGGCCCCGGGGCTCCTTTTCCGAGCGGCCTGACCGGGGACCTGGGGGCGAGAAGTCGCCTGCGACCTGCAGGCGGCCGGGGGGTCTGAAGTGGTGGGGCCCTCAGACACTCGGTCAGGGAGGGGGGACGACGCCAACTGCGCTCACAATCTGTCCCAGAACCCCTCCCGGGGTCCCATGTCCCGGGGCCCCGGGGCCCGATCACCGGCCCCCAAGGAGGCCGACGCGGGCAGACAACCCCCCCCGAACCCGGAGCCTCGAGCCTGCCCGCCTTCCCCGCTGGCCTGCACCAGCGCAGGGCCACCTCCTCCTCCTCCTCCTCCTCCTCCTCCTCCTCCTCCTCCTCCTCCCCCCCTCCTCCTCCTCCCTCCTCCTCCTCCTCCTCCTCCTCCTCCTCCTCCTCCTCCTCCTCCTCCTCCTCCCCCTCCTCCTCCTCCTCCTCCTCCTCCTCCTCCTCGGACCCTCAGACGGCTCCGGCCTGCGGCCCTCGTCTTCCCTCCTCCTCTCGGGGAGACGGAAGTCTCGGGCTCGGGAGACTCGGGCTGGTCGACGGGGCCAGCAGGAAAATGACGAAGACCCAGTCTAAATTCGACGCGAACTCTCGCTGCAAACACCCTACGGAGACTGGACCGCCAAGATCCAGGACGCGATCTCCCAAAACGCGTCGGCACACCCGAGTTCCGGCGCATGCCAGGATGAAGAGGAGGAGGAGGAGGAGGAGGAGGAGGAGGAGGAGGAGGAGGAGGAGGGGGAGGAGGGGGAGGAGGAGGAGGAGGAGGAGGAGGAGGAGGGGGAGGAGGAGGAGGAGGAGGAGGAGGAGGAGGAGGAGGAGGAGGAGGAGGAGGAGGAGGCTACCCCTGCGGGGCCCCGCCCGTCCCCTGCTGCCGGAGGCCGCCGCGCCGCACGCGGGCGAAGAGCGAGAGGGCCTGCCCCCCGCGCGGCCCCCCGGCGTCCCCGAGGAGGCGAGTGGGGCTGTGCTCACGCGCGCGGACACAGGCGCACAGACGGACACGGCGCTGTCTTACTTAGATATGCCGTCGTCGCCGAACTCGGTCCTCCTGCTCCTCCCTCTCCTCTCTCCCTCTCTCTCTTTCTCTGATTGCTTTTTGTTGTTTCTCTCTCTATCTCTCTCTTTCCCTACCTCTCTTTCTCTATCGTCCTCCCTATCCCTCTCTCATGTATGTATTTGCATATGAATACATCTATGAATACTCAGGGTACCGTGCGTATGCCGCGAACGGCACTGGTTCGCTACATGAGCCGAGGAGAAACGGTCTCCGAGTGTGAAGCCGTCCTCTGCCCGCGGAGACCCCAGGCTCGAGGATCGAGATTTTAGAATCATGCTTCGGTGTTGTGGGGCCTCCAGGGGACCTCTGTGGCTCAAGCCTTGCGTGGCGCAGAACGCCCAGCAAAGCCAGGCCACTCCTTGGCTGCAACGTCCAGAGGAGCCGCACCACAGTGCAGTTGAAGACATCTCTTCTCGCATTCTTGGCGGCGCGAACAAGTGGGTAGGGGGACGGGGGAAGGCTTCTTGCAAGGAGGCTGCTTCTTAGCAGGCGCCAGCCTTGCACCTATAGATAAGGGCCTTCACGATCGCTCGGTGTGGCATTTGTGGAGGTGCACCACTTAAATTGCTCATTGTGAAGGCGCCGGATTTCAGATTCCCTGCGTGGCCTGTCGCGGGCGGCTGTTGTGAAGCTACTTAACGCCTTTGGTGGGTGGATTGTGGCTCGGCAGTAAGGTTCGGGTGGATCCTGTCTCACCATTCGCCCAGCCGCTGGTTTCCCAGCGGTGTCAGGAGATATTACTCGTATGCTCGGGTCGGCCTGCGCTCTTCACTGTAAAGCTCTGCGCGTGGTGGATTTGAGCCAGCAGGTACACTTTGCGTTCAAAGGTACGCTATACCATTCAACTTGGTTGTCCATTTTTCTCGTCGCACATTGTGCTGTGGCGTATGTCTTCCTCCTTGTTCGGCAGTCGTCGGGCGCATGTTCTCACAGCATTCAGTTGGTATGGTTTGGTGTGACAGTCAGCGTTGTGTCGCGAGGGACCAGAGTAGCTTTCAGCTCACAATAAGGGTGAAGTTCACAACCTTGTCAGCGTTGCCAAGCTGTATATCTCGGACCAGAGTGCGCAATGGGTTTGTCACAGCTTCGATTGACATCGCAACACACAATATGTATGGGTGAGATCCTCAGTTTGCCATTGCGTGTAGTTCATAAGGTACATTGCTGTGGGGCATCCTCGTCTCGTCCGTCTTCTGAGCTGGGCGGGAGGCTTAATCGAATCGAGTACTGGCATCTCCACTGGTTCCTACTCCTACTCCTACTCCTACCCCTTCTGCGCGTGTCTGACACTCACCTAATGCTCGAGGATCGAAATCTGCGGATCGTTGTTTTGTTCGTTTGGGGGCCCTCCAATGGGGGCCCCTCCTGGCCGCGGCTGGGATCCGCCTCGAACTTCTCGAATCAGAATTGCACCCCAGGAAGAGGTCCAGGGCTCGGTGGACGACTAGAACGACCCATATCTCCGACGAGGTGCGTTCACGCAGTGAAAACATCACATCGTCGATCGACGTCTGGGACGGGACTGGAGCCATTCCAGAAGCTTGGCGTGAATCGGGGATCGGGTCGTCCTCGATACTCACGGCAAGCTTGGCAGCCGCACATCTATACACCAAACCATGGCGGGCCTTCGCCCGAAAACATGGTGTGCGCATGTTGTTGAACGCCTCGTGCTCGTGACCCCGAATCATGTCCACTAAACCGTGCGCGGCGGTAGTTGCGAACACAGCTTCATGGTGATGCTCCTATCCCCGGCGAACGCGTCTTGGGCTACCCCGCGCGCAGCTTCCCCGACAGCCCGATCACCATCTGGCCCTGCGGGGTCCACGATTCGGCGCCTCGAGCTCGACGCGCGCCCCCCTTGGCGACGCCAGGCCCCAGCCGAGGGCTCCTGGGGCTCGCTTGGCACCTCGGGCCTCCTGTGGAGGGAGGAGGGGCGGGAGCGAGGCGAGGGGGAGCGACAGCGGCAGAGGGCGTCGGAGGGGGGGGGGGAGCGACAAGATACCGACACCGCTGCTCCAGTGGCCTCTCCTGGCGCGTTCTGACACGGGCCTTGGGGCAAGCGCAGCCGTGGCCACGAGGGACGGGCAGCGGTGACGGTGTCTCTTTCTCCTCCGGGTCGGACTTGCAACGGGAGCACGCCATGGAGTGCTGAGTGGATTTGCTCCACCCCCACCGGGCCACAATCGCATCAATAAATGTGGCTGTTGCTTCGAAGCCCGGAAGTTGACTAGGAGAAATAAGAAAAATCGCCAGCTGCGCATGCCAATCTATTAACAAGCGGTTGCGACGCCATGCCAACAACCCCTTGTTGTTTCTCCGGGAAGCCACATGGCACACCGAAAACGCTGGCCAATGCGAAAGAGAAGTTATTGTGCCATCGCCGCGGGTGTGGGGTATAGATCTGCCACCATGCCCCCCTGTCGGCGACTCCGAAGGGTGCGGTTTGCAAACGGATGGGGTTGCAAACGGCACCCTGGGTGGCACCCTGGGGGGCGGGCGAGGACCTCGACAGAGCTCTCTGCCGCGACCCGAGGACGCCCGACGAGGACAGTGTCGTGCCCCGAAAGCCCCAACAGTGCCAATCGCAACCTCACCCCGGCGTAACCATACCCTTCGTAATCGCCGACCCTATCATGTTAACACGTAATTATTCACTGCGTGGAGCTCCCCCTCTGTGAATCTATCAGCATGGACCTGTCTGCCGTGAGTGTCTAGGCGCAAGAGTTTTCGAATATGAGCGGGCTTGAGTATTGACGGTCTGGGAGCGATTCTAACTGTGAATGAGTTGGAGCGCGAATGAGTCTCAATCGTACGAGCGCGTCTCTGCGCATGAGCCTGGGGCCTCCTTGGGCATCCTGAAACCTCCTGGGGCTTCCTGGGGCCTTCTTGACCCTCTTAACGCATCCTGTGGCCTCTTGGGGCTTCCTGTGGCATCCTGAGGCCTCCTGGGGCCTCCTGGAACCTCCTGGGCCTCCTGGGGAGGATTCGTGTCCCATGAGAGGCCCAACATAAGAACAGAGGTTATGTAACACTGCGGATGGGAGACGCAGGAGAAGGGCATTCTATAGGAACACACGTCAACACACAAAGTACTAGTGCCCCAGGGGAGGCTTAATCTATAGGAGCATACGTCAAACAATTAGGATTGGATGCGCAAGGGAAGGACAATCTACAATAACAGCCGTAAAACACGAAGGATTGGAACTCCAGGGGAGGCACAAACTATAGGAGCATACTTACAACACATACGATTGGAACCACACCTATAACCTTCTGAAGCCTCCTGCTCCTGGGGCCACTTGGGGCCTCCTGGTGCCTTCCGGGCCCTTCCTGGTGCCTCCTGGTTAATAGATGCACATATGGGGAGCCCCTGATTCCGGAGGGCACACTGGTAAGGCGCTCGGAGAGGAGCACTGGCAGGGGGGATCGGCGAGGAGCATTGGGAGGGAGGTTCGGACAGGAGCACTGGGAGGGAGGGCTGGAGAGGAGCACTGGGAGGGAGGGCCGGACAGGAGCACCGGGAGGGAGATGGTTGACCATGCGGAACCTGTCCGCCGTGAGTCTAGGCGCAAGAGTTTTCGAATACGAGCGGGCTTGAGCGGGCTTGAATATTGACGGTCTGGGAGCGAATCTAACTGCGAATGAGTTGGAGCGCGAATGAGTCTCAATCGTACGAGCGCGTCTCTGCGCATGAGCCTGGGGCCTCCTGGGGCCTCCTGGGGCCTCCTGGGGCCTCGTGTGGCCTCCTTGGGCCTCCTGGAGCCTCCTGGGGCGTCCCAGAAGGTACGTTCGGGAACACGACCCAAAGGAGCAGGACGCCTCGGCTCCTTCCTCCGTGCGTCCCAGAGGGTACGCGCCGGAGCACGACCCAAGGGAGCAGCACGGATCCTCCCACATCTCCTTCCTGCGTGCGTCCAAAAGGGTACGTGCAAGAGCACGACGACCCAAGGGAGCAGCACGCTTCATTTCCTTCCCCCGTCCGTCCCAGAGGGTACGTGCCGAAGCACGACCCAAGGGAGCAGCATGCCTCATCTCCTTCCTCCGTGCGCCCCTCCGAGCGCCTGACCGGAGACATCCTCCGATTCTGCTCTGAATCAAATTGAGTCAGGCTACCAGCACAAGCAAACCGCTCAAGACATCCTCGCAATCGAAGCCACATGGAGTGCGAAAGCCAGCGCCTCGCCCGAGGCATCCTCAGAATCTGACCTGAACGCGCACGAGTCTGGCCAACAAGACAAGCAAACCGCTCGAGACATTCTCACAATCTGCGCCCCCCAGGGGCATCATCACCATCATCATGACCAGCATCACCACAACTAACATCATATGCAAACGTAACGCATTATAACACACCACCGCAACACATAGCATTGCACACTATAACATAATGTGGCATACCATTTAATGCTACCTCATAACGTACATACCAGAACTTACCACGGCATACGATCTTTTAGCATTCCATTAAATGCCATTTCATAACATGCATATTTCACATCATGCCATACTATAACATACTATAACGTGAGAAAGAAGAGGGAGGAGTGCGTGTGAGGAAATTGGTGAAGTCGGACGCAATAACACGAAACCCATCCTTTGGATAGAAGGAATCACAAGAGCACCTGGGGCATCCTGGACACTCTTGGGGACTGGAGCCTCCTGGAGCCTCCTGGGGCCTCCTGGGGCCTCCTGTGGCATCCTGATACCCCTTGGTACATCCTGTGGCCTCCTGGAGCCTCCTGGAGCCTGCTGGAGCCTCCTGTGGCATCCTGAAGAAGATCCATGCCCACGAGTCTGGCCAGCAAAATAAGCAAACCGCTCGAAACATCCTCGAAGTCTAGCCCCCTGTTGGGGGCGAAAATCCGCGCCTCGCTCGAGAGATCCTCCAAATCTGCTCCGAAGGCGGAGGGCATACATACAGCACATGGGATTGAAGCCACCCCTGTGGCCTTCTGAAGCCTCTTGCTCCTGGGGCCTCTTGGGGCCTCCAGGTGCCTTCTGGGGCCTTCCTGGTACCTCCTGGCTGATAGATGCACATCTGGGGAGCCCATGATCCTGGGGGGCACACTGGGAAGAAGTTCGGAGAGGAGCACTTGGAGGGAGGGCTGGAGAGGAGTATTGGGAAGGAGGTCCGGAGAGGAGCACTGGGAGGAAGGGCCGGAGAAGAGCACCGGGAGGGAGATCGTTGGCAATGCGAGACCTGTCCGCCGTGAGCGCCTAGGCGCAAGAGTTTTCGAATAGTCAGGGGCTTCAGTATTGACGGTCTGGGAGCGAATCTAACTGTGAACGAGTTAGAGCAGAAATGAGTCTCAATAGTACTAGTGCGTCTCTGCGCATGAGCCTGAGGCCTCCTGGGGCCTCTTGAAACCTCCTGGGGCTTCCTGGGGCCTCCTGGAGCCTCTTGGGGCCCACCTGTGGCCTCGTGTGGCCTCCTGAGGCCTCCTGGGGCCTCCTGGGGCCTCTTATGGCCTCCTATGGCCTCCTGGTGCCTCCTGGAACCTCCTGGGACGTCCCAGAGGGTACGTGCCGGAGCACGACCCAAGGGAGCAGCACGCATCCTCCCTCATTTCTTTCCTCCGTGCGTCCCAGGGGGTACGCGCCGGGGGCAGCACGCTTCATCTCCTTCCCCCGTGCGTCCCAGAGGGTAAGTGCCGGAGCACGCCCCAAGGGAGCAGCACGCCTCATCTCCTTCCTCCGTGCGTCCCACCTAGCGCCTCACCAAAGACATCATCCAATTCTGCTCTGAATCAAGCGAGTATGGCCACCAAAACAAGCAAACCGCTCAAGACATCCTCGCAATCGAAGCCCCCTGGAGTGTGAAAGACAGCGCCTCGCCCGAGACATCCTCATAATCTGCTCTGAACGCAAAAGAGTCTGGCCAACAAAGCAAGCAAACCGCTCGAGACATCCTCACAATCTGCACCCCCCCAGGGACATCATCACCATCATCATCATCATCATCATCATCATCATCATCATCATCATCATCATCATCATCATGGTCATCATCAGCAGCAGCAGCATCATCATCACCAACATCACCATAACGAACATAACAAGACAAAGCGTACTACAGCACACCATACCATCGCATAACATAACACCGCCTAACAATCATATCATACCATAACATCTCATGCCACGTAATATCATAACGTGGCATAGCATGTCGTACGATAACGTACCATAACATATCACATCATAGCATACCACAACATACCATGACATACAATAGCGCAGCATACCATACCATAACATAACATGAAAAAAAGGGAAGAGGGAGGGGTGTGTGTGTGTGTGAGGAAAGTGGCGAGGTCGGAGCAATAACACGAAACTAATATTTTGGATCTATTGAAAAAAAATTGGGCCTCCTGGACCCTCTTGGGGCCTCCTGGACCCTCTTGGGGCCTCTTGTGGCCTCCTGTGGCATCCTGATTCATCCTGGTACCTCCTGTGGCCTCCTGGTGCATGCTGAAGCCTCCTGTGGCTCCGGAGAAGGATCCGTGCCCACGAGTCTGGCCGTCAAAATAAGCAAACCGCTCGAGGCATCCTCAAGATCTGCTTTGCTTTGGGGGCGAACATTCGCGCCTCGCTCGAGACATTCTCCAAGTATGCTCCGAAAGCGGAGAATGTTGAGTCGCGAACCAGGCAAGCCGCTCGAGACATCCCCGCAATTTTGGCGCGAACGGAGGAGTGAGGGACCCCTTGGCGGCTCCCCCTTGGGGGTGCTGAAACACGCGCCTCGCTCGAGACATCCTCAGAATTTGCTCCGCCATCATCATCATCATCATCATCATCATCATCATCATCATCATCATCATCAACATCATCATCATCATCATCATCATCATCATCATCATCATCATCATCATCATCATCATCATCGTCATCATTATCGCCATCATAATCATCATCATAATCAGCAGCAGCAGCATCAGCATCAGCATCACCACCACCACCACCACCATCATCAGCATCAGCATCATCATCAGCAACAACATTATCATCACCGCAGCAGATCATACCATACCGTGGCATAACATGACATGCCATACCACACCCGAGCATATCATGATATAAGAGGCATACCATGGCATACCATCCCATAACATGACATAACCCAACACAGCACAGCAACACATAACATAACATGAGAAGGAGGATGTGAGCTCGGAGCGGTCTGAGTAATAACAAGAGCCCATCCTTTGGATATTGGGAATAAAATGCCAAATGCTGTCTGGTAGGGCTTCCGTCATCGTCCAAGGCCACCCTCTCTAGAAGCGGACGTCTGCACGCATCGCCCACCCCTTACCCGAGGCTTCCAACAGGGCCGAGATGGCTTCCAAGACGGCTCAAGCAGGCCACTAAGGCCACACAGATGGCCCAATATGGCCCCAAAATGGACCCGAGACGGCCCACGAAGGTTCAGGGATAAACTCCAGCAAATCATTGAAATGCACTTTTGCGTTTTCGAAGAATCTTCTGATTCTCGGCTTTTCGAGCTTCCATCGGCTTAAGACAGCCCGAGAGGCCTCCCAGATGGCTCCATGACGGCCCAAAAGGGCATCAAGTAGTGCAAGAGGCGTCCAAGACGGCCTCAAGACAGCCAACGAGGGTCCCTGGACAGCACAGGACGGACCCAAGAGGGGCTCAAACTAGTCCAACAGATCCTCCGGAGGAATCCAAGAAGGCCTGAGAGGTCCCTGGACGGCCCAAGACGGCCCGAAAGACCTCCCAAACGGCCAAGAAGGCCCTTAAAGAGCTCCAAGATGGGCCACGAGGGCCCCAAGGCGGCCCCAAGGGACCCCAAGACTGCCCCATTGGACCCCAGGACAGCCCCAAGACGACCCAACTGAGGTCCATGAGGGCTCCTCGAGAAACTAAATGGAAAGATGTCACATGTGACGAGTCTCTTCTTCTTCTTCTTCCTCCTCCTCCTCCTCCTCGTCCTCGTCCTTCTCCTGCTCCTCCACCTCCTCCTCCTCCTCCTCATCGTCATCATCACCACCCCTCCCGATCTTACCCTTCCCCCTTCTCCTCTCCGGATCATCCTTTTCATCCTCGCATCAACAGCATCATCATCAGCAGCATCATCATCAGCACCAGCATCATCAGCATCGTCATGTCGTCATCATCATATTCATAGTCATCATCATCATCACCATCATCATCAGCATCATCATCATCATCATCATCATCATCATCATCATCATAATGATCATCACTATCATCATCGTCATCGGCACCATCATCGTAGTCGTCGTTGTCGGCGTCGTCGTCCTCATCGATTCGAGCAAATGCCACCGAACATGCTAGGCTGAAACGGTGGCGAGACTTTCTGCGGACAGCTGGATATGCCACCAACGTCGTCAGATTCGATACCCCACCCCCAAAAATACTCCACCCAAGTTCAAGAGGCTCGACGTGGGCTCCGTCTCCCCAAGGGCGTAGACGCACTTCATCCTTTCATATACTCGCACATTCAGGGATCCCACCAACGACGTCGTCTCGGGGATGCTTGCACGTCCCACTTCGCTGTCATACAACAGCGACGTGGGACGTGCACGCGAGAATCAATGAATTCCCCCGGGGAGAAAGTAAATCATGCTTGCAACACGTGCACAAACAGAACGCACATCCAAAAGAAAAACAAGCCAGGGTGTGGACCTCTTGAATCTGACCCTGATCTACGTCGTACCGCGCAGCACGCGCAACAGAAGGACATGCAATGTGAGTACGACGGGAGTGGCACGAGCATTGCGGACCACCCAAACATTGCAAACGCCATCATCATCGCCCGTGCCCCGCCCTGCCTGCGACCACTCGCCGCAATTCTCGCAAGCGCTTATGGTAGAGTTGTACGTGACCAGGTCTGGCCTGTCACGGTGGCACTCAAGGGGGAAGCTGGCTGTGGTACGCGGGCGCGTGCCTTGCTGCACCATGCTGGCAGTCATGACCTGCTGGAACGCCCCTCGCCACCGTGAACAGCCTCGAACGCAACTCAACTCCCGCTTCCGTCTGATGCGCTTCATTCCTGATACTCCCCCAAGCCGACACGATCTGGAACCCGACACACACAAGGCATCTGAATAACGCTATTCCATTGGATCGAGCCCTGAGTTTGGGACGAAACCTCGAACAGGCCCCGAAGACGTCTCCGCTAAATCTTACCGCAATGAATGTTTGACCCCTTTGGGGCGCTTGGATGGCGGAAGCGCAGCCTTTGAAGAATTCACGGTCGGAAAGCTGGCGGACGCAAAGACGGACGAGGCCGAGGGCCAGTGGACCACTTTTCCTCAGGGCGATCCTCCCGTTGCAAATAGATGGACCAACAGATTGATAAGCCGGCGATCTAAGCGTCTCAAACATAGGTGGCGGACGCGAAAAGTGCGAAAAGTAGAAAAGCGCGAAAAGTGCGAAAAGTGTCGAAAAGTGTGAAAAGTAGAAAAGTAGAAAAGCGCGAAAAGCGCGAAAAGTGCGACAAGTGCGAAAAGTAGAAAAGTAGAAAATTGCGAACATGCGAAACAAAAAACGACAAGCGCGAAAAGTAGAAAAGTGTGAAAAGTAGAAGAGCGCGAAAAGTGCGAACGTGCGAAAAGTAGAAAAGGGCGAAACATAGAAAAACAGAAAAATGCGAAAATATACAAAAAGTGTGAAAAGGACGAAAGAAAGGTGCGAGAAGTACGAAGCAACACAGTGCAACAAGTTGAGAAACGCTAGTAGGTACGAAAAACAAGAAAGTCGAACCCTGATAAAACGGGGAACGTGCGTTTGAAATTTGCGATAAGAACGAAAGGCAGCAAAGCGGGACTTGCGCGATAAGAGCGAACTTGGAATGAGAAACGCTTTGGGCAGGAACCGCATTTTTAAAAGCGCGCAGCGCGAGAAGCAGGACAAGTTCGAATCGCGCGAATGGTTCAACACATTCTAAAAGAAAAACAAAGGAGCGGCAGGAGGGGCAGGAAGATGAGGCGTGGCCGTGTTCCACATGTGTTTTTCCTGCGTTTCGCTTGTCCTCGCATGGAGCACGCTTGTTTTTCTTGTCTTCGTTTTGTTCTACATGTTTCGCAATAGTTGCCGAGCGCGTTCAAAAACCTTGATTCTCGATCCTCGAACCTCGATCTTCCAAGTGGTTTTCGGACCGTGCGTAACTCGGGCCTCCAGCGGAAGTTTGGGATGACATTGGGCGCCCCCGAAACCTCTGTGCCCAGCGTGTGCAGCGCGAGAAGGAGGACCAGTTCGAAACGCGCGAATGGTTCAACATATTCTGGAAGAAACACTAGAGAGCGGCAGGAGGGGCAGGATGATGAGGCGTGGCCGTGTTCCACTTGCGTGTTTCCTGCGTTTCGCTTGTCCTCGCATGGAGCACGGTTGTTTTCCTTGTTCTTGCTTTTTCTAAGTTTTTCGCAATCGTTGCCGAGCGCGTTCAACAACCTCGATCCTCGATCCTCGAACCTCGATCTTCCCAGTGGTTTTCGGGCCGTGCGTAACTCGGGCTTCCGGCGAGAGTTCGGGATGATTTGGGCGCCCCCGAAATCTTTCGATGAGACGCAGCTGCTGGAAAGCATCCGCCCCGCATGCGACGCGGCAGGCAGCGCGCGTTGTGAAGCGTACTTCGTTTCGGGTGTCTCTTGGCATCGGCTGCGTGCTCCATTTTCTCCCCCAGTTCCCCTATCAGCTCCTTCCTGCCGCCTCCCCGCTCCCCCTCGTTTCTCCCCCTCCTCTCCTTTCTACCCTTTCCCGCTTCCTTCCACTTTGCTCCTATCCCCATTCGCCGCATGCCCCCGCAAACCTCCGCACTCCTCCCGCGCCTCCCCACTCTATTCCAATCCCCTTCTCCCCTCCGCGCTCCTCCCCACTGTTGCCCACTCCTCCCCGCTCCTCTCCTTTCGTCTCCGTGCTCCCAACTTCAATCCGCTCCGTCCCACTATTTCACTTTCCTTTCCATCTCCCCCCGCTCCTTTCAACTCCTCCCCACTCGTTCCCTTTCGTTCGCATCATTCCGCTCCATTGTACTTCTCGTCACTCCTTCGCGCTCCTCCCATTTCGCCGCCCCCCGCGTTCCTCCCAACTCCTTCCCGTTCATTCCCATCCCGGTCAATTCCACTACCCCCCGCTCCTTGGTCCTCTGGGGGCCCTCTTGAGGCTCTTTGGAGGGGTCCAGGGAGCCCTCTTGGTGCTCTTAGAGGAGCTCTGGGAGCGCCTCTTGGGGCAATCTTGGGCCCCACTGTTCAAAAACAGGTCGGCGGCTGCAATTCAGGCCCCCGCCCCTCGGAGGCTCAACAAAAAGCGTCTTGGGGCCCTCTTGCGGCGCTCTTGGAACGCTCCTGGGCGCTCTCGGAGCCGTCTTGGGGCCCTCTTGGGGCCAACTTGAGGCCTCAAGAGCCCATCGGAAGCGAAAAGGCGAGAAGGCAACACACATATGTTTTCTGTTGTTTTTTGACAGGTTTGGGCCTCTTAGGGGGGGATCCTTGGAGAGCTCGGAGAGCACTAGGAACCGTCTTGGGGCCGTTTTGGAGCCTCTGGAGACATTTCGGAGACTATCTTGGGCCATCTTGAAGTATATTGAGCCATCTTAGAGGCCATCTTGGCCTTTCCGAGGCCCTCTTGGAGCCATCTTGGGCCAAAAAGAACGCTCTGACACCTCGCGCGGGAGCCAGTCCAGACCCATGGAGGAGGGGGGGTAAAACCTCCTGAGCAGGGGGGGGAAGGAGGTTGGAAAAGGAAACGCCCTAGACCACCTGCGCCCTAAAGGGCTTGTGGGATATACTTCCGCTTTGGATGCGTTTCTGGTCTTCATGTGTTTCGCCCGGCTATTGCGCGCGTCACGTGTTCTCGGTATTCTGTGGTTCGCGTTTCTCGCGCTCGCGTGTGTTTTACATGTGTTCCGCTGTTCGTGTTTCTCCTATTCGTTTCCGCGCGTTGCGGCTCCCATGTCAGGAAAACAAAAGAGGAGGAAGGATAACGGGGTATTCCGTGACATGTATAGCCCGGCTTTCCTCTCTCCGGATTCTATTGGTTTTGCAATGTTAGCAGGATTGTCTGCCAAGTTTCTCATTGCTGAATTTCTCACAAAGAATTGACTTCTCAACGTTCCGTAGGCTTCCGCGTCTCGGTCTTCCGATTTGTCGTGTTACTGTGTCCTCGTAGTTTCACATTTGTTTCGCTATTCTCGCTTTTCTCCACCGACGGCGCCTTGTTGTCTAAACTTGTCGCGTTTGTTGCGCGTTTCGTGTTTGTTGTTGCACTTTTCGCGCGCCATTCGAACACTTCGTGCTCTTCGGCCTCTTGTGCGCATCGCTGATCCATTTTCGCTCATCTCTCGCTTTTCGCACTTTCGCATTTTTTTACTTTTCGAGTGCGTTTCAAATGTTTCGCGCAACGTTTCGCACTTTTCGCACTTTTCTACTTTTCGCGCTTTTCGCACTTTTCGCACTTTTCGCACTTTTCTACTTTTCGCACTTTTCGCGCTTTTCGCGTTTTTCCACTTTCCGCGCTTTTCGCGCTTTTCTACTTTTAGGGGCGGCCACCAGATATCAAGATCCGGACCTAAGGAGCACAGAAAGATTGGGCAGTGGGCCGCGGTTGTCAGATCTCCAAGGAATAAACATAAGAAAAACTACTGCTGCTAATGAGATCGTCGAGGAAAAAGCTCTTCAGGTGCGCACCGGGCACCTCTGGGGCTGTTCACTAGCGGCGTGCTCACGTATTCGTGAGACCCTCCCTCAGCAGACCTCGAATGGTCAACATTGCTAGCCACATTGATGAAAATATTTATATGCCTAATATCAGCGTCAATGTGTCCACACACTCCAACTCGACCTCGCTGGAAAACGGTTCCGTCGTGAGAAATAGATTTTAACCCGTAATGTTGCACTCTGCTTGCGTTCCAGAAGTATGTCATTTTCAAAACGCACGCCTCCAACGTTGTATACGTAGGAAGTCTGATGAACCGTCAGCAGCGACTCTTCGTTGAGATGCTTTTCAAGACCGCGTGGAACAACAGTCGCAGTTGTGCCAAGGCACACCTGGATAGGCAAAGACATGTGTCGTGCACTCCACTGGCACAGCCCTTCAGAACAAGAAGCACGTATGTGTGCTCAAAGTGTGGTGCGCGCGCGAGTGCGTGCGTGCGTGCGTGCGTGCGTGCGTGCGTGCGTGCGTGCGTGCGTGCGTGCGTGCGTGCGTGCGTGCGTGCGTGCGTGCGTGCGTGCGTGCGTGCGTGCGTGCGTGCGTGCGTGCGTGCGTGCGTGCGTGCGTGCGTGCGTGCGTGCGTGCGTGCGTGCGTGCGTGCGTGCGTGCGTGCGTGCGTGCGTGCGTGCGTGCGTGCGTGCGTGCGTGCGTGCGTGCGTGCGTGCGTGCGTGCGTGCGTGTGTGTGTGTGTGTGTGTGTGTGTGTGTGTGTGTGTGTGTGTGTGTGTGTGTGTGTGTGTGTGTGTGTGTGTGTGTGTGTGTGTGTGTGTGTGTGTGTGTGTGTGTGCGTGCGTGCGTGCGTGCGTGCGTGCGTGCGTGCGTGCGTGCGTGCGTGCGTGCGTGCGTGCGTGCGTGCGTGCGTGCGTGCGTGTGTGTGTGTGTGCGTGTGTGTGTGTGTGCGTGTGTGTGTGTGTGTGTGCGTGCGTGTGATTGTGGGTTTGTGCATGGTTTTGCACGCGCGCCGACGAACAATGTGGTGCCATTAATGCTTGTTGAGTCCTTTGCCGCGCTTTGGCCAAAGGCCCGCTACCCGTGCCACCGCAGTTGCAACAACAACTCTTTGTAACTGGCAGCAGCCGAGTCGCCCCAAAGCGTTCCGATTCCGAACGAATGCTGCCAGGCGAAGGTCGCCTATGCAACGAAAAGCGCAAATGGGCTACACCCATGTCAGATCTTGAGCGAAACATGCTCCACAAACATTCCGCGGGATGCGCGCCCACGTCTGCGTGTCACCTGCTCGCAGAAGGCCAGCGAGAAGAAGCCATGCGTCTGGAATTTTGTTGACGACAGGCTGTGACATGTGAGGGTACAAGTCAAACTGCGAGTGCCCGGTTGTCCAGGCGAGGCAGATTATACAAGGCACGTGCGGTGGTACAGAACCCCAATGTTGGTGTGTATATATATATAGGCATTGTAAAGTGGCTGGTGATGCAGTGCCCTTC
The DNA here is from genome assembly GCA_963575745.1 of Prorocentrum cordatum. Taxonomy (NCBI): domain Eukaryota; class Dinophyceae; order Prorocentrales; family Prorocentraceae; genus Prorocentrum; species Prorocentrum cordatum. The sequence continues at coordinate 984,191 of CAUYUJ010014527.1, forward strand.
TAGGCAACGCAAGCCACAACAGAGCACCTTAGAATGTCTGCCCTGGAAGAGGAGGAACGTTTGGTCAGCAGCGACGGCGGACGCCAACGCGTTCAAAAAGCTGGCGGGCTGCGTTGGAACTAGGACGCGCGAGGCAATTTGGGAAAAGAGGATGGCGGCTGCGGGGGAAGAACGGTCGGCGGCCTGCCGGGGGGGGAGGGGAAAGGGGGCGGGCCTTGTCAGAAGGTTTGGAGGTCGCCTGGCCTTCTGAAAAGAATTCTAAGCCTTCCGCGAAGACGCAGAAAACTTCGGGAGTAGGAAATCTTCGCCAGGCCCCCCCCCATCCCTAAAGCCGGGAGGGGGTCACTACCAGTTCGAGCGCCCCGTCCAAAACCCGGGGGGGGGGTCACTGCCGGTTCGAACCCCCCCCTCCCCCTCGCCGCCGGCAAACGATTCCCGTTCCTCGGATCAATGGGACAGCGGAAAACCGCGGGGGGGGGCCACTACAGGTTCGACCCCCCCCCCTCCGGAAAACCAGGGGGGGTCACTACCGGTTCGAACCCCCCCAAAAAAAAACAAACCTGGGGGTCACTACCGGTTCGACGAACCCCCGCCCCTCCAGAAAACTGGGGGGGGCCTCTGCCGGTTCGGACCTCCCCCCCGCCGCCGGCAAACAACTCCAGAATCCCCACCACCGTCCGCACCACATCCCCCACCGGTGTCCCCAGCACCACCGTCCACACCACCACCGTCCTCACTTTTCCCACCACCGTCCCCACTGTCCCCACCAGCGTCCCCACCACTGCCGCACTGTCCCCACTGTCCCCACCACTGTTCCCACCACGGTCCCACTCTCCCCACTTTCCCCACGGTCCCCACCACTGTCCCACTGTACCCCCGTCCCACTGTCCCACCACCGTCCTCACGACCGCCCTCACCACTGTCCCCACCACCACCGTCCCCACCACTGTCCCAGTCCCCACTGTCCCCGCCGCTGTCCCACTGTCCCCACACCACTGTCCCCACCAGCACCATCCCTACCACTGTCCCAGTGTCCCCACTGTTCCCACCATTGTCCCCGGTGTCCCCACCAGTGCCCCCAACCAGTGTCTCACTGTCCCCGATGTCCCCACCATATTGTCCCACCACGGCCCCTCTCCCCAATGTCCCCACTGTCCCCACAACTGTCCCATTGTCCCCACCGCTGCCCCAGTGTGCTGTCCCATTGACCCCACGGTCCCCACCACTCTCCCCACTGTACCACTGTCCCACTACCGCCCTCACCACCGCCTTCACCACTGTCCCCACCACTACCGTCCCCACCAGTCCCACTGTCTCTACTGTCCCCGCCGCTGTCCCGCTGTCCCCTCACCACTGTCCCCACCACCACCGTCCCCACCACTGTCCCACTGTCCCCGCCACTGTCCCACTGTCCCCACACCACTGTCCCCACCACCACCGACCCCACCAGTGTCCCGGTGTCCCCACCACTGTCTCATTGTGCCGAGGAGCGAGAATCATTTGCCGGCGGCGAGGGGGGGGGTGAACCTGTAGTGGCCCCCCTTTTTTCATGATGGACGGGGGGGGAGGGGGAGGTTCGAACCGGCCCCGAGTTTTCGAAGGGGGGGGGGACGGGTTGGGAACCCCCAGTGATCCCCCCCAGTTTTCCGCCAGCAGCGGTAGAACACACGCTCTTTCATATCTCGATATCGTCCTGGTCGTGAATAGCAATACTTATTATCTCGCTAATCTCTCCTTTTCCTCCACAGCTCGCCAGCGTCGATGATCTGAACAGATATCTCGCTGTAGCCCCTGGTGGGCTGTGAAATACAAAAGCGTGCTCTGGCACACCAGTGCCAAAATCGGCAGGTCCAGTAGCACTTGCTGGACTCAAGGGCGCCCTCGAGCCACAACACCAGCAGAGGGGAGTTAGACATCGAGAGGACACAGGTCGGGTGGGCCAGGAAACTCGATACAACTACAACCTCCTCGGCTAAGGCGAGGGCTATGCACCATAAGTCACACCAGCCCTCTTGGCGGGAGTGTTCTACCGAGCTCGTTCTGCTAACCCCCCTCTTCCTCTTCGGGGAGAGAGTTCTCCCCCCCTGCTCCTTCCCCTGATTGTGGAGGGGGAGGGCGGCGCGAGGGGTTGGAGCGTTCCAGGTGGCCTTTTGGAGCGCCCAATGTGGTTCAAGATAGCTTCCAACATGTCTTCAAGAGCCCTCAAGACCTCCTCAGGACGCCAAGGAAGTGTCCAACAAACCAAGACCATTCAAACCCGGGTGCTCTCCAATATTTTTTCACCGTCACGCTTGTTCGCGTCCGATGGGCAAGCCTCACGATAACTCCGTCCCCAAGAGCGCCCAATAGCGCCACGAGAGCGCCCCAAGAGGACCCCCAAAGAAAACTGTTCGGGGCTGAGCGCTGAAGGAGTGTGTCGCCCAGGCTGTTGGGACGCCAAGAAAGCTCCAAGACGGGCCAAGAGGGCCCTAAGAGGCCCCAAAGGCGGCCGAAGGAGGTCCCGAGTCGTCGAACGATCGGCCCAAGACGCCCAAAGTGACCGCCACACGGCCGAAGATGCCCCTATGACGCCCCAAGAGGCCTCCAAGATCCCCCCCTAGAAGCAAACCATGGATCTTCCTGAGGTGTTTGACAGAAGTTGGTAAGATGGCCCAAAAACGGCCCACGATGACACGGCTCCAAGAGGGACCCCGACGGGGGACCCAAATGAACATTTCGTGCTCTTGGCCCCGGGAGGCCCCCAGGAGGCCCCAAGAGGCCGCCAAGAGCTCCCGAGAGGCCCCAAAGAGGCCGCCAGGAAGCCCTAAGAGGTCCTCAAGAGGCTCCCAAACTGCCCCCCAGAGACCCCCGAGAGCGCCTTCAAGAGACCCCAAGAAGCATCCCTGAGGCACGGTGGCGGGCTGGGCGGAAGGCCATTAAATCCGCCGCCCCTGGTTGATTCATCGCAAGGGCACCTGGCGTGCTAGACCCTACTGGGTTTGCTTCGGTTTTTTTCTAAGAAACACTCTCCCCTGGACCTCAGGTCCGTGCCGCCGGCCTCCCGGAATAGGTGATTGCCGTGCCTCCTCATGGGCCGTCTCGCTAGGGACATCCTCAAAACATCGAGATCTTGGGGTCCACATGGCCCAGGATGGCCTCCAAGACGGCCCAAGATGGCACCGAGTCCGCCCAAGAAGCCTCCAAGATGGCCCAAGACTGCCCGAGAGGCCCCAACGAGGCGCTCCAGAGGCCTCCAAGAGGTCCCCCAGGAGGGCCCGAAAAGGCCAACATCATTGATGCCCCTGCGGTTTTGGAAGGGTTTTGGAAGGATTTTGGCGTGAGCGTCTTTTCAGCCTTCCGACGGCCCGAAATAGCCCAAGAGCCCCTAAAGATCGCCCCAGGATCGCCAAAGAGGCTTCCAAGATGGCCCCAGAACAGCCAAAGAGGCCTCCAAGACGCCCAGGATGGCCTCCAAGACGGCCCTGGGGCACCCCAAGAAGGCCCTTAGTAGGCCCAGAGAAGCTCCCAAGACCGCTTCCGACGGCGTCAGACGGACCAGGAATGCCTTAAGAGGGCCAAAGAGGCCCCCGAGAAGCCCCAAAAAGCCCGCAAGAGACCCAAGGAGGCTCCAAAGGCTCCCAGGAAGCTCCCAGAACCCCCAAGAAGGCCCCCAGAGGCTCCCAAGATGCCTCCTCCTCCTCCTCCTCCTTCTCATCCTCCTCATCCTCCGCCTCCTCCTCCTTCTCCTCCTCCTTGTCCTTATGACAAACTTCTCCCTATCGCACTCCGATGCCAGTTTTTAGGGCGCGCCGGGCGTTTCGCATGAGACACCCCCACCATGTATGACTCATAAGCTTGAAAAGTGGCAACGGTTTCACAGACGGAGGACGGGTCGTTTTCAAAATGAGGCTCTCGCCTTAGCGCCGCGCACATTGGTAAACATCTGCAAGAGCTTCATGGGTTGAGGGCAAATGGTTTTCAACATGTGGTTCTCGCCTTCGCGCCGCGAAGACTCATTTTACACGTGCAAGGGTGTCACTAATCTAGAGCGGTTCCTTTTCTAAATGTAGCTCTCGCCTTAGCGCAGCCAACATTCGTCTTAAACGTTGCAAGCGTCCCACGGACTCCCATGGTCAACGTACCAAAAGTGGTGTTTTGGACGGGCTCAGGATTATGAGGGTGCAACAGTTACGTTGGTTCGCGGTGCTGACGTGCCAAGAATGGCGCTCTGACACGATTCAGGATCGTCAAGGCGCAACAGTCGGGTTGATCCGCGGCGTTGGAATCCCGAGAAGATTGTTTGTTGGGAAAACACATGGTCCGATAGCTTGGCTGAACTCTTGCCACAACGCTCAGCCTCATGGGCGATTCCAGAAGGCACGGGACGGTGGTGATTCGCCGTAGGCCCAAGAGAGCCCCAAGAGGGGCCCAAGAGGGCATAAGACGGCCCCAAGAGGGCCCAAGACGGCCCCAAAAAGGCTCCAAAAGGCACACGTTCGATGTTCGGGCCCAGACAGGGGGGGCGGGGGGGTAATTTTCGCAGCCTCCGTTTCTATTCGATTGCCTTCAGCATGGCCCTGAGAGAACCCCCAAGGCCTCGAAGAGGGCTCCGACAGATCCCCGCCACACCTCCAGCCCCGCTCCGGACCCCGTCCACCCCCTCAAAAGTCTCCGAATAGCACCAAACAGGCCCCTAGAGATCCCTTTTCATTCTGGAGGTAGTGAGGATTCTCGGATGCTCCGTGAGGTCGTGGCCAGCCAGGGCGAAGCGCAAGATGGCGGGCGGCGGGACGCAGCCCTCGTGGATAGGCCCCGTGTGCGACACACCGATGCTGGAGTTCGTGAGGATGCCTGTGATGCAGCTGGAGTCGCACGGCGACAGTATTGCCTGGGCAGCCTTGTACATCGCCAGCACCATTGTACGGGTCATACACTAACGGCTCGCCTTGGCGTCGGTGTTACCACGGGAAGGCGCATCGGGTGCGCCGCCGTAGCCGCGCTATGCTCGCTGTAGAATGTCGGATGTCTGATCTTCTACACGGCGTCCCAATTGGTCACGCTGTCGTGCCCGATTGGGTACTCTGTGTTCAAGCGCCGCGCTCTGTATGCACCCCATCACCCACGTTGCCACCCTCCATGTCCGTGCAGGCCATTATGCCTGGCCCCAACGTTGGAGGACACCTCCGCGAGCGGCGATCCTACGTGCGCCCGCGAAGCTGGCCTCGCAAATGCCGCTGCAGCAATCCTCCACGAGAGCGGGCGACGACTTTCTCATCGGCCATGGCCGCGGTCTGCGTGGCAGGGGGCGGACTGCTTCAGCATGGCTGCTTGAGCCACCTTGAACCAGAGCAGAACTGCCAAGAATCGGCGGCGAGGCCAGGTGGGGAAGTGAGAGGGGGGGAACTTCTCCAAGGCTCGGAAGTCCTCCGGCTTCTGAGAAGTTTCCTCAGCCTTCCCCGGAAACACAAAGCCCTTCTCAGAAGGCGCGAGGGCTCCAGAGAAGTCCCGCCGCCTTCTGAAGGAGGCCTCCTCCTTCTCACTTCCCCCCCCCGCTCGGCGCCGAAAGAAGCGCGTGGGCCCAGACATCTGCACAGTGGACGCTTTCAGCCAGCGGCGGTACCGATCGGGATCGCCGATGCCGAAGGGGGGCGCGTGCGGGAGAGTGTTTCTCTTGGGGTGGGAGCGCGGCGGGGGCAGGGCGCCGGTGTCGGGGCTGCCACGGAGGTGCTGGGGGTGCCCCGACGACTGCGGTGACCGACTGGGGGCGTGCGGGTGACACCTGCGGCCAGCAGGAAGTGGTGAGTGAACGGCAGAATTGGGGGGGTGGGGGGGGGCGCCTGGTGGGGATGACTGGAAGGGCCTGGGCGGCCTCAGGCCTGGGGAGGACTGAAGGGCGTGCAGGGTGGAGCTGCGGGATGCCCGAAGATTTTAAGAGTCCCATGGGGCTGGGGGCCCGTCTGCAAGGGGCTTAGGAGCTCGAGCCCAGAAGGGGCCCCGCTCTGCCTCAGAGGCCTGCTGGGTGAAGCCGCCCGGCCGTGAGGGCCTGTCTCCGCCCCGATCTCCGCCTGAAGCCCCCGACCCCAACATGTGGTTGACCCTTGTGACGCGTCCACTTTCAGGAGGGATGCCCAGCGGAAGGTCATCGTCTCCTCTCGGACTGTCGCGAGGCAATCACGCACATCGCAGCGCCAGTCTGCCACAGCGGACTCCACCTCCAGCAGCACCTTCATGTCAGGGCCCAAGGGGTCCAGCCACTTGACGTCGAGCACGCCCATCAGGGTGGGGTGGGCGCTCGCAAAGCAGACCTCGACAAAGGCCCCGCCGTGTCGCGCCTCCACACGGTCGGGAGCGTGCGCGAAGCACCTCCAGCGGTGGGCGGAAGCGCCACGGGCATCGAGGCTCCAAGCGTGCGCGGCACCATGCTGCCCGTCTTCGCTGTGGCTCACAGCCAGCAGCAGGCACCGCTCCAGCTTGACTTCAACGTAGGCGTACAGAGGGCTTGTGCAGGCGTGCTCCCCTGGAGCAACCACGCTGCGGATCCACCACTCGCCTGGGGCCTCCTGTCGGCGGCGAGCCTGGGGGGGAAGTGAAAAGGGCCGTGCCTTCTCAGAAGGCTCGAAATCCCTTGGCCTTCTTAAAAAAATCGGAACCTTCCCCGAAGACACGGAACAATTCTCAGATGTCAGGGGGGCTTCTGAGAAGCCCCCCCGCCTTCAAAGAAGGCCTCCTCGTTCTCACTTCCCGAGTAGGGGGTCGACTACAGAAGTTTACCCCAAAATTGATTTTCTCTTCGAATCTACGAACACAACGCACATTCGACAAGAAAACCAAGTTTGGGGTCAGCCAATTCTGTAGTCGATCCCCTATTCGAACTTCCCCCCCTCGCTCGCGTCGCCGATCCTGAGCACACAGGCGGATGTGGCCGTCCGCCTGCAGCATCACCACGATGGCGATGTCCTCCTGGCCAGCCGCCCCCAGCGTCGCGTGCGACACGTCGCAGCACAGGAGTGCGGCGGACGTCTCGAGGCAGCCCTCGGAGGAGCCTAGGGGAACAACAAACATGCATAAACATAAACTGTTGGCGGTCCTGGATCTGAGCTGGAGCCCCCTCCCTGGCGCGATCCGCGCGCCAGGGGCGGCGCCGGTGGCGCCGCCAGGGGGGCCCAGCGCAGTTCCAACAAATCCGCGCGGACCGCCAAAAGTTCATGTTTATGCCTTTGTTTCTCCTCCCGAGAGCCGGTGGCGGTGCCCCAGACGGAGACGAGGTGGCCCTCCTGCTCGTAGGTCACGAAGGTGCGCCCGTAGTCCCAGCGAGAAAAGAGCTCCAGCTCGCTGGCAGAGGCGACTGGGTCTTCGTCCACGTCTTGCTCGTGCGACACAGCGTATCTCAGCTCCAGCGTCTGCAGCTCAAAGGCCCGGACTACGCCTCCAACGAACCAGAACAGCAGCCCTGCGACGTGCTCCACGAACAAGCGACCCCCGTCGCCGTCGCCGGAGGCTGGGCCCGACGCCCGCCGCAGCAGCAGCCGGCTGCCGCCGGGCACCAACTCCCGGCGCTCCAGCGCGAGGCTGGGGGTCACGCCGACGACCTCGGAGGGAGACACGGGCACCACGTCGAGGAACTCTGCCGGCCGGAACGCGGCGGCTGGTGCAGACGCGCGGCCCCAGGCCTCGGCGCAGAGGGGCCGTGCGCGCATCTCTGCGAGGTCGCCGTAGAAGAGCACCGAATGGCCCCCCTGGACCAGGCGGTCCGTGACGACCGCGGCAAGGTCGGGGTCACCCGCCCACAGCTCCCGTGCGGGCAGCTCCTCCCAGCTCAGTGACAGCGCGCCGCTGCGGGCCCGACCGTGGAGCCCGCGCAGCTGCATGTACAGCCGGCGCCAGCAGCCCTCCCCGGCCTCCAGCCCGAGGTACCGCACGTACTGCAGGCACGCCATCCCGAAGTTCGGCTACACGCAGGAGTGACCCTATGCCCTAGGCAAGCTTGGGGGGAGGGGCAAATCCAAGCGCGCAAGCCAACGCTGGTGGGACTCCTGCGAGCCCGTACTGGAGTACTGGAGGTCACTCGGGTGAAGGGTCACCCCTGCGCGTAGCCGAGAAGTGCTCAGAGCACCACCCCGCCCAGTCCGCGTCCGCCGCGGCCTCAGCCCCGGCGTGGCTCGAGCCCGCCAGCGAGGCTAGCGACCCCGGCCGCAGCCACTGCGCCAGCGCGCCCCGCGCGACCTGGAGCACAGCCGCCGCTGGGCATCGGCGCCGCTCCATCGCGGCCGCCGGCCGAGCGGCCAGCGAGGGGGAGCGACGAGCCCGCAGCGAGGCTCCTGCTCAGAGCGGAGGAGGGGCACGGCAGGTTCAAGTTGCGAAGACGTCGACGCTGGTCACCAACACAACGGGGATCGCGCAGCCTTGAACGGTCGCAACTTCCCGAGAGCGAAGATCGATCGATGCTGGCCGATACCAGGTCGCTGGTGGCGTTCAACTTTGAAGGCCCGTGCCGGGGTGGTCGCCGCAACGCGCCTCGAACCAGCTTCCGTGGAGCATGGGGACACGGGGACAGCAGAAAGAGGAGTCAAGGCAGATCAAAGCGCCTGAGCCACAAGGAGTAAGGCAGAGCAGAGCGCATATTTGACGAGACCGGACAATCGAGAGAGACCGAGCAGCGGTTCAGAACCACGGAGAGGGGAGGAGGAGGAGGAGGAGGAGGGAGGAGGAGAGGAGGAGGAGGAGAGGAGGAGGGAGGAGGAGGAGGAGGAGGAGGGAGGAGAGGAGGGAGGAGGAGGAGGAGGAGGAGAGGAGGAGGAGGAGAAGGAGGAGGAGAAGGAGGAGGAGGAGGAGGAAGAGGAGGAGGAGGAGGAGGAGGAGGAGAGGCAGAGACGGGAGGAGGAGGAGGAGGAGGAGGAGGAGGAGGAGGAGGAAGAGAAGGATAGGAAGGATAAGGAGGAGGAGGAGAAGGAGGAGGAGGACGAGGCAACGAGTGGAGCGCATGCTCTCGGTCCACGTCGGTTTAAGAAGCTGCTTCCCTGAAGCTCCGCATCTTGCCTGTTGCCTTTACAGAGCAGCACGAGAGGGGGCTAGTGCGCCGAACCCGTCCAGGAGCTGGTACGCACAATGAGACGACACGCTCGCACGGACACGCGATGTGATGGATTCGCGTCTACGCTTGGCTATGCAAGCGCCATCGAGATGCGGATGAGCAGTTGGGAACCGTGGCTTCGATAGCTGATGATCGCAGACCACAACTCACGGAACAAACATGGACTGCATGAACAATAAGGGAAGCTCTCGGAAAGTGCCTGGGGCCACGCTGCTCCATCTCGCGGAGGAGGTGCACAGCCTGCTGTCGCTTCGCCCCTGGCCGCTCTCGTCCACTGAACCCTCCCCCACCACTCTCTCTCTCCCTCTCATTTGTTGATTGCCCCCCCCTCTCTCTTCCTGTCGCTACAAGGTTCTATGTTGGCAAATGGCCAACACTCGCCATGTCTGACTTGCTGGCCCACTTTCTCCCGAAACAATCATGAAGTCGGACATTAGCTTCTGCAATGAAGAAGGAGCACGGAAGAGCAAACTCTATCCAAACGGCGACATGCACACCTCAAGGCTTCCAAACAAACTTACACCGCTACACACACACACAAAAAAAAACGAAGACTCTGAATGTGATGTCTGAGGCTGGCATCAAATGCTGAATCGCTGCCCGCGCTGTCCGAAATCGCGCGAACATCATCACAGCGCTGCCTAAAGCAGCCAAACCATCACATCCCGGCATCGCTGCATCACTAATCTTCGCACCCTCATGACACCATCAAACCGACACATCGCCACCACGCCGCACAATTGATAGGAGCAACTACTACCGCAACAGCAAGGCGGCATGCGCTGAAGCACCGCGTCGGCGCACCAGAATGACAGCCACACCATGTGCCATCACACAAAGACTCAAAGCGAAAGATGGAGCTAATGGGTCAACCAATCTGGCTTGATACGGTCCCAACTTGGACCAAACGTAATCCAACAAGCCTCTGAAGGACACAACATAGCCCAACCAGGATAGGTCAATATGGCCAGCGGAATGCATCTTAAAGGACCCCAAGGCCGCCCCAAGACGGCACCAACTGGTCACTGGGCCTCCCAAGGATACCACCGAGAGGACTGAACCATTCGAACACACACGTTCGCTTTCCAACGGCTTGGGCCTTCTTGCGGTTCGCTTCCGACGGGATTTCGAGGACACTGGATGGCTCCAAGATCGGACAAGAGAACACCAATATGGCCCCAGGACGGCCCCAATGCGGCCCCGAAAACGATTTTTCTGGCTCAGACAAGGGCTGGCAAATTGAAACGGAACCTCGTTTGCGTGATAGCCTCCAGCATGGCCCAAGAGAGCCAGCGCACCATCTGTACAACAACAACCGTATAATATAGCGTTGTCCGTTGGAGAAAGTATATGAAGATGGGCACGCAACAACCATTACAACGGCGCCGGCACGTTCAGACACAAGCTAGACACAAGCAGGCCGATGGGGGCCGCCGCCCATAATCGCGGTCTCGAGAAGGCAACGACAAAAATACATTTGAACAAAAGCCGCACGGCCCGACGACGTCACTGCCCGCTGCCGCGCCCTTTGGGGCGGAGGCGGGGGAAGGACGAGGGCGAGGGGGGGAGATCCCTCGCGAAAGGCACGGGCTGCGCATGCGAGAACGTCAACGCCACCAGGGCCAGTGTCACCATGGGACCTTGGAACCGGAGAGAGCTGGGGCGGCCGCTGTGGACGCCGGACACACAGCCGGCAAAGGGCACCATGCCGGCCGTTGCCCGGCCAGGAGAGTTACAGACGCCGCCGCCAGATGGGTCGCCGCAAGGTCCGCCGCCGGGGCCGCCAGGGAAGCCCCACGCCGTCACACCGCCGCCACAGCAACGGCCATGTGCCCCCGCGCGTCGCCCGCGCCAGACGCCGCGGACGGAGGATGGAGAGCAAGAAGAATCTCGAGGCCAGGGCAGCAGTCCGCGACCTGCAGCTGCGTCCGGCGCTCGAGCGAAGGCCAGGTGAAAGGAATCCAGGACGAAGATGACATCGCGCGAAGAATCTAGAATCTCTGAGATCTGGCGGCTCTGAGGATGTCTCGGGCGCCGTGGCCTTTGCAGAACTGGGCCATTCACTGGTCCGAGGGGTCCCGAGCACGGCGCCAGCCTTATAGCCCTGTAGCCCTATAGCCCTATACCCCTATAGCCCTATAGCGCTATAGCCCTATAGCCCTATAGCGCTATAGCCCTATAGCCCTAATAGCCCTATGGACCTATAGCCCCATAGCCGCATAGCCCCATAGCCATATAGGCCTATAGCCCTATAGCCCAATCGCCCTATAGCCCTTATAACTATATTGCCCAATAGCCTTATAGCCTGATAGCCTTAAAGCCCTATAGCCCTATCGCCCGATAGCTCTATATGCCTATAGCCCTATAGCCCTATAGCCCTATAGCCCTATGGTCCTATAGCCCTATAGCCCTACAACCTTAAACATATTATGATTGGAGCTTTTCTCCGGTATCATTTGCCTTCGGGCAGCCTGCTGGAGACGAGCCTACTTCGAACAGCATGGGAAATGCAAAAAAAACGAAACAACCGAATTCGTAGGAAGCGGAACTTAGCGGTATATTTGCACACGTTCTAACCCTGTGGCCAAGACAAACGAGCTGCGAAGCATGGGGAGGAACAAAAAAAAAGCTCACAGTCACTGCCCGCAAGCCTGCAGGCAACACACGGGGCCGTGGCGTTTCTAAACCGTCCATAAATGCACCAGGCATAAGACAAGGTTTCGAACACGAGGCCAGGACCGACGGCGGAACGTGCGGAGAGGCCCTCAAGCAGTCCACCTTAACACAACCAACTTGGGCATTGGTTATACTCGTGCTAATCTTTACATGGCTGCGCCTGGCAGCTACTTGAATATCAACCTGATCTATGGTGTGCAACATGCTCTCTACCTTTTTCTGCAGTGGGACTTCGTACATGGGGATGTGTGGGATTCCAGACAGGGCCCTGAGGTTATCACTCAGACTTTGGGGGACATAGTTTTTTCCACCAAAGCTGAAACTCCCATGCGGCGCAACATCCGGGGTCATCTCCGAACTCATACAGGTCCTCCCGAGCAGCATGGACTGCAGGTCGTTAAGAGTCGGCACGAATCATTGGGGCACGACTGAGGGGGGGGGAGGATTAGGATGATGATGATGAGGAGGAGGAGGAGCAGGAGGAGGAGGAGGGGGAGGAGGAGGAGGAGGAGGAGAAGGAGGAGGAGGAGGAGGGGAGGGGGAGGGGGAGGGGAGGAGGGGAAGAGGGGGAGGAGGAGGAGGAGGAGGAGGAGGCGGAGGAGGAGATGGAGGAGGAGGAGGAGGAGGAGGACAAGGAGAAAGAGGAGGAGGAGGAGGACCAGTGCAAACCCAAGACTCATCGACGATGTTGGAATAAACACTTCCTCCAAGCTTCTTCTGTACAGGCCCCTGCAGGGGTCCATTTCCGCGGAGGGAACTGTCTCGTAGGGGGACAACCGTTTGAAGACCCTGAAGCACGCCAAGACACCATTCTCGAGACCGCAACGCCGCGGATCTCAACCTGACTGTTGCGTTATGACGGTCCTGAATTGTGCCTGCATGCCATTCCTGGGACATCATCACTGCAAGCCAACGTAACTGTTGCACCCTCACAATCCTGAGCCCTGCCAAAACACCGTTTCTGGTACGCTGACCATGGGAACCCGTGAAATTCTTGCATGTGTTGAAAAAGACTGCGCGCGGCGTTAATGGGACAACGACATGTTTGAAAACGCCATGCCCTCATTCCGTGCAACTCGTTCTTTTTGTTAAAGGAATACGCGCGGCGCTAAGGCGAGCTGCACTTCTTGAAAACGAGCCACCCTCAATATTTGAAGCTCTTGCAACTATTGTCCATGAGTCTGCGCGGCGCTAAAGCGAGAATCACATGTTGAAAACCGCCCGCACACTCAATCCGTGAAACTCCTGCAAATTCTGAAAACGAATGCACGCGGCGCTAAGGCGAGAGCCACATTTTGAAAGCGATCCTCCATCCGTGAAACTGTTCAAGCTTTAGGGTGATAAGCTGTTAGGGAATCTTAAGCGAAAGGCTTGGCCCACCCTTTCGACAGGCCTCAGGGTGTGGCAGGGAAGAGTTATTGATGAGGAAAATGAATGGAGGAGGAAGAACAAGAGGAGGCTGCTAATTTTTGCACCCAATCGCCTCTTCCCAGTGTCGGCCCTTCTCGCACGCACTTATGGTGGCGTTAAGCACGACAACGTCCTCCACACCCGCCCAGGGGGGGGGCACACAGGGGAAGGGAGGCAGACATGGGACGCGAGGCAAGGACAGACAGACAGGCGAATGAGTAAGGATCGTGACGTCGGCGGCATGGGCACTGTTGCGCCGAGCGCCGGGGAAGGAGGGGAGGGCGGGACGGGACAGCAGGGATGGGGAGGAGACCAAACCCAGCTGCCCGCACCACCCGAGAAGGCAAGGGAGGCAGCGGGGAGGAGCTCAAGCTACACGACGAGGCGATGGAGCGGGGAGGGAGGGGAAGGGAGGGGGAAGGGAAGGGAGGGGGAATGGAAGGGGAGGGGAGGGAGAGGGGTATGCATTCCAGGGGAGGGGATGGGGAAGAGAGAGATGAGGGACGGCGGGGGGGAGACCCAGAGGGACGGAGGGACAAACAGCAGGAGCGCGAAAGGGAGAACGCCAACTTTCCCCCGGCTGGCCACACAACCACGGGCCAGGTCTGTAACCAAGAAGCGGCCCGCCCAAGAAGCCTGCAGGGGCGCTCCGGGAATGCTGCGAGGGGTGTCTGGAGCGGGCCGTCCGTTTGCATTTTGCATCCTGGGGCTGCTTGAGCCTCTGACTGCCCCTCTAGACTATCCGACATCGTGGTTGTCCCGTGACTCGGACCCCTGCAGGTCCAGTCGTCCCCGTCCCGAGAGCCCGTTGTTGATACCACCCTGGGCTGCTGTCTGATGGCCAGGGCCCACAGCCAGCCCCCGGAGGCCCACACTGCAACTGAGAATCTGGCTAACAAGTCGCGCATGGAGCCCAAGCCCCGGATCGAGTGAGGGCCGCTGGCCCCGAAGCTGGGCGGAAATGCCTGGTGTGGAGAGGCTGTACCGTCCGGTCCCGAGGGTCCCTCCTTCTCATCCCCCGAGGCACGATGTCATGATGAGTTCAATATGGGGTCCCCCGAAGACCAGGCCCTTTCCCCAGGGCTGGCTCTTCATCCAGAATCGTTTCCTGACTTTCACGGGGCCCGACGATAGCTCCCAGAGGCCGAATGGGGCGAGAAACCTTCATATTTTACTTTTCGTTGCCGGTGCGTTGGGGGTCTGGGGGTCAACGATGGGGGGGGGATTGGCTTAGGGGGGCACAAAATCGTCGACCTGGAAATTTGCAATACATAACCCCCCGATTGCGAATCCCAACGGTCCTGAGCTGGATGGGCTGCCGAGCCCCATCGGCGATCAATGGGCGATTGGGGGTCGAAGCATCCCAGCCCTGAGCCCATCCACCCCTAACGTTGCCCCCGAATTTTTGTCATAAATCCACTCTCTGGCGTCTGTTCGGGACCGGGCACCTCCGGAACGCCCTCGGCGAGGCGCAGCCGCTGGAAGGCATCTCGAGGCTGGAAATCGCCGACAACCTACGAAGACGTCCGCAAACCTTGTGGCAACTCATTGCAGCCTCCCATGTCATCGGGATGGCTCTTGCGAGTCGACGCAAACCGATGCCAGTCGACGCTGATCGACCCTAATCCGCGCCTCCTTATTGATTCTCTGGCGCTAGCGCACGCGGATGGACTCTGAAGATGGAGTTGCGAGGGCCTACGAGGCTCCTGTGAATTGCTACCGAACCCCACCCCGATAGCCAGTTTCCAACGACCCGCCCCCCACACCTAGTCACGTCACGGTTCGCGCTGGCACCGTGCGGAATTACTTAGCAATTCCTGAGCGTTCCCAAACGGCGCCGGCGCGTACCGTGACGCCACTGGCCCCCTCCTCACCCCCGCCCGGTCACGCTCGTTATCACCAGGGGATAAAAAAAGATCTATTGCTACCGAAGCCCCCTCACGTCGTCGTCGTCGTCGTCGTCGTCGTCGTCGTCGTTGTCCTCCTCCTCCTCCTCCTCCTCCTCCTCCTCCTCCTCCTCCTCCTCCTCCTCGTCCTCGTCCTCGTCCTCGTCCTCGTCCTCGTCCTGGTCGTGGTCGTGGTCGCCGTCACTGACCCTCCCTTGTCCACACCTTTCGACCAGCAGGTGGCTGATTCAGTGATGACCTGGAAAGGCAAAACGCTGCTTAAACACAAAACTTTCGGAGCTGAGAGCGGATTTCATGTCTCGGCGCTGGACCCCGCCCCTGGCGGCGCCTCCGGCGCCGCCCCTGGCGCGCTCCGCACGCGTGGGAGGGGGCCCCAGCGCAGATCCAAAACGTCTGCGCGGAGCTCCGACAGCCCATGCGCACGCCGATTTCTGCCCCTCGAGGGGATCACCAACTCGGCCGACTGCTGGTCGGAAGGTGTGGAAGGTGGAGGCCAGGGGTGGCTTGTGAGAGATTTGACCGTTCGTTTTCGGAAAACCGATTTTGATTCCCTGTAGTGGATTATGGCGCATTTTGTGGTGACAGTCTGAGGGCTGCAGCTGCAGTGCAGCTCTCGAAAATTAGGGAGAACCATCGGCCGTCGGGATGCATTTCTCTAGATGATAACGGTTTCCGCGAACGTAACGAAAGGATAAGGCGAATTGCGCCGCTGACGTTGCCCCTGACCTCCCCCCGCAGCCCCCTCCAGCGCCAGCCTGCGCTCTGGCAGGCGCATGTCCTCCAGGAGGCCGAGGGCCTGCATGCTTCGTGGGGATGGGCCCTCGCTCCTCGGCCTGGGACCCTGGAGTATACCATGTGGGCGACGAAGAGGAGCGGGTCCTCCTCCTCCTCCTGCTCCTCCTGCTCCTCCTCCTCCTCCTCCTCCTCCTCCTCCTCCTCCTCCTCCTCCTCCTCCTCCTCTTACGCGAGATGGCATAGCGACCTTACGTCGCGGCTTCAGCGGGCCGCCAGCGCGGCACGCTGCACTGGAAGCAAAGGTGCTTACACGCGCGACCTTCCGCGGGCACCTCGCGACGCACGAATGTCGGCGCAGTCGAACCCATGTTTCGGCGTCGCCCATATTAGACCTGCTCTAGAACAGGAGATGTACCGTAGGCGGATCTACCCTGCCTCCGGCCGTGTACTGCGCCGGGCGCAACGGCCGCGCTGTCTATAGACGCATCACCCCCAGGTGTGACTACATAGGTTACGACACCCAACAAGTCTACAGACGCTTGTGGCTAGAAAGTGAGGGCGGTCTTTGACATAGGCGGCCCCAGAGATTGTTCTCCTAGAAGCAAGTCGACTTTGCCATCCAACTTCGATCCTCGCTCCTCGCTGCTCGATCCTCGCTTCGAGACGTGCTCGCGTCGTGAAAAAATCGCGACGGGAGGTTTTGCCAATTGCTGGCCTTCGAGGGCCCTCGCCTGGTCTCCGGACCGTCAAAAACAAACCCGGATCCAAAACTGGCCTTGGGGAATGGATCAGGGCTCCCGGGGACCCCGCATCCAAAAAATCGAAGCATCGCATGTCTGGGCTCGTCGATCTTGTCAAGAACCCGTCGAGGAGCCGAGGAATGTCGGCATCAACTGGATGGGGTCCGAGGAACCCTGTCGAGAAGGGAGAGGTACGGGCAAAGCGGGCAAAGCCACTCAAAATCTGTCCACGGACACCTCCCGGGGTCCATCTGGTGCAAGTGTTCACCCCGGATTCGTCGTTGACGGCCCTGGGGGCCAGAAACGGCCACCCGAGGCCGAAAAATGCAAGAACAAAAATCATGTTCCGAACCGAGCTCCTCGAACCTCTTCCCATTCCTGCTGGCCTGAACCAATGGCAACAATAGGGAGGGACAAGCTCAAGGGAGAGACATCGACATGGAGCCGGCGATACATTGCCGATAGATCGGCAACAGGCGAACACGGACGGTCCTCAGCGGGGCGGGATATCGGGCCCCCATCGGCGATGAACGGGCGATTAGGGGTCGATCCATCCCCTCTGAGCCTACCGTCCCCATCGTTGCCCCTGGGAAGATTGGTCTCTCTCTCTCTCTCTCTCGCTCTTTCTATCCCTTCATCCTGGATTCACATTTGACAGCCCCGGGACCCGAGGGCGGACCACGTGCCGAAAACGAGGAGGAATGCCGAGCTTGGAGAAGTCGGATCTTGGGAGATCGTTGGGTAGAGGGATGCCCCTGTTACGGCGAGATCTGGGAGTCGCATTTTTGTTCGCATCTGGCATTTCCGCTTGGACTCGAGCCCCGAGGACTTCATTGATCGACTCGGGATGAGAAGTGCCCCAGGAAGCTGGCGTCCAGGGCTCTGTCGCGATGTCGCACGCTTTTGCATTTTTTGTCGACGTCGGATCTCACGCGCCACGACGACGTAGGCGCTGGTTCATAGTACCGAGCGGATCGCTCAGCCTTGAGCGTCGCGGCTCTCCGACAGCGCGGATTGATAGATGTCGGCCGATTCTGGGCCACAGGCGACGTTCCACCTTGAGGCGACGTTCAACCTTGAACGCCCGCGCTGGGTTGACCGCCGCATCGACGCGGCCAGAACCTGCCCTGATGGGATCGGGAGATCGCCCCCCCCCGTCCCCGATGCACCAGCGATGCCCTGGGGTCGTCGGGATGGCTGCGGGTCGGGCTCCATGAGGCGCCGCGCCGCTGACACTGCTGCAGTTTTCGCTCGGAAGCTCCCCCCCCCTCACTCCGAATCCCCCGCTCCACCCCGGACCCCCCCCCGCCCGGCCCGCGGGAGAGCGGAGGGCGGCGGGCGGCGGCGGCGGGCACGGCCGCGCCGCCTCGGCCCAGAGCTTGCGCCTGCTGGGCGCGGCCAGCCGCGCAGGGCGCAGGCTACCGTCGGCGGCGGCGGCGGCGACGGCGACGACGACGACGACGACGACGACGAGGACGACGACGACGACGACGACGACGACGGCGGCGGCGGCGGCGACGACGACAACGACGACGACGACGACAACGATACGGCGGCGGCGGCAGGGACGGCGGCGGCGGCGGCCCCTCGACTCTTGCGAGGAGGCGCTCCGCCCGATGCGGGCGCGGGAGGTGGCAATCTACAAAGTGGGCAGGCCGTCGGGGCAGCCTGGCCGGGACAGCGAGACTGCTCCCAGGATCGCCAGGCCAGCTCGCCCAGGCTCAGGTCGTCAGCGCAAAGAGCCCTCAGGTCTGACGTTGCCAATAAAATGCAGCATCGCAAGCAATCACCACCAGAGCCCCCCTGGATCCTACATTTCTGCGTCATTTTTCGACTGGGATCGAGTCGGCTTCACGTGTCCACCCCCAGAGGCTTCGAATCCACGTCCGCTGCCGTGCGCCGAGCTTCCGCAGACTCCTGCTGGCGGGCCCCGCCGCCGCGCTCCCACGGTCCTTGCACTGGCTTCCGTCGACAGGGAGATCTTCTGAGGCGTGGAACACCCCGCGTTGGAGGCGGCTGGGGGATCTGAACTGGATGGATCTCGAAAGAATCTGACAAGAAGGGGGGGAAGGGGCAAATGCGGTCAAACTCGGTCCACGGACAAATCCCAGGGTCCATCTGGTGCAATGTTTCACGCCAGATCCGTCTTTGACGGCCCCGAGGCCTGCCAAAGGCCCCCTGGAACCGAAGGATGCAGAAAAACTTGCTCGAGCCCCAAGCCTCGACCCCCCCCCCCTTCCTTCTGCTCGCCGGAGCCACGTGCTCGGCGCTGGGACACCTCACCCGCAGCCAGCTCCAAGCCCCGCGTGGCTTCCAAACCCCAATCAGCCAGTAGGTGGCGACATCCGAACCCTGCCCCCACCAACCATCGATTATCCTGAATTCATGGGAGGAGGGGCTAGGGTTCGGATTCCGCCACGTGTTCGACGAAGTCCGAACCCTACCCCCGCCGCCCATCGACTTGCCCGAGTCATGGATCGGCGAGGGTCGGGCTCGGAGTTCGCAGCCGAGCCCGCTGGCTCACAATGCAGTAAGTTCACCACATCGTTCGGGGGTCCCCGACCCGACGGCGAGCGGTCAGCAGGGAGGAGGGGGCGGATGGCGCTGGCCATAAAGGAGGACCGAGGGGAATAAGACCGATTGCAGCCACTTCGGACTGTTCAGGAACTACTTCGGTCGGATTACAACCACTGGAAACGGACTGATCGCAACCTGAGAGATTCATATACAAATCTGCCTGACACAAAAAAACACCATATTGCAACCGATCCAGAGCTTCTGCAGAGCTCTCAGCGAGGCCTCTGGAAAAGGCCTTAGCGAGGCCTCTGAGAGGCCTCCGACAGGCCTCAGTGAGGCCTCTGGCAGGCCTCAGCGAGGCCTCTGAGAGGCTTCGGAGAGGCCTTTTCAGAGGCTTCTCTGAGGCAGCCGTTTCAGAAGCTTCTCTGAAGCCGAGGCTTCTCTGAAGCCTTGTCAGAGGCTTCTCTGAAGCCTTTTCGGAAGCTTCTCTGGAGCCTTTTTCAGAAGCTTCTCTGAAGCCTTTTCGGATGCTTTTCTGAAGCCTTTTTCAAAGGCTTCTCTGAGAGGCTTCTCTGAGGCCTCTGGGAGGCCTCAGCGAAAAAAAATCAGAGGTTTCTCTGAAGCCTTTTTTTCAGAAGCTTCTTTGAAGGAAGCCTTTTTGGGAAGCTTCTCTGAGGCTTCTCTGAAGCCTTTTTTCAGAGGCTTCTCTGAGAGGCTTCTCTGAGGCCTCTGATAGGCTTCTCTGAGGCCTCTGATCGGCGTCTCTGAGGCCTTTGAGAAGCTTCTCTGATAGGCTTCTTTTAAGCTTCTGATAGGCTTCTTTGAGGCCTCCGAGAGGCTTCTCTGAGAGGCTTCTCTGAGGCCTCTTAGAGGCTTCTCTGAGAGGCTTCTCTGAAAGGCTTCGTGCCCAGATTGGGGGGGGGTCTTTGAGACTTCTGCGAAGCTTCTGCGAGGCTTGTGAAAGGCTTCTGGGAGGCTTCTGAGAAGCTTGCGAAAGGCTTCTGAGAGGTTTCTGAAAGGCTTCTGAGTCCAGCTCGGATCGCAACGGGCGTCACGATCCGGCCGGCCGCCACGGCGGCGCGCGGCGCTGAGTGCAAAAGGCGGCACATGCAGCCTCGCCTCGTCGTGTCCTGGCCCGCCGACTCCCGCTGGCTGAGCTGAGCCCTGCTACTTACTCCCAGACCGCCTGGCGTCGTGACAACATCTGTTTTTGTTCCGGGCTCCGGGGGCCCTCGCCGGGCCCAGGGGCCGTCCAAAAGTGACTCAGTATGCAATGCTGGTCTACTGTAGGTTCATGCCGCGTTGGCACGCCGGCGACGTTGGCAAAGGCGTTCAAGGCTGCATTCTGCGACGCGGAAGCACCGAGGGACACGGTGGGGCCACTGTACCCGACGAAATTCAACCTTGAACGATCGGGGCCGTGATCGATTCAAGGTTGAACGATCGACGCGGTGCCAAAAGCCTTACGAGTGCCGACGCCGCACGAACCTACCGTAGGGAAATTCGTGCAGACCTCTGGGGGTCGACGTTTCGGAAAAGTACTGACGTTGGGGGTCTGGGCCGCCGCGTCTACCCGCCTTGCCGCCATCCTGTCCTCCTCCTTTTCCTCCTCCTCCTCCTCCTCCTGCTCCTGCTCCTCCTGCTCCTGCCCTCCTGCCCTCCTGCTCCTCCTCCTCCCTCCCCTCCGCCGTCTCCCTTCCTCCTCCTCCCTACTCCTCCTCCTCCTCCTCCTCCTCCTCCTCCTCCTCCTCCTCCTCCTCCTCCTCCTCCCCCTCCTGAGATGCAATTTGCTTCACACCAGGCGTTTTCGCTCAGTTCGGTTTCAATCGTATACGAAGCACATAGGAATCGTAAACGGATCATGGCCACGTTCGAGCTCAAGTACATGTGTTTAGCTGAGATCATGATCGGCCGTCGGTGATCGGACCGATCGCACCTGCTTTTTCAGACTCACATTGGGCGGCTTAAGGGAGCTCAGTGCACCAAGAAACGCTCTTATGATCTCTTCCTTAATCGAAACCTCATTGAAACAACCCCAAAACATCGCAACCATTTCGGACTGATCGCAACTGCTTGCGATCGGTCCGAATTGGTCGACGATCGGTCTGAAGTGGTTGCGATCGGTCGTGCTCGCGGGGGACAGAAGGATACGGATACCGCCTACTCCGGCTGGACCTCCCAGAATGCGCTCTGATATGCGTATATATATATATATATACACAAGAAAATATCGTCGGAGACCTGGGGAAGGGAGCCTCGGGAGGGCTGGCTTTCCCCCGCGAGCCCGATGCGGGCGACGGCCGCGGGCGCGGCCTCGAAGCGACTGCGCAAGAGACGAGGGCGGAGCCCCCGACAGAGCAGAGGGGCAGGCGGAAGGTGCGGCCTGGATTCCGGGGCACGATCCTACGGATACGCGGTCGCACGGATACGTTCCGCGCGGGGCATCTGCGAAAAAACGCCCCGTATCCGCGGAGTCGCGGCCCAGGGGCCCGGCACGCGAGGCCGCGGATACGATGTGTTTCGCCCACGAGACAAGCGACACGACAAACACACACATGAGCTTTGAGCACCCTGGCACGACGTGCCTCAATCCCAGACCCCCCACGCCAGGCTCTTCTCATAGCATGGAGCCCCAAAGGTCTGGACCCCTTCTCCAGGACCGGCTACTCATCCTCAAATAGTGTTTCGACGGCCCTGGGGTCTGGTAAGGGCCCCTGGGGGCCAAGAACGACAAAAAAACGTCCGCCGTGACTTCTTCGTGACCCGAGGCACGAGAGCCCAGAATCGAATCGAAAATGAATCGGATCGGCAATCGAAAATGAACCGGATCGGCGGACATCGGCAGCCGAGTCGGGAGAAGTCGAATCGGCGGAAATCGGCAGGCCAACAGAACCCCCCTCGCGAAATCGGAGCCCCAATCTCGGGATCCGAAGTCGAATCGAATCGGAATTGGAAGCCATCGGCGTCGAGTCGAATCGAACCCGGGGAAACCAATAGGTACTGATAGCGCTACTCCCGGGACCTCTCCCGGGGTGCGTTCCGACGAAAAGTTCGAGGCGAATCTAGTGGTGGCGACGAAGGCCTCGCAGGAGGCTCAAAAGAGGAAAAACGAGAGAAGGGTAGCTGTATGGGTATCTTTTCTTCCGTCTCCGAGAATCGGAGGAATCGGAACGAGCCCTGCGCGGGGTCTGGGATTTGGAGCGCCTCTCCACCTGCAGGCCCGCGACGACGACAGCGGCCGCGCCTCCGGGAAGGCCGCGGATAGGGGCGCCACGGACAGGGGCGCCGTGCGCGCAAGGGGGGGGGGGCGCCTCTCGCACGATGCCACGGCCGCCGCGTAAGACACCGCGTCGGGGTGGCAGGAGAGCGAGCGCAGGCGCGCCTGCAGAGCGCATCGAAGAATCGGATCGGCGATGGAAGTGGATCGGATCGGCGGATAGATCGGCAGGTCAAGGAGGACTCCACTGGGAAACCGTGACTCGAAATCGAATCGGAATCGGAATCTATCGACATCGGATCGTATCGAGTCGGAGGAACCAGAATGAGCCCTTCCTAAATGGACTCGAATCGGGATCGGAATCGGAATCGGAATCGGATCGAACCGAAGCGAAGGAATCGAAGTGAGCCCTGGCCTGCGACGGCGGGGGCCGCGTTGGCCCAAGACTCCCGCAAGAGGGTTCTTGCCAGCGCTCGGGCGTCCATTCCCTGTGCGTCTGCTGTCTTCTCAACCACACCCAGTTGAAAAAAGGTTCAGGTTGTTGTTGCTCGGGGCTCTTGGGGGCACCCAGCGGCCACGGGGGGTCCCAGGGGCTCCGGCTCTCGGAGGCACATCCGCATCAGTGAACTCCACACGAGGAGCCGGCCGCATCGTGAGCCGTCTCACGAGGGCAGACGGGCGATCAGACCAGGCAGCTGAAAGCGTGCGGTAGCGACGAGAGGAGACTCCCAGCCGCGCGTCAAAATGTTGAGCAGAGGATCCGACAATCCCCGATCTCCGAGCGTTCAGCGCTGACAGAAAAGGCATCACAGCACGCAGCACGCAGCAGTCAACATCAGGAGGTGCAGGGAGGAGGAGAATGAGAAGTGAAAACCAAGATGGGCGCCCTGAGGGCTCACTGGAGCTGGTCATTCTGAAACCAATGCAATCAGTAACCAGTTGTTTCAAACGAGAACATTTACAGTAGATGTCATCCAGATCAGTAGCCGCATGCTGAGATCATCCAGAAGACATCCTCCAGGTTCAATATGAAATCTCGAGGAAGTGTTGATGGAGTTCGTGAGGAGGCGGAAGGGGGGCAACGGCCATGCACATCGAGATGTGCTTCGCCACCTCTTGCATGTTCGCGCAGAAAGTGTCAATATGGTTTGGTGAGACCTCGGCACACGAGCGACGAACACGCCTAAGCAGAATCCCTTTCGCATCTTCGAAATGGTCGTGCTTACGAGCGGGACGATCTCGTTTAGTCTGAAGAGGTTTTCCCTGGACCTCGAGGTTCGGCGACTGCGAACGATACCAATCGATAGAACTTCGGATATTCGAAAGGAAAGACACTTGGTTCCACCCTCGATGCCAACGATAAGGGATGTCCTCCAGATCCTCTCAAACACCCTGGCGTTGCGCAAGAGATCGTTCAACCACATGAGAGCGGGGTGCAAAACGGGTGCATGCAGCTTTCGCGGGCGCATGGATGTCGAGGAATTCAACACCCAGGCCAACCGCACACAACTGTGTGGCAGGCTCCTAGGAGATGGCGTGCCTAGGGCCCACAATGAGCAACATCGCTCCTTCTTTGAAGCAGTGTACCCAGTTCACCACTGGCGGGGCACATCTGGAGACGAAACTATAAAAGTGACACGCACATGGCGCGAAAAAGGACGGCTAAAAGCGCCAGACTGAGCCCGAGGGCACGGGTCAACCGAATCCTGTTACGAAATTTGGGGGCACTGAACCCCAGACGTGGAAGAAGCCATCAGGACCGATCGGAATACCGAGATTCACCGCCCAAGAGACAACCACGAACTTGTCCGCTGGGTCCCCAAAGCTTTCCAACACTACGATCTGACACTTGGCGAAATCCAATTGCAAGTTCGGAACGTCATCGGACATCTGGAGCCCTGAAAGAATAGGCCCCAAGTCCTGGAGGGTGTTCGCGAGACCGACTCGAGCACGCGCAGAAGCCACTCCGATGCGAGCGACGGGAAAGCAGCAGAGAAGTCGGTGAGGAAGGGGGACGCGTTTGGTACCACTTCCATGTGCTGGCAGAGCCCCCAAGCTTCGGTTCACACGATGTGAGTTGTCATATCCTTTCCTCGCAAGCAAGTTTTATCGTTCTCAACAAGAGAATATTACCCGTCATCGTAATTGTGAACGCGTTCGCAATCAATGTAATGCCTGTGCTGCTCATGCTGAAGGGGGCGAGTAGAGGAAGGGTGACGGAAGAGCTCGATCCCATCTGCTGGGTCCTTGGGGTCCGTGCCCTTTCGGGAGAAAGACCAGCAGGCTCTCCCGCATGGCATTCGGGAGCGAGGAGATCTGATCAGTGAAGAGGGTCGAAGAAACGTCACATCACATCCTAGCAGTTTCTGCACTGCTCCACGTGGAGCAAGGGATTCCGTCCGGGCCAGGCATACTGCTGGGCCTCTTGAGGATGGCTTTGAGGAGGAGGAGGAGGAGGAGGAGGAGGAGGAGGATGAGGAGGAGGAGGAGGAGGAGGAGGAGGAGCTCCCAGTCCATCGTGAGGGGCTCAGTCGATTTCCGGATGCGGGGCTCGATCTGGGCCAGGAGGTCCGTGCGAGCAACAGGCTTCTTGAAACCATCGCTCCAGTGCTTCCGAAGGGCCTCAGCAGAGGCCTGGATCGTCTCGATGGGTTGCCGTCGTCATCGCTGACGCCCATGAGAAGATGAAGAGTCCGCCGTCGAAAAACGCCGCCAGAGCTCCTTCCGTCGAGCACTGCGAGCAAGAAGAAAAACGTTTTTGCTCCTCCTCCACCGCCAGCTTCTTGATGTCTCCTTCTTCCTCCTCCTCAGGCATCTTGTTAGACAGCG
>CAUYUJ010014527.1:1014291-1146783 GCA_963575745.1 Prorocentrum cordatum
TTCGAGGTCCGCCATCGGCGCCAGTCGCTTGCCCCTGAACCTCGGGGCCTCCATCTTCACAGACCCCCTTCGCTCACCGGCGAAGAAACGAGTCGATCTCCTGGGGCAATATTTCCAAATCGTCGGGTTGGCCTCCATTTTTCCAGACCTCCGCCTCGTCCGTCTCGCCGCGGGGGCCCATTGGTTTTCGAGGCTCGTCCAACTTTATCCCCCGGCGAACAAACGACGCAGAGCGCGGCCAGGCGGGTTCCATTGATTCAGTTGTGCTTCGATCTCCCGGGGCAACATTTCCACGCGCTTTGGTTCGCGTCTGGGTTTGCGAGATTCTCTATCGGCGCCCACTGGCTGCCTCCGAACCTCGGGGCCTCCACCTCCCCTCGGACGTCGTCGTCCAACTTTGCTCGCTGGCGCACACGCGCGTGCGAAGCACGGCCACTCGAATTCCACGTGCGCAGTTGTTCTTCTATCCCGTGGAACAGCTGCGTCACGCGATTAGACTCGCTCGTAGTAGGGGCAAACTGCTCCTGGGCCCGAGCGGGCGCAGGTGCTGATGGGGGGCCCAGGCGGCTCCGCAGACTCCCCCGGCAGCTCTTCCCCCTGGGCTCCGCGGGACGCAGGGGGAAGGGGGGGCCGAGCAAACTCTGGAAACTCCCCCGCTGCCGTCTGCCCGCCCCTCTCGCCGTCGCTGTTGTCTACCTCGATGTCGGCGCCCATCTGCGCGCCCTGTGGCGGCGGCTCCAGCGCTTCCTCTCTTCCTGCCGAATTTGTCCATAAAGCACAGGGTCCCTGGGCGCGTGCTACCAACTGTTCAACTATTGCGATCCTGGCAAGCTGGCATTTCCGAGCGTGGTTGCGGCGGATCCGTTCTCTGCGTCTTTGGCTCGACGTTTTTCCGAGGTCGTACTCAAATCTTCCATCGACAATTGGAGTGATGCCGCACGAGACATGTCCATTACCAGATCGCGACCCAGTCGCTCTAGGGAGGATCGCAAAGACGCGCGGCATCGGAAAGGCTGCAGGACTTGTTGTGTTTTGTTGTTCCTCCTTCTCCTCCCCTGGCCCCGGCAGCACAGCCCGCGCGGCTGTCAGAGTCCGTCGGCCGTGCGAGGTGCGAGTGAAAATCTTCCCTCCGTCGGGGCTCGATCTGCCGGATCTCCAACGCCGACTGGGAAAAGGCGGAGGTGCAGGAGGAGGAAGGAGAAAAGGCCGCTTTCCAGCCTCGACAGCGGGGGTCGGGGGGCCGGCGTCCGAGACGGGGGGAGGGGCCACAGTTCCGCGTGAAGGGGCGCGAAAACATGCGGCGTGTCCGCCAGGTTGTCTGGGCGGGGGGGGGGGGCGGGGCGAAAGCCAGGAGATCCCAGATCTCTGCCAAACTCGAGCGCTGGCGCTTCAGAGTCTGATTCGCCGCCGCACGGCTGCGGAGCTCTGGTCGAGTCGACTCCCCGAACCTGCACCCAGGGGGGGTCGCCCTCTTCGAGGCCGAGCGAGCTCAACCTGTGCTCGCGAGGGGCGAAGACGCCCGTGAAATCAGAACCTCCAGGGCCAGAACCTTCCCCTCGGGCCCGACGGGGCGGGCGCGACGGGGGGGGGCTCTCATCACGAGCGGCGAACGCACCCATGTCCAAACCCTCGCGGTCTGGATTCTGGGGCGCGACCCCGCGGATACGCGGTCGCACGGAGACGTTCCGCGCGGGGCATCCGCGAAAAAACGCCCCGTATCCGCGGGGTCGACGCCCGGGGGCCCGGCCCAGGAGCCCGCGGATAAAATCTGTGTTTCGCCGACGAGAGACATGGTGGAGGCCTCGCGCGGCAATGGGATGCGCGCTTTCCGTTGGATCCACGCCGGATTCACATCGGAATCACGTCCGAAGGCGGAGGGGGGGAGACAGGGGGGAGGACTCGCAGATACGTTTCGACGCCCCAAACAAAAAGTTGCGGCCACGTTTCCTTCGTTGTCGCTGTCTGGGAGCCGTTTCCCAACCCCGAAGGTAGGGAGGGGCTGGCGCGAAACGAGGGCGAAAACCCGCAGATCCGTGCGACCCCCCCCCCTCCGCCAGATTGTCCTCGTTGTTTGAAGTCTGGAAGCCGTTTCCTGGCCCCGAGGGGTGGGCGGGGAGCGGGCGACGCCGGGCGGGAGGACCCTCACTTATGAGGAACAGCCTGGGGACCCCGCGCGGCAACGCGAGACCCAGTGTGCGTCGGATCCATGTCGGGTTCACGTGGGATGTACATCGGGCGGGCGGCAATAGGGGCGGCCTATATGGGGGGTGACGAAGAGACACCTAAAGGGGCCCCTTAAGGCCCCATTTGGGCCCCTGCTGGCTCTCAGAGGGACCCCAAGGGTTCCGTTCGGGCCCCGTTCTTCACCCCCTTGTTGAACCCACTCCCCATTACCGAACCCCCCCCCATGAGCATGCACAACCACTGCCTAGTCGACACCCCATGGCACCACCATGTGTTGCACACGCCTCCAAATAGAAACAGGGACTGCAGAACACAGGGCGCACGATACCAACATTGACCACGGACTTTGGTCTCGGAGCTGCGGTAGGTGAAAGAAATCAATGTAATGAGCGCCACATAGAGCAGTGGAATGCGAGCAGCCTGTGGATATCAAGTCGGGCTGGAAACCGTGTTTCTCCATGTCCTCGAGCGTGTTCAAGACCTAGTGCGGAATGGAGGGAGGAATCGCGAAGACATCGGTTGCGTTGAAGTGCCTCATCCCACTTGACATGTCTCTGCCTCGCTCGTCTCCCTTGTGGCCCTACGCACTGTGAGGGAACCGTAAGCCGTAAACGTCACCGTGAGCCGGGGCACGGTGAAGCGTGGTAGATGGTTGGTAGCAGCCCCCTCTTCTCACGATCACGGGCGTGCATCGCCCCAACACCCGAGCTTTCCTGTGTCGGTCCGAGGCGTCCATGGGCGATCCGAGGCTCTGCAAGGCTTCCAAGACGGCCCAGGAAGGCCACCAAGGCCACAATGATTTTCCAAGACCACATCAGGTCTCACCCAGCAGACCCCAAGAAGACTCCAAGAGGCGCCAAATGGCCGTAGAGAACGACACAACTCATTCAACACACACTTGGAAACCAGTGGCTTTTTGAATGCGTGTTGTGTTTTGGCCAGCGACCTCGGCTCAGGATGTTTCCGAGAAGGCCTCTGAGGAGCCAAGAGGAAGCCAAACGAGCCCAATGAGGGGCCCCCAAACCAACAGGGGACGGCTCAGGACAGCCCCAAGTGGGCCCCAATGTGGCCCAAGAGGGGCCCAGGACAGTCCAAGGCAGCCCCACCCCACCATGGCCCGAGAGGGCCCCAAGGAGGCCTCAAAGACAGCCCAGAGAACCCCCAGACGGCCGAGAGCCAAACGGCTCAAGACGGCCAAAGAAGGCCCCAAGACGGCCTCAAGACGACCCAAGAGGGCCCGACGAGGGCCGCAAAGCAGCCCCAGAGGAGCCCATGACAGCCCCAAGACGGCCCTGGTAGGCCTCATGAGGGCCACTCTTCGACTGAAGACGAACGGCGTCACATGTTGCAGCCTTCTTGGACGTCGCCACACAGATTGCTTCGCAGGCAGGGTGGCAGATCACGCCGCAGGCAGCCGGCTAAAACGGGGGGCTGGAACTTGGGCTCGCACTCAGGCGCCAGCGCGCAACGAGTTCCCCCCAGGGGAGTGCTGGAGCTCTGTTGAGGGCTGGCAATGGTGGGAAGCGAGCCGGTGCCCCCCCTCCCGAACGCGCACATCAAAGAAGCAGCAGCTGCAACAGGAGGATCCCAATACTCGTGGGCGAAGCTGCAAAAAAGGCTTCAGAGGATGGCGGCCTGCTCCCACTGCTCACACTTCATGCACGCGCTCGTCACCGCGTTGTAGGCGATCGCGGAAAGCCGATGAGGAGGCGGGATTGAGCAACATCATGAAAGGACGGCAACTGCAAGGATCGACCTCTGGCCATTGATCAAAACGCCAGCATCAGAAAACAAGGATCTCAAGGGTGCTGCTGTCGAAAAACCATGATCGGCAATCTCCTTTCCACTGACCACCATTCACAAAATGTGCCAAACCATGCGCGGGAGCACGACCGCAGCAACCCTCACCTCCTCTTCCCCTCCCCTTGCCCTCCAAGGCATGCCTGTAGATGCTTACTGAAGCCCTGGGACTTGAAACTTAGAGGGCAGGACCTGCATTGTGCTCTGACTGCTTGAAACTTGAGGGCAGGGGTGCATCTCATCAGCCTGGGCTGGATAGTGCGGGCAGATCAAATAACCTAGACATCAGCGTGAGGCAATATTGAAGCTGCCGCGTCCCATGCAGGCGTGCTGGTTATCGATGCTGGGTGTTAATCGGGGGCCGGGGCTTTCTCATTGGGCGTTCGAAAAATTCTATCGAGCGCGCCGACAAGCTGATTAGAGAACACGCAGTCATGACCCTATGCGGAGCGTGTCCTGGCGGCGGCCCCAGCGACACGGGAAACCCAACGAGCTGACAGCGTGTCGCTCCGCTCCGCGGGTGAGAGGCTGGGAACAGCTCGGGACGTTGAGTGGGGACATGGATGGCGTCTCGCGACGAAGCCAGGATGAGGATCACATCGGGTGATAATACATCGGGAACCTCTGAGGTCCTGCGGCTCTGGAAGATGTCTACGAACGTTCCAGAACCCTCTGAGAGCAGTCTGGAACGCTCTGGAACGGAATTCTCATCGTCCTAGCCCCGTCCGATTTCGCGCCGCAGCGTGGTGGGCCAGAACCGGCGGCGCGACACGCTGGTGGCCAACGCTCCCGAGCGTGGGGTAGTGGTCCCGGCCAGGGGGGCGCAGAACCCCCCCCCCTGAGCCTGAGGCCGCAGCGCCGCAGGTCTTGCAGCAGCTCCACCTCGGGCTTTCGGCTGCACGCAAGAGTTACCCCAGGCAAGAGTGACCTCTGGCGCACGGCCTTCAGGGGGGCCCGTTGGGGACACCGCTGTGCGCGCAAGACACTGCTATCGCATCGCATTCAGTGATCCAGTGGCCCCATTGAGCCCGCACCAAAGGTCACCCCAGCGAGATGTCACTCTTACGTGTAGTCGAAGCTTCCATCGACATACATCGTCGACCGTCGTCGTCGTCGTCGTCGTCGTCGGCCGTCGTCGGACGTCAGCCGTCCGCCATCGTCGGTCGTCGGTCGTCGGACGTCGTTGTCGTCGGTCGTCGGTCGTCGGTCGTCGGTCGTCGTCCCTGGTCGTCGTCCGTCGATCGTCGGTCGTCGTTCGTCGCCCGTCACCGTCGACCGTCGGCCGTACGTGGTCGGTCGTCAGCAGACGGACGTCGTTGGTCGTCGTCGGTCGGCCATCGGTCGCCGTCGACCGCCGGTCGTCGTCGGTCGTCGTCGGTCGTCCGTCGTCAGTCGTCGTCCGTCGTCAGTCGTCGTCGTCGTCGTCGTCGTCGTCGTCGTCGGTCGACGTCGCCGCTGCCGCCGTCGCCGTCGCCGCAGCCAGATCGACGGCACCGTCGACAGACGACGTCCGCGGGATAGTGGGAAAATGGCAAAGCCTTGCTAACTATTCCCCCCTCTCCTCCACCTCCGCCTCTGATTCGGTCTTCCTCCTCCTCCTTCTCCTTTGATTGCGCACGACCTCCAAACTAGGAAAACCACAAATTTGCACCCCACACGATCAGGCGTTGGCCCCGCCGGGCCGCGATCATAAGGCGCACTCCAAGAGATCAGGCGTCGCCCCGTCGGGCCGCGATCGCTAGGACACAATGATCAAACGTAGCCCGTGGGGCCCGACCTAAAGCAGGCTGCCTCACGGGGCCGCGATGACCAACTGGCCTGGAGGAGGAGGAGGAGGAGGAGGAGGAGGAGGAGGAGGAGGAGGAGGAGGAGGAGGAGCAGGAGGAGGAGCAGGAGGACGAGCAGGAGGAGGAGGAGCAGGAAGAGTGTGCTGCCAGCGGGGATTCTGTCCACCCCCGACCCATCTCTCCCCTCCCGTGCCAAACGCCAGCCGGCCCACCCCCGTCCAGGTGGAAGCCAGCCTGCTGTCCGCCGTGGCCACCGACGGCGGCGCGTGCGGCGAAGGGCGAGCGCCACTGGGGTCTACTGGGATCAACGCGGCCTTCCAAGGTCAATCTTTGAAACGCCAATGACACACTCAAGCTGTTTGCTTGTTCCCCCGGGGTAACGAGCCGCGCGCTCCTGAGATGGAAGCCAACGAAGACGCCTGTGCGATGAAGTACATGCCGAGGACAAAACAGGAGAGCTTCAAGTCCAGAGCCACACGAATATCCGCGAGACGACACACTCCACCATCCCTAGGATGGCTAACTAGCCGCTCTCACTGCACCTGCCTTGAAAAGACTGATGGCTTCCAGCTCTGTGCTCGACTCGTACTCCTGCAACTTCACATAGCATTGGCGATATAGATTCGGGATGCATGTTAGCCCATCGCCCTCGCAGGGCAATAATATTCCGGCCGGACTTCCGTGCAATCTGCGGAAGCCTAAACAAAACCATCGTTTTGTGCAAATGTACCGGATGGCGCCGCTTGGCCAGAAAGCGAAACAAGCCCCTGTACAATACAAAAAACAAAGGATCGCTGCTCGCGTGCCGGTGGCGCCCTTGTCGCTGCGGCTTCTGCAGAGCGCAGAGGGCGCAGCGACACGGGCGACACCTGCGCGCGGACTGTGAATTGTTCGGCGCGCGGAAATGACACACTCCAGATGGGCCCGGTGAAGTGCGCAAACCGCAAGAGCCGCATGATCCAACTGGCCGATATCACCAGCACGGGCCGAGTCGGACGCGGGGGCCGAAGGGCCCTGCCGGAAACAAACCCCCGTTACAACTCGGCCCCGCGTCGACCGGCCGAGCAGCCCAGGAAGTACAGAGGCGACCAGACCAACCAACCAACCAACCAACCAACCATATCCCCATGTGCGCATATCTTTTCTGGGCACGTCCCGCTGTGAGTGTCTGAGTGGGAGCGTATTAGCCTGTGGCGACTGAGGGTTTCCAAGCGGCTGCCCTTTGCAGAGCCCAGGTGGCACGTCTGCTACGCTGCGACGATCAAAGGATTCCAGGGAAAAATACATGGGTGCCAGAACCAATGGTTCTCTTGAAGCGCCCCCCACAATCAAGCTGGGAATGGGCATATGTAAAGCCTCATGGCGGCTCCCCCACTCGCGTGCCCCGCTGCTGCGCATTGAATAAACATGTAGACGTTTGTGGAATGAACGTGGTCAGCCTCAGAGCCAGTGAGTCTGAGTGTGGGAATACCTGGGTGCGAATGACTGTGAACGCGGTTGTGTCCAAGCATGGGTAGTAAGTCGGAGCACGCATGAACCAAGGTATCAATGGGACTGAACGAATGTGGTCTGGCAGTGGGTAATGCACATACGAATGAGTCTGAATATGAATGAACAGAGTGTGAACGTTCTGTGCGCAGGAGCCTGCGTATGCCTAAGCTCAGTCCGCGTCGAGCTGAGCGTGCATGTGGGAGACAAGATGCTTCTGGGCGCGAGCGGACCAGTGCCCCCTCAGCGGTAATTCGTCGCTGAGGCGTCCGATTGCCACGACTGCGAAATCTCGGTGATCACGTGGCCCCCACAAGAGGCGACGCTCATCATCGAAGCGAGCAGATCGCCTGAGACATGCCCGCGGCATTGGCGCGAAGGGACAAACATCATGCACCCCAGCGTTTTATCCTTAGGGTGATCAGGTGCCACGGGTACTAGATCTTGGCGGTCATGCGGTTTAGACAGGATCGACTCAAGCAACGTGCAAACCGATTGAGACATCCGCCGCTTTGCGGACACGAACGGGCACAGCCTATTCTTGGGGCGACCAAGTGCCGCGCCTACTTGATCGCGGCGACCGCGCGCTCTTAAAAGAAAAAAGTCTGTCCTGCGAAACGGGCAGATCGCCGCAATCTGGGCGCGAACGGGCAGGTGCGTTGTGTGCTGGCGGTCATCCTTGGGGTGCCCAAGTGGCGCCTGTGTTACGCAGCAGCGATCACGCACCTTGCCAAACAAACAAACAGCCTGGAACGTCCTGAAACTGAGATCGCGAACGGACGCGCGTCCGAACTCCTGGCGGTTGTTTCTCGGGGCGCCCAAATGCCGCGCGTTCGCGCGTCTGTCAAAACATAATGATGCGTCCCACCCAGTGGCCACTACCAGGCGGCACATCCTTGGGGTACCGCACTGCTACGCCTGCTACTATTCGGTGAGCCTAGAATGTTGGGCATGAGTTCATCAACGTACGATTGGTTTAGATCTGGTTGACTGTGGGCGCAAGTTAGCCCGAATGTCCCTGACTATGCGCGAGAATGGTGTGTGTGTCTACGTTGGGTGCGTGGGTATAAGCATCAGCGGGTTTGCTTGCGAATGGGTCTGGCTGTCAGCGCGTTAGGACGTCAGCGGACCTGCCGCGCGCACGACATGTGCGCGAAGACGTCGAGGGGCGAGGGGGCGGGAGGGCGGGGCGCGGATGCGCCAGAGAACTAATGCGTCGCGCGAATCACGCCGAGGGGAAAGAGGCGCGCATCCTGCAATGCTGAAAGTGGCTACGCCGAGCGGAAGAGGCGCGAAAGGAACAAACTAGGAAGGCGAGCGGAAGAGGCAGCGGCCGGGGCTGAAGGAGGCGGCGCGTGGAACAAACTAGGAAGACGAGCGAAGCCCGATCAACCAACGAATTCGCCGCGCAGCCAAACGCCCACACGACAAACACAACCAAACAGCAATACGTCACGGCGCTGTCGCTTGAGACCTCCTCGCATGGCGGGCGCAATGACACGGGGGCAAGGCGCGCATTATGGCGGGCCGATGAAGGTGCGGGCGGGGGCGGGCGGGAACGGAAAGTACCCGCCCCTGCAAGGCAGGGGCGCCACGCAAGGCCCCCCCCCGCCCCCCGTCGGCCGCCGGAGCCTGGATCGAAGGGGCGAGGAGGGAAAGGCGAAGCGGGGGAGCGGGGAGAGATGAACGGCTCGCAGGGGGGAGGGGAAGGACAGGGAAAGGGCACGCTGCAACGCACTACCGCGCGGCCGCAGCGCATCGCGAGGTGGAGGAACGCCCGATGCACATTTAGCGCAGCGCGGACCAGCCCGCCGCAGGCGAGGCCGGGCCGACGAAACGCCGCTGAATGCAGCGGGCCCCGACCACCACGAACGAGTAGCCAAATCCGCGCGGCAGCGACGACGCGGAGGAACAACAGAGGACACATGAGGACAAAGGGGAACCCAAGCAACAAACTGGACAACGCAAAAGAGGAGAAGGAGGAGGAGGAGGAGGAGGAGGAGGAGGAGGAGGAGGAGGGGGGCGGAGAGGAGGAGGAGGAGGAGGAGGAGGAGGAGGAGGTGGAGGAGGAGGAGGAAAGGGAGGAGGAGGAGGAGGAGGAAAGGGAGGAGGAGGTGGAGGGGGAATGGGGAGGAGGAAAAGGAGGAGGAAGAGAGTCGGAAAGGGGACAGACTGCACAAGTCATATCCTAGCCCGCGCGCAGGTGAAGCCCATGTCGCAAGATCGCGGGGCGCGGTGACGGGGCGACGCCTGCGCATGGACTGCGCCGCGCGTGGGGCGCAGGAGCTGCGCGCGCCACGTGGGCCGCGGGAGCTGCTCGAAACGCATGGGCAGCGTAATCTACATGGGTGTCAGATGTGCCGCCAGCGCACCTTGCTTGCCTCTCTCCGCTCTCCACGTTCTCCCCCCCCCCCCCCATCCCATCTCCCCCATCCCCCCCCCTCATTCCCTGCCCTCCTCCCCCCTTCTTCTTCCGCCCCCCCCGCCCCATGGGGGAAGAGGCGGAGGGAGAAGGGAGAGGGCGAGGAGGAGCATGGGGAGGGGGAAGGGAAAGGTGGTGGAGGAGGAGGAGGAGGAGGAGGAGGAGGAGGAGCAGCAGGGCCAGAGTGAACCCAAGATGCGCAAACGATGCTGCAGTACACCCTCCCGTCCCAAGCTCCCTCCCCATAAGTCTTTCTTTCTTTCGCAGACATGGACGAATTGACGACATAATGCTAACTATACGTTGAGTTGCAAGCGCTGTTCCTTCTAATGCCTTGCCCTTAGCCGTGAACGATAGCACCGGATCTTGAATAAACGTCCAAGCCTATATCACTTGCACCGCTGTTGTGCGTGACCCTCGGCGCTGCACCAAGCAGAAAGTAAAGAGTGATCTAGATTCAAGGAGGTGTCCAACAACAGTCCCTGTTTGAGCAGGGTCTGCCGTCGAGACGTGTGTTTCTCACAACTGTTGGACTATGTTCATACAGTTAACGCATGTCTTAAGCGAGAGCTCCAGTTTGAAAAGAAGCCAGCCCACAGCCGTGCAGCTGCTGCACAACTTGGATTTCTACCTGATGGTGAATTGTTAAACGAATGGGCACGAAGCTGGGGCGAGAGCCGCATGTTGGAAACCATCGGCCTTTCCTTCGCTGTAGCTGTTCAAGCAAGTTCGTTCGGCGCTGAGGCGAGGGCCGCATTGTGAAATCACTGGCCGCCCATCCTTTTACTGATGGAACCTTGTAAAGCGAATGGGCGCGGAGCTGGGGCGAGAGCCGCAGTGTGTCAAACCGCCACCAATGCGACAGCCAAATTGGGGAAAGCTGGCCCTCCGTCCTTGCGGCTGCTGCAATTGCCTACCTCCACGGTCGTAGGCTGTCAGGAAGTCTCGCGCGAAACGCCCGGCCCGGCCTGCGAACACATCTGGTGTTCCCGAAAGCTTGATCTATCCACACGCACGAGGCCCAGACATGCGATGTCCTGACTTCTTCAACGCGCTGACCCCCGAAGCCCCGGTCCTTTCTCCAGGACCGGCTTTCCATCCCCAGCCCCGAGCGGCCGAGAACCT
This sequence comes from Prorocentrum cordatum, assembly GCA_963575745.1. Taxonomy (NCBI): domain Eukaryota; class Dinophyceae; order Prorocentrales; family Prorocentraceae; genus Prorocentrum; species Prorocentrum cordatum. Next base: position 1,025,098 of record CAUYUJ010014527.1, read on the forward strand.
CCCGTCTGGACTTTGCCCCGACTCGAATATGTTGGGGAGGAGGCAGGCAGAGGAGCGAAGCTCCCTCCGCCACTCCCTCCTTGCCAGGGGACTCCCACAGTGACTCCAAGCAGGGTCGGAGGATCGCGCCCATCGCCGATGCACCGCCGACGTCGGCGACACGTCGGCGCCGTCGGGACAAAGAGGGTCGGGCTCCACACCTAGCCGAATCGGCGATGCGCCGGCGATGCGGCGCAATCCTCCGACGCCCTCTTCTCCGACCCCCTCTGGGAAGCCAAGACTTACCCTCCCCCCCCCCATAAAACAGGGCTAGGATCGGGATAGATCGCTCCAGAGCGTTCCGGAGCGCTCCCAGAGCGCTCCGGAACGCTCTGGAGCGGCCGCGGCGCCCAATACATCCTCCAGACCCGCCGACTCTCAGAGATTTCGAGTTATCCCGATCCGATTTTGCCCCGATCTTCGCGTCGTTTTACTGTCCTTAGGAAGGAAACAAACCTACCTCGCTTTTGACCACCCTCGCTTGAGTCCTACCACCCCCTGTCCCCGTCGCGGAGCGGCGGCGGGATCGAGGGCCCGGCCGCGGGCAGCCACTGCCGGGCCTGGCGGGCGGAGGAGAGGCGGCACCGCCGCTCGCTGGCTCTGCTGGTCTGCGCGTCTCCTCCCTTCTTCTCCCTGGGCCCCCCCACTTCTCCCTTCTTCTCCTCCCTTCTTCTCCCTTCTTCTGCTGGTCTGCGCGTCTTCTCCTCCCTTCTTCTCCTCCCTTCTCTTCTTCTCCTTCTTCTTCGTCTCCTGGCTCTGCTGGTCTGCGCGTCTCCTCCCATATCTTCCCATATTTTGTAAGCGAGTCTGTGTGTTTTTTTACCTCCTGAGCCCTGGGCTCGCCGCCGATCTGCGCCCTCCAGGCCGCAGCTCCCGGGCGGCCCCTCGCAGGCCCGGTGGGCAGCGGCCAGGCAGCCCCCACGCGAGCGACATTCTGCTGGTCTTCGCGTCTTCTCCCTTCTTCTCCCGTCTTCTCCCTGGGCCCCCCTCAGTGCTTCGGAGTACCGTATGGGACCCGCTCCAGAGCAGGAGCGCACTGTGGGCGGCTCCACTCTGCCTCCGACCCTGCACTGCGCCAGACGAAAACGGCCGCGTTGTATACAGACGCAGGCACCCCGAATCTGCTTACGTGCGTAACGACACCCAGTGGGTCCATAGACGCTTGTGGCTAGACAGAGCGAAGCGTATTTGGCATGGGATCCAGATGCGCACGCTGAGGCGGGGAAAATGCCAAGGGCTGCCTGGCAGGGTTTCTGTAGTCTTCTACAGAACGCCCCCCCTCTGGTCACGGTTTCCCGACTGCATCGCCCCTATTGCTGGGGGTCCCTGGGCGGCCATGGCGCCTTCCTGGGGCTCTCCAAGGCTTCCATGACGGCGCATCAGGCCCCCAAGACGGTCCAAGAGGGCCCCGAGTCGCTGAACGATCGCTCGAAGACGCCCAAGATGATCTCCAGCTGGCCCAAAAAGCCTGCAAGACGCCCCAAGGAGCCTCCAAGAGGCCTCCCAAGAGGGCCCGAAGAGGCAAAAATGATTCACTTCCTAGGTTTTGACAGATTTGGCGTTCTCGCCTTTTCGGCATTCCGACGCTCCAAAACGAACTAAGAGGCCCCCCCAAACAAAAACTGCTCAAGAGGCCTCCAAGAGGGCCCCAAGACGGCCAAAGAGCGCCACGAGACGGCCCAAGAGGGCATCAAGACGGCCCCAAAAGATGGCCAAGAGAGGGAACACGAACAGAAAATCCAAGCCGTTCGCCCCACGATGCCCCCGTGAGGCTCCAAGATGCGCCGAAGAGGCCCCAACAGGCCCCCAAGAGGCCTAAAGAGGCCCCGAGAGGCCCCACCCAAGACGCTCCCCAAGAGGCCTCAAAACTGCTTCCAAGAGGCCCCCGAGAGGCCTTCAACAATATCCAGTTGCGGGACTTGCCGTAGGCAGCTGGATAGTTGTCTTCCAGAAGCAGGTGGACGTGGGCCCAATCGGCGATGGGATGGAGGAGAGATGGAGCGCAAGCAAACGTACAAACACACCAGTGGGGGAATACTGCACCATTTTCGGAATGTTGTCATCCCGTTTTGGACCTGTCTTCGTCTCTTCTGGCCAGAACTGGCATGGGCGGGCGGTGAACGCGAAACGTCTCGAATCAGACGTTGCCGTGGGGGCACCGGCTGGCAGGCTGGTTTCTCAGATGATGTGCCCACAGTGGGCCACGGATGGCGCAGCTCTGAGGTTGCCGAAGCGCGAGCAACCCAACGCGGTCGCAAACGCACAACCCTCAAGTTTGGCAGCGCTCCGCCAGCGCCCGCCCGGACGGGCCCTCCATTCCGAGTCGCTGTCCGACGGCTCCCCCGGGCATCCGAACAAGGCAAAACAGCTCCGGGCCCGCTTGCTCCGCGGTGGCAAAGGAGCGGGCCCGGCGAGACCGACCCTGCGAGGGCCCTTGCGCCGTGGGGCACCTGCCGGCAGGCTGCCTTCTTCTCTGGCGCGCCCCCATGTAAGCCACGGATCTCCCTCCCCCCCCGCCCTTGCCCGCCGGGCCCGCGGCCCGCTCGCACGCCGCTGCCGCGGCGCCGAACGTGACGGTGGTGGGCTGCACCTCCCGCCCAACCGCCGGGAAGGGGGGGCGGCAGGGCAGATGAACAGCTTCTGTCGGCGGCGCGCCTGGGGAGGGGGGGGAGCGAGAGGGAGAAGTGAGACGAGGCCAGGGTGGGACCAAAATCCGGGTGGGGATAGATCGGGAATCTCTGAGATCCGGCTTCTCTGGAGGATGTCTCGGGCGCCGCGGCCTTCTCAGAGCGTTTCTGAACGCTCTGAGAGCGTTACGGAACGCTCTGGAACGGACGTATCCTCATCCAGGCCCCGTCCGAGAGAAGGCCTTCTCAGAAGTCGGCAGGGTTTCTCAGAGGCCCTCGCGCCTTCTGAGAAGTCTGTTGTGTCTTCGAGGAGGGCCTGGAAAACTTCTCAGAGGGCCAGGGACCTTCCGAGCCTTCCGAGAAGGCCCGCCCCCTCTGACTTCCCCCCTGGGCGCGCCGCGATAGATCGACATGTTGTTCGAACACTTACACACCTGAGGGGACTATGTGCCTCTCGCTCGACGCCTGGAGGGGGGGAGAGTAGATGGACAACTTCTTTGAACCCTGAGGACCTTGAGGGGAATTCTCTTCGAACCCCCCCCCCGCCCCAGAATTGATGCTGATCTCAGCCTGGGTGACGATGGTTCTAAGAGTCGGATACGTTTGTCCACTCAAGCCCTCTACACTGCCGCACTCTCAATACTAATGAGGGGGGGCGTGGGGGGGGGCATCTTGCGCCGCAGGCTTCGAACTCGTTGTCCCATATACGCGCGGGGGTAGCTCTTCACGAGTCTGCTCCGCCAGCGAACAATACAGTCATCGTGCTGCCGTGGGGAACTCATAATGACAAACGAATAAGTTTTTCTGGCCACGACGGGCTTAAGCCACCACGATCTTAAATGTGTGGTGCTACTTGGTTGGTGGGGTCTCCGCCAAGAGGCTCGTATTGAAAACAAACAAGCCTGCACCCGAATAACTGTTGCACAACTTCCCAAGAAACCTGTGAAACGGAAATCAAGTTGAAAACCGACTGGCCTCCATCCGTGACTCCGCGTGACTGATTACATCGTAGTATAACATGCACGTGGTGCCAAATGTCGAGACACGTTTGAACAAGGACCCATGTGTGGTGTGTGTTACGTGTGCATGTTTGTGTTTGTGTGTGTGTTGTTGTGTGTATGTGTGTCTGCGTGTATGTGTGTATGTCTGTGCTTGTGTGTGTGTGTTTGCGTGCGTGCGTGCGAGCGCGGGTGCGTGTGTGTGTGTGTGTGTATGTGTGTGTGTCTGTGTGTGTGCGGCGCCACAGTGAGAGCCCAATCTGAGAAGGAGCCTCTCCATATGTGTAACCGTTTGAACCTCTAGGCTCTGGGATAATAAACTGCAAGCAGGTCCGATGCGAAACGCCCAGCCCAGCCTACGGAAACGTGTAGTGGTGAGATCGGGAGAGACTACCTAAAAGGAGCAAAAAGGATGGAGGTTAGATACTTTGTTTTATATGTTCTGGCGACGGTCGTCACCTGGGGGGGGGCGGGTACCAGTAACGCTTAGGCGGGGTGGGGCACGTCGGGGCGGGGACGCAATGCGATCAAGCACAATCCTCGTGTATGGAAGAGACGGAGCGGGCGAGAAAACGATCCCCCTCCCAGGGGAGCCTGGTGGCGGGCGCGGCCAAGCAGCTCTAGCGCCTCGCGCCACTGGCTGCCCCGCCCAAGCGCGCTCAATGCGGCGTTGAACGTGACGACCGTGGCCCTCTGAGGGGGGGGAAGGGGAAGGGGGGGAGGGGCTCTGCGCTGTCGCCAGTTCCCGGGTGGGCTGTGGCCACACACGTGGGCGCTTAGAAAAAGTTCTGGTGGGGGCACCTCCCTGTCGTGGCGGGCGGGCCTCTGGCCGATACGCCTGGCCCCGATGGACACCAGACCCAACGCTGGTTCGGTGAGGGGGCCACGGACTCGAGAAAGGGAGGAGGGAAAGGAGGGAAGGACGGGGAACGTTCCCAATGCATGCGCCGCAAGCGTTTTCGCAGAGCGCGCCTTCGGCTCGCGCGCGGCCCCCCGGCATCTCCGAATCAAGAAATCGCAAACTCATGGCATCGCGTCCCAGGCTCGTGCGCAGACTCTGGAAGCTCCCAGACAGGCACCTGAGAGGAGGGAGAAGGGATAAGGACGACGGACTGGGAAGAGCAGGAGGAGGAGGAGGAGGAGGAGGAGGAGGAGGAGGAGGAGGCGGAGCGTGCCGAAGGGAGGAGGAGGAGGAGGAGGAGGAGGAGGAGGAGGTGAAGGTGGAGGAGGAGGAGGAAAAGGAGGAAAAGGACGGAGGAGAAGAGAAAAAGGGTGACGAGCATGGCCTCCCGAAAGGATGAGGAGGGAGGAGCTCGTCCAGGGCACTTCCCTCGTCGGCGTCGTCGAATCTGGCCACCGCGCCGCTCGCCGCGCGCCCCGCCTCTCAGAGCGGTTCGGCGGCGGCGGCGGCGGCGGCGGCGGTTGCGCCTCCGCTTTGGCAGTTCTGCCCGCGGCGTGGCGCGGAGGTCGCGGCAAGCCGCGCCTCCTGCCGCCGCTGGGTCCGCTTCGCTCCCGCGGGCGGCGGGGGCGGCGGCGAGCAGCCTGCGGAGCCGCCCGAGCGCCAGCAGCGGCGGCGGCGCGGGCTTCACGTCGCGATCCGTGCACAGGTCGGGTCTCCTGGCACCGTCTCTGGCCCTCGCCCGCTCTGCCTCGAGCCGTCTCCGTGCGGTCTCCAGCATGTCGTCCTGCACCCGCTGGCCTCCTTTCGTTTCCATAATCATGCGGCTTCTTGTCGTCATGGGCCACTGCGCTGCTCGCCGCTGCCAGGAGTCTGGTCTTGCTCTCCTCAGTCTCCGTCTTGCTCAGCTGGTCCGCCCCCGGCTTCGCTGTAGCAGCCTCGCTCCTCCTCGCGGACCCCTCGCCGCTGGGCGCCCCCCCCCGCTATCCCTCGCTGAGGGCCCCCTGGCAACTGCTTTGGCCAGAGGGGTCCAGTTGGCGTGGTCTCGCGCTGCTTCCGCCGCTGGATGGACCCCTCCCAGTATCCCTCGCTGAGGGGCCCCTGGCCGCTGCGCTGGCCAGAGGTGGGAGGCGGTCCTGGCGGCGAGGGCGGCCCAGGTCGCTGCTGCGCGCCGCGTCGTCCCGCTGGCGCTGCACGCCCCGGCCCATGTCCGCAATTGCCTCTCTCCCCCTCGCCAAGCTCTCGCCTCTGGACGGATCCTTCCCATAATCCCTCGCTGACGGGCCCCTGACCACACTTTGGGCCAGAGGTGGGAAGGGGGTCCTGGCGGCTTGGGCGGCCCAGGTCGCCGCCGAGCTCAGCGTCGTTGTCGCCTTGGTACCTCTCGTCGTCCAGGTCGCCCCACCGGTGTTGCACGCCTCTGTCCTGGTCTGCAGCTGCTGCTCACCTCCACGCCAGGCCCCTGCCGCTGGACGGACCCCCCCGATTGCCCCTCGCTGCGGGGCGCCCGGCCACACCCGGGGCCAGTGGTGGGAGGGGGCCCTGGCGGCTTGGGCGGCCCTGGTCGATGTCGAGCTCCGCGTCGCCCCTGCAGCTGCCACTCCCCCCCTCGCCAGGCCCTCGCCGCAAGACGGATCCCTCGCATGATCCCTCGCTGAGGGGCCCCTGGTCGCACCTTCGGCCAGAGGCGAGAGGTCCTGCACACATCAGCTCCTCGCTCATTTCAGGGCCCACGGCGCCAGCCCGTGCACGATGGCGCCGTGCACGAGCGACGCGACTGGCCCTTGGTGCGCGACTCCTCTTCTTTTCCTTAGCTTCAGCCTTCCTATCTTAGCTCCAACTGCTCCGAACCTTTTGGTCGCGTTTTGGGCTCTCTTCGCGTGCGTTGTCCCGTTGGCGGTGCCCTTCGCCGCTCGGCCGCGCCCCAGGTCGCTTCCTTCCGCGACCGCTTTGACCCTGATCCCGCGTCGGGCGAGCCTCCGCTTGACCTCCAGCGTGGCGCCGAAGTGCGAGGTGAAGATCGTCGCCTTGTCCGCCAGGTTTAGACAATATTTCTTCGTTCCCTTCTTTAGCAAGCTGGTCGGCGTCGTCAGATGCCCCGTTACTGCCTCTTTGCTGCCGACTATCTTGATGCTGATGTCGTCGAACCACGCCCTCGGCGTCGGCTTCGGCAGTCCTGTGGCGGAGTCGGCCAAGTAGCGGAGCACCGCATGCACGACCGTCTTGGCCACGTTGTTTGACTGCCTGGGGCCCGCCAAGATCGACCTGTCCGCAAGCGTCGGCTCCGAGCATGCGCTCTTGTACCTCAGGATTCGCGCCCCCCAGTGCTGCTGCCAGAGCATGGCGAGGAGCCCCAGGCTGAAATTCATCTTGAGCGCCTCGGGGACGAGGGCGTCGATGCGCAGGCTGTCGTAGAACTTCTCGATGTCCGCCAGCGCGCAGCCGTGGAAGATGCCGGGCTCGTCGGGGGCCTCTCTCTTGCAGCTGTTGCCTGCCGCCGCCGCCGCGCCCCACTCGCGCCCCTGCCTCTTAGCCCACGCTCTCACCGCGGGCCAGTGGAGCAGCTCCCAGCACCTCACTAGCTGGGGGAGCAGTGCCAGCGCACGGTCCGCTTCGGCATGACCATGACCAGCACATTCAAGAGCTGCCAGGGCCACATGATGCGCTGCTCGCACTCGTTCGTCGAACATGTCCACTATGGCTTGCCGTCCTTTCATCGGTTGCCTGCGGACGTCGCTGCAGCAGAGCCCGTCGACGCCCTGGCCCTTTTCGGGCTCTCCCGCGAGGGCGGTGTCGAGGTCCTCGGCGGTCCACTGCTGCGGGTCCTCGGCTGCAGCGCGTCTCCGAAGGTCCACCAGCAGGGCTGTACGCTTGCCGCGGGCGGCCTAGTCGCACTGCCAGATCATCGCGAACTAGTCTGCCATGGCGTCCACGATATCCAGAGGGCTGTCGGTCACTCACGTGGGAGTCGCCAGCTCTTCCATTCTCCTGCTAACAGGCTTGGTGATCCTGTGGGGCGCGCCTGGCTTCTGCCCAGCGGCCGCTAGCCACTGACCGACGCTTCTCGCGCTCTCTCTCTCTCTCTCTCTCTCTCTCTCTCTCTTTGTCTGTTTTTCTCGCTCTCTCTCTCTCTCTCTCTCTCTCTCTTTCTCTCTTTCTCTCTTTCTCTCTTTTTGTTTTCTCTCTCTCTCTCTCTTTCTATCTCTCTCTCTCTCTCTCTCTCTCTCTCTCTGTCTCTCTCAGGTCACGGTTCACAGCAGCCCGCCTCTCCTGCTCCGCCTGCAGCGCCATGCCTCCCACGATGTCCACGTCGAGGTCCCCTAGCGCTGTCATCCTATGCCTCCAGATGCTTCTGTGCAGTAGGGTTGTCTCCGAGGCCCCTCTGCCTGACCGCGGCATGCCGTCGTGCGCCGAGCTGCGGCCTATCCTCGCGAGGGCGCTCTTCTGCGCCCGTCCTCTTCTTCTCATCTTTAGCTTCGCCAGCGCCGAGGGCGCCACCTCGGCGCGGGCTCACCAGTCGGCGATGTTGCCGTTGTACTTCTCTCTCCGCTCGCCGCGCTCCTTGGTGGCGCCCTCCCTTAGCTGGCAAGCGCTGCCGCGGCCCATGAAATGCTGCCTGTTCACTGGGTCGACGCGATACGCCGCGCAATGGAACCTCTCCGGCGCGCCGATAATGCTTGCAAATCGAGCCCACAATTGCTTCGCTGCCGTCTCGTCCACTTTGAAGACCGCGCACCTGCTGATGGACTCTGGCACCAGCTGCTCCGCGTCCTCCTCTATCTCTTGCAGCGTCTTCGCCGTGTCCCAGACGCGCCCCAGGGTGGCGGTGCCGACGTCCGCTGCCGCCGTCCTGATCTCCTGCTTCAGGTCCTCCATCTTGGGCGCTGCCCTGGCTGGCTCGGGCGAGGCCCCTCGGCCGTGCCACTCGTTGCGTTCGCGGCCCTCATGGCCACCGCGGGCTGAGCCCCCCCCCCCCCCTCGCGGCCCGACTGGCGAGTGCCCAGGGACTGGCCCCGCGCTGGCACTGGCGAGGCCACGTCTGCCATGGCGTTCGCCTGGCAAGGGCCCCCGCCTCGATGCCCCCCCCCCCCCCGGCCAGAGCTGCTGGTCGCAGTGCATTTCTGCCACCAGTGCATCCAGGTCCTCGAATGGGTCGGCTCCCATATCTGACCATCCTCGCACCCCGCCCGATCCTTCCCGAACCTGGGAGGCCATCCCCGGGATTCACATCCACACCCTCGCCCACCCCTTCACAGCCTGGGCGCCCCACTCCAGGATCTGCGCATGACCGCCCAGCACGCGGCGACTCTGAGTCTGGGAGGCCATCCCCAGGACTTACATCCCTGCACAACATGGGTGGCCAAGTCCAGGATTTGAGCTCGCCTGGTCGGGGGGCATCATCCAGCCGTTCGCTCCGACTGGCCCTGGCGCCTCCCGCCTTGCGTTGTCAAGCGCCACCTCGAAGTCCTGAGGCGGTGGGCTTTGCTCCTGCTCCTCGCCTCCTCCTGCTCTAGCTCTCTAGCTGCTGCCACCCTCGCCTGCGCTGCTGCCAACTCCCGCGCTCTCCTCCTCGCCCTCCTGCTGCCGGGGTCGGGCTGCTTCTTCGGGCGGGGGGGGGGGGGGCGGGAAAGGCTGCGGCGCGCGCGCGGCGTGCGAGTCCTCGTCTCTGCGCCTCGGCACGCAGCGCGAACTTCAGCCCGACGCGCGGCTTCCACGGCACGTCGTGGACTGCCCGTAGCCGCGGGCCATCCCGAGTCGCACATCTCCTGCGGCGGCTAGTTGAAGCCGCCGCATACAACCCACGCGCCGCTGGGCCCCTTCAGAAACGCAGCCAGCGCCGTCACCTCGCGGGCGTTGATGCCATCCCGCGGCGGCGCCCCCGCGTCCAAGTAGAGGCTGATCACCGTGATCGACGCCGCCTGAACGTGCCGCGTGACTGGAGATCAGTCACGCAGGTCTAGGTCGGCCTGCCACTTCCCCGCGCTCACGTCGGTCGTCACCTCCGCGACGGTGGATGGTCTGGCCTGGCGCCGAAAAGATGAGGCCCGCAGGTGTCCCCTCATGACAACCGCAGTCCCGCCGAAAGTTCCTTACTCCGATCTAGAGCTAGCCCTCGCAGTCGTGAAGCAGGCCTTGTACCCCAAGTATACAAGTTCGCACTCCGTGACCTCTGACTCGCTGGCGCCCACGCGCGTCTCCTGGAACGCGTGGGCAACGCACCCCTGGCCCAGCTTCTGCTTGGCCATCCACGGCTTCGCCGTGGGTCCCCAGCGCTGGAGGCTGGCGCAGAACAGCGCGCGCTCGGGGGGCCCGTCGGCGCCGCCTCCTGATCGGCGGGCCCCGGGCGCCTGGCCTCAGGCAGAGGCGGCCCCCTGCGGGCCGCCCTTGCCACCTGCAGCCTTCGTGCGCATCTGCTTCAAGAAATCGTCCACTGCTGAGCCGCCAAGCTGCGATCCGTCTCCCGGTGACGGTGGGGCCTCAGCCGCCGCGAACTGCGCCTGCTGAGACGCTCCGCTTGGCTCACCTGCGTCTCCTCCTTCTGCCTTCCTCTTCGTCGCCGCCCGAGTGATATTGGCCTGCTGCTCTGCTGCCTTGAGCTTCGCTGTTGCCAGGTGGTCCTTCGGCTGAGTCGAGAAGGTCTGTGCGTTCTCCTTCATGTGTGCCACAACTGCTCTCTTGGCCACCTCTATTTCGGCTCGGCCCTCTTCGTCCAGGCCGCGCGCGGACAAGTCGAACTCACAATCAATGTTCGCTGCCAGCTGTCCCGCAGCAAGGTCCTGCACCTCGCCGTCGACCAGTGGTTCCAGGATGCCCTTGGGCACATGACGCCCCTCTGCCTGGATGTCCTCCAACCCTTCTCTGCCCTCACCACCTCTGCTGCATCGGCCTCAAGCTTCGTCCTGGCCGCTGCTGCCACCTCCTCAGCATTCTGCTTCGCCGCGAACGCCATCGAGTAGCTCAGGTTGGCCACCTGCAGCGCCTTGGCCGTGCCGCCGAGCCGCTCCGCCCTTGATTTCGGCGACGGCTCGGGCACCGCGGCTTGGATCGCCGAGGCAGCTCCCTGCAACGCGCGGGCGAAGGCGCCGCCGTTGTGGAGGTTGAGCGCCTCGAGCAAATCCGCGAGCAGCTGCGGAGCCTGGGTGACCTGCTCGGCGCCTTTGGCCTTGCTCTTGCCCGCGCCACTGCCTCGCCGTCCTCCTCCTCCGAACGCCAGGGCGTCGCTGCCCTTGCCACTCTTGTCCGTCTTCGGCTTCGGGAGGAAGGCGCAGCACGTGCACTGGTGGTTCATGCCTTCCAAGCGTGAGCTCCACCACCACTCGCCGCAGCTCTTGCACACGATGTAGTCGTTGGCACATCCCTTGGCCGCCGACTCGGCTCCTGCGCCACGTCCCATCGGAGTTGCGCTGCCGTGGTGTGCGTCGGGGCGCTCCGCGTCCTGCAGGCACCTCAGCTCGCTCCTCGCCATGGCTCGCTGGCGCCGCTCCCTGCGGCGCCAGGCAGGTGAACGCGAGAGCGTTTGGCGCTCCTCCGTGGGGCTAGGGGCTATGGTTCCGCGGGCGCGCGCCCGCCGCGGGCAAAACGCCTGCGTCCCGCGCCGCGCGGCCAAGCCACCTAGATGAGGATAGAGGAAAAAAACGGAAGGAGGAGGAGAAGAAGGAGGAGGCGGAGGAGGAGGAGACGGGAACATATACTGCCCATGCCCACTTGTGTTCCACAGCGGTCCTCAGCAAACTCACAGACCGTTCCGCGGTGCCGGTTGTTCATCGTGAGGTCGGAGACTGGGACAAAACGTCCGTGCTCATTTGTTCAAGAAGTTGGCCTCGGGCGGAAGTGGGTACTTTGGGCGGGGTGGGGGTGCCAAAGTGGGTTGCGCCCCCAACCCAAAACAACTGCGAAAGAGCTGGCAGGTGGTGTTCTTCCTCCTCCTCCTCCAACTCCTCCTCCTCCTCCTCCTCCTCCTCATCATCATCATCATCCTCATCATCCTCATCCTCATCCTCATCCTCATCCTCATCCTCATCATCGTCATCATCATCATCATCATCATCATCATCATCATCATCATCAGCAGCAGCAGCAGCATCATCATCATCATCATCATCAGTGTTTGTCCGTATCAGGTCCACGTTTCGCCCCCTGCTGCGGGACTTTCCTGAGCCAGGCGGGCTGCTGACGCGTGTGTGCAAAAGGTGATAGCAACAAAACGCTCGCCTCCCTCATGGGGGATGATCAAGCACTTGTTGGATGTGGACGGTTTTGGATCCTGGACCAGGATCGAGGTTCGAGAACTTTTTACCTAACAGCGAAGACTGATCGGTTTCAAGTGGTCTCAAAAGAGAGCATCATGACTCCCCAGGGGGATCTGGGCAGATGCTGGACAGATGCCGGACGGGTGCCGCGGGAATCCGGGGACTCTTTTTGTAGCAGACAGTAATATACTTCGTGGTCTTCGAACTCCCAGAACTCCATTCCTGGGCATGACTGTGAATGCCCGGAGCCAACTGTAGGCCACTTCGTGGTCTTCGAATTCCCAGAACTCCATTCTTGGGCATGATTTTGAATGCCCGGAGCCAGCTGTAGGCCACTTCGTCGTCTTCGAGTTCCCAGAACTCCATTCCTGGGCATGGTTCTGAATGCCCCGAGCCAACTGTAGGCCACTTCGTGTTTTTCGAGTTCCCAGAACTCCACTCCCGGGCCACATTTTCAATGCTGAAGCAGGCTGATGCTGAGGCTGAGGCAGGCTGAGGCTGAGGCAGGCTGAGGCTGAGGCCGAGGCTGAAGGAAGGCAGACTGAGGCTGAGGCTGAAGCAGGCTGAGGCTGAGGCTGAGGCAGGCTGAGGCTCAGGCTGAGGCAGGCTGATGCTGAGGCAGGCTGAGGCTGAGGCTGAGGCTCATGCAGGCTGAGGCTGAGGCAGAGCTGAGGCTGAGGCTGAGGCAGGCTGAGGCTGAGGCTGAGGCAGGCTGAGGCTGAGGCTGAGGCTGAGGCTGAGGCTGAGGCTGAGGCAGGCTGAGGCTGAGGCTGAGGCTCATGCAGGCTGAGGCTGAGGCAGGCTGAGGCAGGCTGAGGCGAGGCCTGATGATGAGGCAGGCTCTGAGGCTGAGGCTGAGGCTGAGGCAGGCTGAGGCTGAGGCTGAGGCAGGCTGATGCTGAGGCAGGCTGAGGCTGAGGCTGAGGCTGATGCAGGCTGAGGCTGAGGCAGGCTGAGGCTGAGGCCGAGGCTGAAGGCAGACTGAGGCTGAGGCTGAAGCAGGCTGAGGCTGAGGCTGAGGCAGGCTGAGGCTGAGGCTGAGGCAGGCTGATGCTGAGGCAGGCTGAGGCTGAGGCTGAGGCTGATGCAGGCTGAGGCTGAGGCAGGCTGAGGCTGAGGCCGAGGCTGAAGGCGAGGCTGAGGCTGCAGGCTGAGGCTGAGGGCTGAGGCTGAGGCTGAGGCTGAGGCTGAGGCTGAGGCTGAGGCTGAGGCAGGCTGAGGCTGAGGCTGAGGCAGGCTGATGCTGAGGCAGGCTGAGGCTGAGGCTGAGGCTGATGCAGGCTGAGGCTGAGGCAGGCTGAGGCTGAGGCCGAGGCTGAAGGCAGACTGAGGCTGAGGCTGAAGGCAGGCTGAGGCTGAGGCTGAGGCAGGCTGAGGCTGAGGCTGAGGCTGAGGCTGAGGCTGAGGCTGAGGCTGATGCAGGCTGAGGCTGAGGCAGGCTGAGGCTGAGGCCGAGGCTGAAGGCAGACTGAGGCTGAGGCTGAAGGCAGGCTGAGGCTGAGGCTGAGGCTGAGGCAGGCTGAGGCTGAGGCCGAGGCTGAGGCAGACTGAGGCTGAGGCTGAAGCAGGCTGAGGCTGCAGGCTGAGGCTGAGGCTGAGGCAGGCTGAGGCTGAGGCAGGCTGAGGCTGAGGCTGAGGCTGCAGGCTGAGGCTGAGGCAGGCTGAGGCTGAGGCAGGCTGAGGCTGAAGGCAGGCTGAGGCTGAGGCTGAGGCTGAAGGCAGGCTGAGGCAGGCTGAGGCTGAGGCTGAGGCTGCAGGCTGAGGCTGAGGCAGGCTGAGGCTGAGGCCGAGGCTGAAGGCAGACTGAGGCTGAGGCTGAAGCAGGCTGAGGCTGAGGCTGAGGCAGGCTGAGGCTGAGGCTGAGGCAGGCTGATGCTGAGGCAGGCTGAGGCTGAGGCTGAGGCTGATGCAGGCTGAGGCTGAGGCAGGCTGAGGCTGAGGCCGAGGCTGAAGGCAGACTGAGGCTGAGGCTGAAGCAGGCTGAGGCTGAGGCTGAGGCAGGCTGAGGCTGAGGCAGGCTGAGGCTGAGGCTGAGGCAGGCTGAGGCTGAGGCTGTGACTGCGACTGCCGTTGCCACTGCGACTGTCATCGCGAATGCGACTACGACTGCGAGAACAGCAGAATTCCACAACTGGATTCTCATCTGAATCGTAAGGGGAATGCTTCCAGATATGCTCCTACACCTCGCTGTTAGGTTGCTTTGCCGGGATAATTGTGGCCAGGTATGCTCTTCTACGTGGCGGTGAAAGATCTCGCCTTCTGCAAACGACAACGCGGAAAACCCCGCGGCGAGCCCACTGCGCCCGAGGCGGAGCTTGTCCTGGTGACCGAATCGCCCTCTTGAAGACTTAAGGCCGCGCGCCGGAACAAACGAAGCGGCGACATATTCAATGAATGTGAAAGATGCCAGGGCTGTCAAAAGGGGCTGGAACAGGCCCGAAGCGAAGCAGTGGAGATGGGACCGCCACGGCTGGAAAAACCAGAGGGGAACAGGCCAGGGCTGCAAAAAAGTGGAAGGGCTGGCCCTGGCCACTTGCTCTGGATTCCCTGGGCGCCGCCCAGGGGCGTCCGTGCACCCCTGAGACCTCCGGAGGCCCATAGAAACTCAACCATGGGGACGCACTGACCCAGGTCAACGCAAAGCCAGGCCAGCCAGGCTTTGCAGGATCCTGCAGGATCCTGCAAAATCTTGCGTTCTGGCTGACGCCCGTTTGCATTGACGTCCGTCTCATGGCTCCCGGCCACCTCGCCCTCCCCTTATCTCCAGGTGGCCTATGGTGGTGAGCAGCATGTGTCCCCGCGCAGGGGGGTGGGGGGGGGCGTCCGGGCCCTCCCTGAATGATGGGGGGGAGAGGTCTCTCACACGCCCGTTGCTGGTGGCCTCCTGGCCTGCCACATTCTCCGAGAGGGCGGCAAAGGTCATGCAGCCTCGTCTATACGAGGGGGGTGCAATGGTGCAATGACCGAAAAGGTGTCCGAAAATCTCCCGAGTGTGACGGTAATCGGCGCGAGATGTGTGCAAGCGCCCCAAAGTGTGACTCAATTTCTTGGTTCGAAAACAACTGACGTTTAATTTCGGTCACAAGTTCGGTCGCACTTTGTTTCGGTCACAATCTCGGGTACGTGTTCGGTCACCGATTTGTTGCGGTCGCATACGTTTCCCGCTGACAAGGGCCTGGCGCCATGACAAAGGATGGCAGAAGAGCTGTGCTGCGTCTTCCGGGGGCCATGTCTGTCCCGCCGCGCCTCTGTTCGCGTCGCTGCTCCCGTCGCTGCTCGCGTCGAGCCCACGTAGGATATGCGTCGAATCCGCGTTGAGTACAGGAACGGGCCGCCAGTTATGGGACAGACACTGAGCCCCCAGGGTGTAACGTACAAGAGAGGGCGAGAGGGAAGGAAATGGAAGTAGGAAGGGGGTGCTGAGGTGTAAGGGCAGGAGAGAGGAGCAGGAGGAAGATGAGCAGGAGGAGGCGGCGGTGAGTGGGGAAGAGCAAAGCGCAGCGAAAAGACAGGGCTGGACGGGGAGAGTGTAGCAGGGGCAATGGAAGACTAGAAGAAACCAGAGGGAAGAACACCGCCGCGTGAAGATAGCCGCTATTTCTGGACATGACATTAACTCATAAGGGCGGCAATGGGCGCACAACGTAACGTGCACGCATACAACACGATAGCAACACAGCCAAGACAAGAAGTCGGAAATGAATGGGGAACGGCAGATACGTATGGGAAGAAGAGAACGAAAGCATTAAGCAGCCTCAGCTGCATCCGCTGGGCGCTCTCCAAGAAGTCTAAGGCCTGCTGCCAACAGCGTCTTCAGTGGAACGCAGATTGGCCCCATCTCTTCTTACTATGTTTCTTAGTATTACCTCTCTCCCTCTCTCTTATCTCTCTGGCTCTCTCTCTCTCTCTCTATCTCTCTCTCTCCTCTCTCCTCTCTTTGTATATATACATATACATATATATATATATATATATATATATCCCTCTCTGTGTCTCGCACATCCAGCCGAAACTTGACGCTTACCGCCAGGGCAACAGCCGCTAGCCACCTAGTCTGAGTTCCGTGAGAGCGCCTGGCAACACACTCCACGGTTCAGGCCTGGGTCGCGGTGGGGTGCCCCTCTGTGACGCCCATACTGCAGGGACCTGGAAGCACGCATGCCAAAACTTGCTACACCCAGGCGTTCCACCGCCATGGGCAAGCAGATCGGGAATGCCACTCCCGAACCGCCACGCCCCTCGTTGCTTTCAAATCGTAATCTTCTCCTGACGGCGCTGGGAAAGGAAATGCTTCACTACCCCCGTTTCTGCAACCGGCTCCTCCCGCAAAAGAAGTACGGGCAGGGGCGCTTGTAGCCCCACCCGTGGATCAGACCTGATCCGAACTCTTGCGCGCTCTTTTGTTTTCTTTCTCTCTCTCTCTCTCTCTCTCTCTTTCTCGCTCTGAAATCTCTGAGATAGATGTATACATATGAATGTCCATCTCTCTCGCGCTACGCGTACAATGTACAATCCCTTCCTCGATGCACCTATGATTTGGCTTCGGTTTCACTGCCCCTTGGTTCCGAACTGATCACGTCTTTGTCGAGATCGCTTACACGAGGAATTGTGCGCTCGTTCGTGAGTGTTTACGGCCGTGCATACACGCACATATGGACAACGTACAGACGCGTGCGTGCAAGCACACCTACGCAGGACACTACATCGTATCGCATCTCACTGGGCCGCGTCGGGACACGCCAAGTCCCAGCACAATACGCCACGCTGCACGATGGCCGCAAAGTTTGTTTTGCAACTACGCGGCACAAGGCGGCTGCGTAACACCGCAAATCGTTAGCACTGCGGTGGCATCGGAACGATCTACGTATCAAACAACTCGGAGCGAAGACCACTTCCGTTTCGCAAGGCGCACAGCTTCCAATGCACGAGTTCCTCGATGCGGATGGCACGCCCGTGGTGAACACTAACGACGAGGTCGTGGGCGCGCTCATGAACTGCATCATGCAAGGGGGCAGGGCAACTCTACGGCTTGCCAGACCTTGCCTTGCATGTGCTGAGGCCCTCTGCGACCCGCTTGCTACGATCTGGAACTTGTGGTTACCATGTCGCTCCGCCGGTTTGGGCCCACCACGCTTCGGCGCGACACGCTATCCACGTCCCAGCCCTCCTGCATCCACGTCCCCAGCCTTGCGAAGCCTCCCGCCCCGCGGAACAGAGTGACACGCCATCCCGATGAAAGGGATATGATAGCGTGTCGCCGGGGCCGCCGCCGCGACATGCTGGGCAAAACGAGCGCACGGGACTGCGCGAGCGCCTGCATAAATTTCCTTTCCCGGCCCAGTGCATTCCGTCCCCTGTCCAGTCCGACCGATTCTCTGCCTGTCCTGCCTGCCCCGCCTGCCCTGCTTCTCCTGCCCACCCTGCTCCTCCTCCTCGTCCGCCTCCCCCTCCTCCTCCTCCTTTCCCTCCTCCCCGTCCTCCTCATTCCCCCCCTCCTCCTCATCCCCTCTCCCTCCCCCCCTCCCCGTCCCCCCCCCCTCCCCGTCCCTGTCCTCCTCCTGCCCCTGCCCCTCAACAATTACACAACATGAATACTACACTCCTCTCTCCCCTGGTGGCGTCCGGGAATTATCCGGCCCCCCTCCGCGTCCTTGTTTTCTTCACACAAGATTCCTGGGACTTGGGTTTTCATTTTCGGGCTACCGCTCATTCCGAATCGTGCTCCCGCTGCAGCGCCGGCCTCGTTTCCGCGCTTCCGCTCGTTCCGACTCGTGCTCCCGCTGCAGCGCTGGCGTCATTGTTTCCAGCGCCATGCCACGGCTTGGTTTTCGGTCCTTCCAAATACGCCCCATATCTGGGAAATGCCCCTCCGAAAAAACCATCGGAAGTGATTACACGTTCGGTGTCGATTCGCTGATTCTCCGGCCGCAGAAGCCCCCCCACTCTGGGGCGTCGCCACGCCATGCTATGTCAGGCTGCGCGTCCTCATTTCCGCGTTTCCGCGGTTGCTCTTTTTCAAAATGCTGTTCTCGCTGAAACGCTGGCCTCGTTTTCGGGCTACCGCCCATTTCAAATCGCGCTCCCGCTGCAACGCTGGCCTCATTTCTGCGCTTCCGCTCGTCCCGAATCGTGCTCCCACTGCAGCGCTGGCGTCATTATTTCCAGTGCTATGTCACGGCATGGCTTCCCTTCGGAAGTGGTTACACATTCGGTGTCGATTCATTTATTTTTGGGGCCGCAGAAGCCCCCTCCACTTTGGGGCGTCGCCACGTCATGCTATGTCATGCTATGCGTTGATCCTCAACACCATGCTATGCCATGTAATGCTATGCCATGTTGCGACACCCGAAAGTGCGAATAGAGAAAAGATGTACGCATAGTAAGGGATGGGAGGGAGGGATAAAACTTCAGATATGACGCGAGTGCACCTAGCTTGCCCTCCACCCCGTCCCCCTCCCCCTCCCCCTCCTCCTCCTCCTACTCCTCCTCCTCCTCCTCGCCGTACCTGTCCTGCCTGTGCCTGTCCAGTCCGCCTGGTCCCTGGGCACTCCGGGAGACCCCGTGCGGGGAGACCCGGGCGGCGCTCGGAGAGGCCAGCGGGGGCGGATATCGCCAGGGCTTCGGGGCCCGTGGGGCCCCAAGTCTGGCCTACATCGGCGCGCTCCGAAACCCAGGCATGGCGGAAATCTGCCACAGAGTCCGGCCAGGGCCCACATCATGCGCTGCCTGTACCCGCCCTGCACGGGGAGGCCTGTGCCCAAAGGCGTCCCACCTCCAAGGCGCTGATGGTCACGTTGGCCGCCACCAAGCGGGGATGCAGCAAAGCGGGATGAGGAAGAGCACTGATATCTATCTCTCTGTATACATGTGTTCATTTACTTTGCATCTGTGTGAACTATGTCTAGATCGAGTGTGTATATATATATGCATATGTAGGATGGCTAAAACTATACAAGTACTGTATACATGTATATAAAGAGAGAGAGAGAGAGAGAGAGAGAGAGAGAGAGAGATAATGAGACAGAGAGAGAAAAAGAGAACGAACAACGAAGAGAGAGAGAGAGAGGGAGAGAGAGAGAGAGAGCGGGACTGGAGGGGATAGGAGAGGATAGAAGGAGTGAGGAGAGGCAGCATAGGAGAGAAGATGAGAGGACGGAATGGCAGGGGAGAGGCAAGGCGGGGAGAGCAGATGCAAAGGAGGCAAGAGATGAGCGAATCCACCAGGGGAAAGCAGCGGGGCGAGAGCAGGAGACGATATGGTAGAATTGCTGACGTAAGAAAGTAAGGGGGAGAGGACGAGAGGGAGAGAGAGGTGGCATGTGCATTTGCGTGGACAGTGTAGCAGTGTGTACATGCGCAGCTTGCCGCTGCTACATCAGCCCCAAAGTATATCAGGGCCCTTAAACCATTCGTGAAGCGGTGTGTGAAAGCATTCGGCGTATCCTGGATGATTGTTGTCATTGATCTCAATAAAAGGCCTCGAGGGCTTGGAACAGATCGTATTGGTAGCGGAGCCTAGTTGCAAACCAGGCTCGCACCCACCCCATATCTCAGTATCAGGGGCTTGGACCAGCACAACAGGTTCGACAGCTGTGATAGCAGCGACAGCCAGGAAAGGAGCTCCATCGAAGTCCTCATAGACGGCAGCAACACCTCGGACTCATACGACAGCCTATCCGACAGCATTATCAGCAGCAAGCTCACAATCATCAAGATTGCGAAGGGCGGCATTGACACAATGACCAATAGTTTACCAATATTTTACTCGAGCGCAGTGTTCCAACATTCGACGGACAACTCAGCAAATGAAAGGAGTACGAGAAGCGCGCTACTATGTTCGTGGCAAAGCTCAACCTGGAGAAGAAGGAGGGCGGAGCAGCTCTCGTGCTAGCAGCAAGCCCCACAAGAGAAACCTGGGACGGGATAGAGGATCTCTCGGATGACGGCCTGATCAAGCCAGGAGCGGCCAAGCAGTTGATGGACTGACTACGGGAGCAGTTCACGATGGACACGCATTCCGAGCAGGCGGATGAGTTCGAGGAGTATTTCTACAGACCTGTGCCGATGAAGGGCGAGACACTGCCTACGGTTCAAGTATTCGAAAAAAAGCGATGCTCAGAACACGCGATACCGAGGCTGCGAGGCGCGGATTTATCCATATCCACCGCCTGGCAACCAACGTCCTGGGGACCTGGCACATTAAGACGTGCTAGAATGCCAAGTGCTGCCTGGCAGGGCTTGAACAATCTTCTAAGGGCCCCCCACCTCCCGGGTCGCGTAGAGTTGCGTGCACCGCCCCCTCTTCCGGAGGCTTTGTCGGCGCCCAGACATGTTCGTGGCGCTCTCCAAGGCGTCCAAGATGCCCAAGATGGCTTCCAGGACGGACCTCCACAGCCGACAAAAGGCCCAAGATGCCTTCTAGGCGGCCGAAGACGGCTCCCAGATGGCCCAATATGGCCTCGGGACGACACCAGAGGCCTCCAATACGGGCCAAGAGTGCTCCAAGAGAGCTCCCTGCAAGGCCCGACGAGGCCCAAATCGCAGATTTCAATTGTTTTTTTAAATGTTTCGCATCCTCGCCGCTTCAAGCTTCCGTCGGCTCAAGACGGCCCAAGAAGCCTCCAAGATGAATGACCCCACGACGGCCCAAGGGAGCCTCAAGGTAGCCCAAGAGGTCGCCAAGACGGCCTTCAGTCAGCTCTGGACGGCACCTGGACAGCCCAGGACGTATTCAGGAGGGCTTCAAGTTGGCCCTGATGGTCCTCAGGAAAGACCCAAGACGACCTAAGAGGTCCTCTGGACAGCCCAAGACGGTCCCATGATAACCCAAAGACACTCCCAAGACGGTCACGAAAGCCCCAACAGAGCCCAAGACAGCCCCTCAGAGCCTCAAAACGGCCGAAGAGGGTCCCAAGGGAATCCCAAGACAGCCTCTCTCAGAAGCTCAGAACAGGCCACTAACGCCAAATGAACGCCACAGGTCACAAAAGCCCACGGGCCACATCACGTTGACAGACAACCCAAGGACCCCGCAAGAGGCCCCAGCAATCTTTCCAAATGGGCCCTGTCGAAGGGCCGAAGCCCAGCATGTTGGGATTGCACGGCGGCGGGAGTTGCCGCAGACAGCTGGGTAGCCCCATCCCATGTTGGATAGCAGTAGCCGCAGCAACCACATAAACAACAAACGTGACAGGTCTACCAATTCAAGTAACGCCAGCGGTCCTAGCAGGAGAAAAGATGGCGAGTGCAGAAATAATTTTGGTATAACGCGTTCAAATAGTCGTACCAGTAACAGTAGCAGGCCCAATATCAGTAGCATTCGCTGTAGGCCGTAACCGGAAAAATACCAGAAGCAGTAGAGGTAGCAGTAGCAATCGTAGCAGCAGTAATCGCTGCCGTCGTGAAACACGTGCTGGTAGTAGTAGTAGTAGTAGTAGTAGTAGTAGTAGTAGTAGTAGTAGTAGTAGTAGTAGTAGTAGTAGTAGTACTAGTAGTAGTAGTAGTAGTAGTAGTAGTAGTAGTAGTAGTAGTAGTAGTAGTAGTAGTAGTAGTAGTAGTAGTAGTAGTAGTAGTAGTAGTAGTAGTAGTAGTAGTAGTAGTCGTAGTAGTAGTAGTAGTAGTAGTAGTAGTAGTAGTAGTAGTAGTAGTAGTAGTAGTAGTAGTAGTAGTAGTAGTAGTAGTAGTAGTAGTAGTAGTAGTAGTAGTAGTAGTAGTAGTAGTAGTAGTAGTAGTAGTAGTAGTAGTAGTAGTAGTAGTAGTAGTAGTAGTAGTAGTAGTAGTAGTAGTAGTAGTAGTAGTAGTAGTAGTAGGGGTGCACATGGTCTTCGTGTCGCTACAAACCTCACCTTCGTGTACGCTTCTTTTGTTTCAGGCCTAATAGAACTCCTACAAGGGGAATTACGAAAACCGTAGTTTCAAACCTGCCTTCGTGCCACCGATGAGCAATATCGGCGCACCCCTCACACGGATCGTAGACCTTGCCACATTTGGATCGCCGCCCGACGCTGAATGTCGGCACGCCTCTCACATGGATCGTGGCCCTGGCCCACTGTGGAGCGCTGCCGACGGCCCACCGACGCCCAATGCGGGAACACCCCTCACGAGGATCGTGGCCCTCTGCTCCACTTGAGAGTGGGTTTTCATAAGGACGTCTTTCTGGTTTTATTCGGGAGCGCATTATGGCTTTATTCGTTTCTGGTTCGTGATGTTTAAGAGGAAGAGGAGGAAGAGGAGGAGGAGGAGGAGGAGGAAGAGGAGGGGGAGGAGGAGGGGGAGGGGGAGGAGGAGGATGAGGAACAGGAAAGCGAGCAGGAAAAGAGGAACGCTGTTTTCTCGTCTTCCACAATGTGTTTGCGAACCTCACCTTCGTGTACGATTGGCTCTATAGCCCCTGTATTGTTTTCTGATGAGCGAACGGCGAAATTGTGAGTTTCCGAACCCCTTCTTCGTGCACTATTAGAATCAGTGGGCTTCCGAACCTCATCTTCGTGTACTATTAGGTCTATAGCCCCTGTATTGTTTTCCTAGCAGCGAATGGCGAAATTCGGGTTTCCGGACTTCTGCTTCGCGTAAGATTAAAATCCGACTATTCTATGTCATTCTATGTGATTTTATATGACTGTGTAGAACCCGAACCCGAACCCGAACCCGAACCCGAACCCAAACCCGAACCCTTACCCTTACCCATTCATGCTTAGTAGACACGAAGGTGAAGTTTGACCCTAGTAGTAGCTGTAGTAGTAGTAGTAGTAGTAGTAGTAGTAGTACTACTACTACTACTAGTACTAGTACTAGTACTAGTAGTAGTAGTCGTCGTCGTCATCGTCGTCGTCGTAGTAGTACTAGTAGTAGTAGTACTAGTAGTATTATTAGTAGTAGTAGTAGTAGTAGTAGTAGTAGTAGTTGTAGTAGTAGTACTACATACTAGTACTAGTACTAGTAGTATAGTAGTAGTTAGTAGTAGTAGTAGTGGTAGTAGTAGTAGTAGTAGTAGTAGTAGTGGTGGTAGCACTAGTAATAATAGTAGTAGTAGTAGCAGTAGCACTAGCAGTAGTAACAATAATACAGTAGTCGTGGTAGTAGTAGTAGTAGTAGTAGTAGTAGAACTAGTAGTAGTAGTAGTAGTAGTAGCCGTAGTCGTAGTAGTAGTAGTAGTAGTAGTAGTAGTAGTAATACTACTAACTACTGCTAAACTATGACTACTACTACTACAACTAATACTACTATTACTATACTACTACTACTACTACCACTACCACTACCACACCACTACCACTATTACTACTACTACTAGTACTGTAGTAGTAGTAAGTAGTAGTAGTAATAGTAGGTAGTAGTAGTAGAGTAGTAGTAGTCGAGTAGTAGTTAGTAGTAGTTATAGTAATAGTAAGTAGTAGTAATAGCAGTAGTAGTAGTAAAAGTAGTCGCCGTCGTCGTAGTACCTAGTAGTAGTAGCGGTAGTGTAGTAGTAGTAGCAGTTAGTAGTAGTAGTAGTAGTAGTAGTAGTTAGTAGTAGTAGTAGCAGTAGTAGTATAGTAGTGGCCGTAGCAGTAGTAGTAGTAGTAGTAGTAGTAGTAGTAGCCGCTGTAGTAGTAGTAGTAGTAGTAGTAGTAGCAGTAGTAGTAGTAGTAGTAGTAGTAGTTGTGGTGGTGGTCAGAGTAGTAGAGATAGTAGTAGTAGTAGTAGTAGTAGTAGTAGTAGTCGCAGTAATAGTAGTAGTAGTAGTAGTAGTAGTAGTAGTAGCAGTAGTAGTACTAGTAGTAGTCGTCGTCGTAGTAGTAGTAGTAATAATAGTAATAGTAGTGGTGGTAGTAGTGGTAGTGTGGTAGTAGTAGTAGTAGTAGTACCAGTAGTAGTAGTAGTAGTAGTAGTATAGTAGTAGTAGCAGTAGTAGTAGTAGTAGTAGTAGTAGTAGTAGTAGTAGTAGTAGTAGTAGTAAGTAGTAGTAGTAGTAGTAGTAGTAGTAGTAGTAGTAGTAGTAGTAGTAGTAGTAGTAGTAGTAGTAGTAGTAGTAGTAGTAGTAGTAGTAGTAGTAGTAGTAGTAGTAGTAGTAGTAGTAGTAGTAGTAGTAGTAGTAGTAGTAGTAGTAGTAGTAGTAGTAGTAGTAGTAGTAGTAGTAGTAGTGTTAGTAGTAGCAGCAGGAGTAGTAGTGATAGTAGTAGTGGTAGTAGTAGTAATACTAGTAGTAGTACTAGTGGCAGCAGTAGTGGTAGTAGTAGCAGTAGTAGTAGTGGTAATAATACTAATCATAATAATAATAATTGTAATAATAATAATACTAGTGATGTAGTAATCGCGAAACGTGTGAGGGTGTGCCAAAATGTGCCTGCGGTGGGCGGGGGGGACGCATGCGAATAGTGCCACTGGGACCTTCGGCGGAGCTCCTATGGGGCCACGAAACTTGTGAGGGGTGTGCCAAAATGGGCCTGCATTGTGCGGGGAGGACGCATGCGAACTGTGCCACTGGTACCTTCGGCGGCGCTCCTATGGGCCACGAAACGTGTGATGGGGCGTGCCAAAATGGGCCAGCGGCGGGCGGGGAGGACGCATGCGAACTGTGCCACTGAGACCTTCAGCGGAGCTCCTATGGGGCCACGAAACGTTTGAGGGGTGTGCCAAAATGGGCCTGCGGTGGGCG
The DNA here is from genome assembly GCA_963575745.1 of Prorocentrum cordatum. Classification (NCBI taxonomy): domain Eukaryota; class Dinophyceae; order Prorocentrales; family Prorocentraceae; genus Prorocentrum; species Prorocentrum cordatum. Next base: position 1,049,547 of record CAUYUJ010014527.1, read on the forward strand.
GTGAGGGCGCATGCGATTTGTGTCGCTGGGACCTTCGGCGGGGCTCCAATGGGGCCACGAAACGTGTGAGAGGTGTGCCAACATGGGCCTGCGGTGGGCGGGGGGGACGCATTCGAATTGTGCCACTGGGACCTTCGGACGAGCTCCTATGGGGCCACGAAACGTGTGAGGGGTGTGCCAAAATGGGCCTGCGGTGGGCGGGGAGGACGCATGCGAACTGTGCCACTGAGGCGTTCGGCGGCGGAGCCCCTATGGGGCCACGAAACGTGTGAGGGGTGTACCAAAATGGGCCTGCGGTAGGCGGGGATGACGCATGCGAACTGCGCCACTGGGACCTGCAGCGCAGCTCCGATGGGGCCACGAAACGTGTGAGGGGTGTGCCAAAATGGGCCTGCAGTAGGCGGGGAGGACGCATGCGAACTGTGCCACTGGGACCTTCGGTGGAGCTCCTATGGGGCCACGAAACGTGTGAGGGGTGTGCCAAAATGGGCCTGCGGTGGGCGGGGGGGCGCTTGCGAACTGTGCCACTGCGGCCTTCGGCGGAGCTCCGATGGTGCCACGAAACGTGTGAGGGGTGTGCCAAAATGGGCCTGCGGTGGGCGGGGAGGACGCATGCGAACTGTGCCACTGTGACCTTCGGCGGGGCTCCTATGGGGCCACGAAACGTGTGAGGGGTGTGCCAAAATGGGCCTGCGGTGGGCGGGGAGGACGCATGCGAGCTCTGCCACAGGGACCTGCGGCGGAGCTCCGATGGGGCCACGAAACGTTTGAGGGGTGTGCCAAAATGGGCCTGCGGTGGGCGGGGAGGACGCATGCGAACTGTGCCACTGGGACCTTCGGTGGAGCTCCTATGGGGCCACGGGGGCGCCAAAATGGGCCTGCGGTGGGCGGGGAGGACGCATGCGAACTTTGCCACTGGGACCTTCGGCGGAGCTCCTATGGGGCCACGAAACGTGTGGATGAGGATGATGCTGCATATGATGATGCTGATGGATGATGGGTGATGGTGATGATGGTGACGATGGTGTGGGGAAGGGGAGGGGATGAAGATGATGATGATGATGATGATGATGATGATGACGATGACGATGACGATGACGATGACGATGACGATGATGATGATGATGATCATGATCATGATGATGATGATGATGATGATGATGATGATGATGATGATGATGATGATGATGATGATGATGATGATGGTGATGGGGGGGAGGAAGGGGAGGAGGAGAGGAGGAGGTGGGACGCGGGGCGCTGTCTCTTCAAAACGAGGACCCAACACCAGAGGATGGTTGGAAAAATTCGTGACTGTCACAGGGCCGACACCGACTTCCACAGGACCAACACGCCGAAAAACTGGCCGTCTCGATTCTTGCCCCAGCCGCCGTAATAGTGGTTGCCTAAGGGGTCTGGGGGTGAGGGGACCCAGGTGACAGGCACGCTTGGGCGGAGTGAGGCACGTCCAGGCTGGGGTGCGCTGCGATCGCCATAGTACGCGTGCGGACGCCAGCAAGTGGGCGGGGGTCCAGGCCCTCACCTGCGTACGATCGTCACCATTACCCGGGGGAGGGGGAAGGACGTTGGCCCAGGTGACGACCGTTACGCGCCAAATGGTAAAAAGAATCTCCAAGGGGAGGAAAGGACAGAGACGGCGAGAGGCGACGACGACAAAGAGGACCACGACGACGACCACGACCACCAGGACGACGACCACCAGGACGACGACGATGATGACGACGAGGATGAAGACGAGGACGAGGACGAGGACGACGACGACGACGTTGAGCACGACGACGACTTCGACCACGACCACGACCACGACCACGACGGCGAGGAGGGAAGTGTCGCCGTGGACGGGCACAGGGTGCCGCCCGGCAGCTGCCCGACCAGCAGCAGGGCGCGCGCCCACTGCAGTCCCCTCCTCGGCGAAAGGCACCCCTGCCCCACGACGCAGAAGGACATACTGTCACGATGTGTTCGCCTTGGATGCGTGCGTCCGACCAGACCATGCAATACATACATGATCCTGGAGAAAAAACCCAATCATAATCTTTTCAGGGCTGTAAGGCTATAGGACCACAGGGCTATAGGGCTCTAGGGCTATACGGGCTATTGGGTTGTATTGGGCTCTTGGGCTATTGGGCTATAGGGCTATAAGGCTATAGGGCTATAGGGATATGGGGCTATAGGGCTATAGGGCTATAGGGCTATAGGGCTATAGGGCTATATGGCTATAGGGCTATAGGGCTATGTGACTACAGGGCTAGAGGGCGATAGAGCACCCGGGTCCCCGGGCACCCGGGCACCCCCGGGCAACTCCTGGCACCCCAGGGCACCTCCGGGCACCCCTGGGCACCCCCGGGCACCCGGGCACCCCCGGGCACGCCCGGGCACCCAGGCACCCGGGCACCCGGGCACCCCCGGGCACCCGGGCACCCGGGCGTGCAGCGAGAATCGGCTGCAAACTTAACCTGACCATATGAATCCGCTAGGACCCCTACAGAGGCAAGCTCTGATTGGGGAATACTAATGTAATAGATGGTTTCCCGAGCGGTCTGGCCAAAAAGCGCCCGCCACGGAGCTTACACTATAAGACTTCTATGCGCGCGAGTCAACCCTGGGGCGGGGGACGCACACAAATTATTAGTGTGTTGGGGTGACGCCGAGGACAAATCGGAGATGTCTGAGATCCAAGAGGATACATCGGGCGCCGCGGCCTTCTCAGAGCGTCCTGGAACGCTCTGGGAGCGTTCTGGAACGCTCTGGAAATATGTTATATCCCTGTCCTGGCCCTCCGCCTCAAGAGGACCCCCGAGACTGCCAGAAGGCGCCCAGGAGGGCCCGAAGCGGCCCCCGAGAGGCCCAGAAGAGGCCCCCCAAAGAGCTCACCAGTGGACTTCGTATTTTCTCTGGGGCCTGCGAAATGGCGTAAGCCTCTTGAACATGCGAACGTTTTTTGAAACGGGGTTTCGACATTTGGCCGAAGGATGGGGAAGGAGGAAAGGACGGGGTCTGGGCCAGCGCTTAGTCGATCTGCTTGTAGCAGTCGTGCCAGCAGATTGAGGGGAAGCGGTCAAAAGCAGCCGCTCAAAGCAGCCAAGACCTGGTCTATGGAGCGGGGGGGGAAGGGGGAGGCCAAGGGCCCGCGCCGATCTGCAAAATAATGAATAAAAAAACGGCAACCGTGTGCTGTCCCTGTCCCAGCCCCGCCCGACAGAGGCTCCGCGACCTGCGCACCGGCCGCGCGCTTTCGGGCCCGAGCCCTCGGACCGGGCGGGCGCACGTCGGCGGATCGCCGCCGCCCACGGTTCCCCAAGCGCTGTGCTGCCTGCATTGGGCGTCGCTTAATGTTGGAGGCATGGAAATGGACACCGACAGCAAAACAGGGGATTGCTTTTGAAGGGGGGGGATGATCCTAGAGTTTGGTGTTGGTGGTGATCTTTCGGCCACCCAGAAGCCCAAATATTAACACCATCACCGAGATTGGAATCAGCTTCCCTCGGTGGAGGCACACTGCAGATCTTAATGTTGGTGCCAATCTCCGGGACTCCGATCATGGCGGGGGCGATGATGGGGGGGGAGGAAGGTGCACTTCTCGGAACCTAAAGGCCCCGTTTGGGGCTCTGAAGGGCCCCATTTATGGGGCCCCAAAGAGCTCCTTTTTGGCAGCCCTCGGTGCCCCCCTTCATTTATCGCCCCTCCATTGCACGGCGCCCAACTGCATGTTTGATCCTGCGCACGCTGCCCCTCAAGAAAGCTATTCCGATCGCAGACGCCACGGACAGAGAGAGCGAGAGAGAGAGAGAGAGACAACACAGCAAGCCAACTCGACAGGCTGCCCTGCGAGGGTGGCCGAATCTTCGACGCTCGATGTCGACCGCAAGGCACTGGAAGCAACAATTGGCCATAGCCCCTGGCGCAATGCATACTGTCTTGCGGTGTTCTGTGGCCGTCGAAGGACAGGAGCCGGGGCCGCCAAAGGAGCGAACCGCCCGAGACGTCCGCACAATCTGATCGCGAACGGGCGAACCCCTCGAGGCTCCTCCTCGGGGTGCTCAGGCTCCTCCTCGGGGTGCTCACGTGCGATGGCGGCCACATCGCGGCGATCACGAGCGAGTCATAATGTGAGGAGCGAGTATGAGTGGATGCGCATATGAGTGACAAAGTGTGGATAAGTGTGAGTCTACATATGACTGAATACGCGCGTGACTGATCTGATTATGACATTGGCCTGTGTGTGCGAAACTTAGTATGGCTCAGAATGGTGTGAGCGCGTCTGAGTGTGGATGAGTATGAGTGAGTATGAGTATACGTGGGTCTGAGTAGCTGTGGGTAGGAGTGTGTATGTGCGTGTGTGCATTGTCTGGGTATGAGGAGTCTGTGTGTGAGCGAATATGAATGTGAACTGATCTGAGTCTGAATAGAATTTGGTATGAGTGAGTCTGAGAGTGAGTGGATCTGAGTGTCAGTGAGTCTGGGTACTAGCGAGTCTCAGAGTGGAAGGAAGAAGGCGGGACGGAGGAGGCGGAGGCGTCGCGCAAAAAACAAGAACACTATAGATCTAGGACTCGGGATATGGGGAAAGAGCCATATATCCTTGGAGATTGGGTCCGCAGGTCGCAAACTGATCCCTCAACCTCTCCCGGGGGGCGTTCTGACCAGAACTTCGAGGCGGATCCAAATTAACGTGACCACAAGAAACCTCCTGGAGGCCCCAAAACGCACAACTAAATACGGTCGGGAACTATGGCTTGACGGGTTGCGGCGGCGGCCACGGCGACACGCCATGCCTTGCGAGCGGATAGCGTGCAACTCCGCTCCACAGGGCGGGAGGTCAGGAAAGGCTCGTGACGGTGATGCTCGGGGATAGGGACGCAAACGTGTCGCGCCGATCTTGGTGGACCAGAAACGGCGGAGCGACACGCTGAGTCAATTCCCGACCGCATATCCTCGAAGTGACTGTCGGAGATCTGATCGTCTCGACCCCGCCCTTCCTGCAGGAAGGGGGGGGGGGATAGAAAGGCAAATCTGCTCCAAATCTATCCCAAGACGCCTCCTGGGGTCCATCTGATGCAGCTTTTCACCCCGGGTCCGTTTCGAAAGTCCTGGAGCCCGAAACCAGCCCCTGGAGACCGAACAAAACCAAGAAACTGTTTCGAGCCCCACCTGGAACTTCGTCCCCCCATTCCTGCTGCTCGGAACCCATGCTGGGCACCCTCAGACCCCCAGCGCCGGCTCCAACCGGCTGCTTCCGAAAACCTTGAACAAAAAAAAAAACCTTGCCGTCTCTTGGGAGGCCGATTCTTATGACTGGCAAGTTTTCCACCACCACCACCACCATAAGTAGGAGGGGAGGGGGTCCTCCTCTTCGTCTTTCTCCTCCTCATCCTCCACCTCCTCCCCCCCTCCAACCTATGGTGGTGGTGGTGGAACACATGCCCATCATCTTACTTCGCCAGACCTCCGCCAGCCTTCCGCCGGCTTCCGCCGGTGAGGGCGCTGCTGTCGTGCTTCCGCCGTCTGCCGCCGCGGCAGAGGTGCCAACGGGTTCGGCCCTCGCAGGCGAGGCCGCTCCTGGAAGGCCTCGGCTCGACCCCGCCCTTCCTCCCTCCCTCGACCCCCCCCCAGTACCGCCCCCCCTTTCCCTTTTCCCTTGACGCAGTTGGTGGCGCGCTGTCGCGCGCCAGGCCCCGCCGGGCCGGGACGGGGGCGCCGACCGCCTCGAGGGCCTATGGGCCCCCCGCTCCCGGACCCTCCCTCGCCCAGCTCGCACTCCACCACTGTCTGAATCCGCCGTCCCCCCAGGGGGGCAGACAGCAGGCGACCGGGGGCCGCGCCGAAGAGCGAGGACGACGACGACGACGACCACCACCACCGCCACCGGCACCGCCACCGCCGCCGGCCTCCATCCCCCGCTGCCCTCCCCGCAGAGCGGGCGGCCGTCGCGGCGGCGCACGGCCGCCGGGGGGGGGTCCTGCACGCGCCGAGGGCCGCCGAGCACGCGGCCGCGTCGGCGCGCAGCGCGCGGCGCGGGAGGCCCGCGAGGAGGGCCAGGGCCCGCTGCCACTGGCGGCCTCGCGGAGGCGACCCCCCAGGGCCCATTTCGTCGTCGTCGTCGTCGTCGTCGTCGTCGTCGTCGGGGGCGTCGTCGTCGTCGTCGGGGGCGTCGACGGGGCTCATTTCAACTCCTCCGGTTCGACTCGACTCGACGTCGACGGCCTTCCATCAGATCCGGGCGCTGCCACTGTTCTCCATGGGCGCGTGCGCCCTGCTTCGGGCCCCAGGAGCCTCACAGATCGCTCCGGATCGGAAAATGGCACAGAACGATGGGGCCCAGTTTTGCTGCAACGTCAGATCTGAGGATTCGTCTTCCTCATGACCCGAGGGCTAATCGTCTACCTCTGTACCTGATGCATCATTCGCCGTGTTCTCTCTCTCCGTAGCCTCTTGCAGGCTCAGGCTTCAATCCCGAACGCGACCCAGCGTCCAAATTACCGTCCGCTGCCGCCGCCTCCGCCTCCTCCTCCTCCGCCTGTCGGTGGTCCTCTGGCTCCTACCGCTCCTCTTGCTCCTGCTCCTTCTGTTTCTGCTGCTGCTGCTGTTCATCCTCCTCTTCCTCCTGCTCATCCGACGCTTCCTCCTCCTCCTCCTCCTCTTCCTCCTCCTCCTCCAATGTGCTGAACTCCCAAGTCTGATTGCGCATCCCGTGACGACGATCTGACGTTGTTTACTCTCGGCGCTTGTCTTGGATTCTGGCTTCTGGGGCCCGCTCTCAGACCCCAGGGCACGTCATGCGGGACGCAAAAGCTACCCTTGGGGGGTGGGGGGATCGGGGCCCCTGGGGCCGCGGATGGAAAACGAGCTCGTGGTCGGATCCCTGAGCCCGAGGACGACGAGGACCCTGAGATCCGGGCATCGGCCGATGCTCCACGCCGGGCGTTCGCGCCCAGACTCCGGGCCCCGCGGAGCCCCGCGGACCCATCACCGCGCGAGAAGTGCCGCAGACGGATGGGGGCCAGGGCTCTGGTAGCGACTTTCCGCGACGTTGCATGCTTCTGCGACGGGCGACGGCGGGCCTCAGGGGAGGACGCCGAGGCCGACGACGCCGAAGTCGACGACGACGCCGACGACGCCGACGCCGCCGTCGCAGCATCCGCCGCCGCGTCGATGACGACGGCAGCGACAGCGACGGCGACGGCTTCGGCGACGGCGACGGTGACGACGAGGGCGCCAGGGAGTCACCAGGGGGCCCACAGACCGAGACTGCGTCGATCAGGGCCCGATCGTCGATCTACCGGTCGATCCGTCAATGTTTGAATCGATCCGATCCGTCCTGCGATCGCTCCATCAGGTCATCGTTCAATCGAGAACCGAAGATCTAAATGTCTGAACGTGTTTGCCTCCTGTTGGGTCTCTGAAAACATCCGGGAACCTCGGTGATCTCTCCAGAGACCTCCATCAGATCACGGCTAGGCGATCCTTCAGATGCTAACGATGCTGCTGCGAACCCGCCACAACTAGGGGCAACGACTACTGCATAGAAAGATGCACTAAGCCAGCGAGCCAGAGCAGGGGCCGAGCAGACGGGCATTACCCGCAAGCTGGTGTGTGTAACTCCCTTCATGATGCCAGTGTATGTCCATGTGCACCTGCGAAAACAACAATGGGCACTGCATCGGGCCGAAAAGTGTTAGCTGGACCATGTATTCGAGCAGTGAGCAATTTGTTTGAATGATATGTGCCATCTGCTCCGTGAGAGATCCAGACAGCGAATCACTGAAACATGATGCTAGTACAGGGCGCGAAGAAATTGTGGCTCCTCCTGAGATTTCAACGTCGAGACTGTCGACGCCGAGAGGGAGACACGATCCGGTGCTGCAGCAATGACAGCGCTGCGGCGAAAGCCAACAGGTGGACCTTGCGGCACGGCTCAAACCACGCGCGGGAGTCGGCGCAAGGCGGAGGGCCTTCGTCCAAACGCACGTGGCAGCACTCTTACTCCTACTGCCACTATACGAATCTCAGCCCCGAGACCTGCTCGCAGTGCGGCCTCCGCCGCACCCACGCGCAGGCGGCCCGAGCAGCAGTAACTGCGCCATCTGCGACATCAGCTGGGACGCTGACAACTACGCTGGCGACCCCAGCATCATCGCCGACGACATCGCCTGCTCCTGCATCGGCGGGAGCGGCGACACGCCAGCAGTTCCCAGAACTCACGCACAGGCCGGTGCAGCATGGCCAGGGGCTGGCCGCCCCTACGCTGACACAGGCGGCGCCCTCTCGCCCGCCTCAAGAACAGAAGATCACGATGGATACCATCAAGGTGCTCGAGGCTTCCGTGGCGACCGTCCCCGAGTCCGAGACGGGGACCCGCACCATGATCGAGGGAAGAGATCTCGAGGTTGTGAGCACAGCCTTCCAATGCGAAGACGACGCCAATTGGTGCGCGCACGGATGCAGCGAAAGATGCCCTCCACCGTGCTGCCCCCCGCCGCGACGACGACCACGAGGCCGTCGCTGCTGCCGAGACCATGCGAGACCGAGGTCGCCAAGTACGACGACGACGACGACGACGTCAGGCAGCTGGAGGCCGAGACCGTCCACGTCATGGACACCGACTCTGGCGAGAGCCTGGACCTCTGGCGCAGCGCGCAGATATACCTTACTAGCTTGGTGGAGGAGCTCCAGGCGGATCCGTCCGCGCTTGCAGAGCACACTAGACCAGCCGCGGAGCACGTCTTGCGCCGCCTCAAGCTGTGCGGAGCGCTGCTGCCGCGGCGGAGGAGCGTCCGACGAGGCGGCGCGGCAGGCTCCCCCCGCTGGAGCAACCGGACGACTCCGTCCGCCACGATGGCAAGCAGAGCAGAAGCCAAAGCGTCTGCCCACGGGCCGCTTTAACGACCACGAGGAAGAAGTTTAAGCAAGAAGCCCTGGCCTGGGTGGCGCAACACTCCCAGACCCCCGACGTCTTGATTTTTCATAACGTCGGCCCCCAGAGGTCTGGTTCCATTCCCCGGGACTTGTTTTTCATCCTGAGTCGTTTTTTGACGGTCCCGAGGCCCAGTAAGGGCCCCTAGAGGCGGAACGCAGCGAAAAGCCTTCAGCCGTGATCTGTTCGTGGCCCGACGGGGTCTGGGCTAGCACCACCACCTCCGCCACCAGGCAGGCCACGTGGCACAGAGAGGGGCGGAGCGGAGGCGGGCCGGCGCCTGGCAATGCCGCTGGCGCCGTTGGGCGGCCCACGGCGCGGCGCGGGCGTGGCACTCCGGACGTGCCTGTTGTGCAGGGTCCGGGTAGCAAAACGTCAACATGACCGTCGGATGGCCCCCCCGATCCGCGCCCGCAACGGCGCCTGCGGCGGCTGCCGCGTCGACGCAAGTGGTGCGCGACCACTTCGCCCAGCGGGGAGCTCGGCTGTGGCGCGCCCGCGCCCTGGCTACTCCTACCACGTTTCCTCTGGCGTCCTCGCCAACGGCGGCGCGTACCAAGCCCACGCTCCGCGGAGCCACCTTGAACGCGCAAACGCCTTCTACCTCGCCAGGACACCTGGAGCTGCGCGCGGAACTCGTCCGCACAGAAGCCTTCGAAGGTGACCATCCTCGAGCACGCCTCCATGGCTCTGCCCTGGAAGCCATTGGCATACAGGATGGACCCCCGCTCTGAGACCGCTGAGCGCCCGGCCTCGCCATGGTGCTCTCCGCGGCGGGCGAGGCCTTAGCCGATGTGCGCCGGCACACGCAGACGGCCATGACTGCGCACACCCCGATCCCGGATCGGCACACGCTGTACTCCCTGAAATCTCTGATGCTGTCGCGATTGCTGTTCGGCTTCCATGTCGTCCGCCTTTCAGTGGCGCACCTGCGCCATCTGAATGCAGGCTGCGTGCGCGAGCTACGGCGTGTCGCGTACGACTCCCGTTCGGGGCCTGCTGTGCAGTGGTCTGGCCGTGCAGCAGTCGCGATCGGCTGAATGTGGCCGCCATTGACTGCCTGCTCATGGTCACGCGCTTGCGGTGTCTGCATGCAGTGGCGGTTGCTCCTGCGCGCCCCTGCCTTAGTGGCACCCTGCTTCACTTCCGCCCGAATGGCCAACCGCTGCCCTGGACTGTGAATCCATGCGACGCGAGGGGATGATGCTACCTGCAGTGCCGAGCTTCCTCGACGCGCAGAGCCAGTGGGCCGAACATGTGGCCGACTGCAACCAGTGGGCCACTATCGCGAACAGCTTGCACACCTACTTGTGCCTGGACCGCGAGGGAGGGGCTTCCATGGCAACACCCCTCACTGTCATGTGACGCGCAATCACCCGCTCGGATCGACTCCACGCAAGCGCGCGCGAGCAACGAGCGGATTGCGTACTGAACGGCATCGAGGGCGAAACGACTCCTTCGCGACACCGCGTGCCCATGCTGCGAAGTGGCCTTCCGGCAGAAGACCCGCCTCTTGGCGCATTGGACAGACCCCCGGCGGCCGCGGTGCTGGAACTGGGTGTGGTCGCACGTTGCTCCTCTCTGTGACGAGCAGCAGGCGAAGGCCGAGGAGGAGCTCTGCCCTGCCCCCTGGACGGACGCACAACCCGTGCCTTCTGCTCGAGGAGAGGGCCAGTGGACGCATCATCGGGCGCCTCGATGAATTGCGTACCCAGCCACCCGCACATCTGCGCATGACTCACGCGTAGGCACCTACGCTGCCAGGCGCCTGGCTAGTGCCGTCGGCACAGATCGACTCCACTGTTGGTGTTGATCATGTTCCGCATGGTGCTTGACGCTTCCATCATCTGCTGAATGATACAGGTATGAGATGATCAACGTATGTGCCCATATTTTGTGTAGCGGATCCCCTTTGATACCAGGTGCTGCTTGCTGGCTGCTTGCTGTCTGCTGGCTGTTTGCTGGCTGCTGCCTGCTCGCTGTCTTCTGATTGCTGCCTTCGGTCTGCTGCATGTTGCTTGCTCTTCGCCGCGCCCCGCCTGCTGCTTGCCAATTGCGTCTTGCCGCTTGCTGCCTGCCGCCGCCGTGGCTGCCGCTGTCTCTGCTGCCGCAGGGGGTGGCAGGAGGAGGGAAAGGTCCTGGAAGAGCGGAGCGGAGCTGAGGGAATGCAACAATCCGATGCCGCCCGCCACGCCCTGGACCTCTGCCAGGGTGCGTTGCGGCAAGGAGTTCGAGGAGACTCCGGCCGTGGCGATGAGGGCTATCCAGGACGAAATGCGGCATGGGCATCTCTCCCTGTTTTTGTACACTTGTTTGTGCTCCCGAGTGGAGAAGTGAGGGCGGACGAGGCCCATCGCGCAGCCACAGGCCCGAATGCCTACGGGCCGGCCAGGGAGGGCGACGCTCGCCTTCCGAGCAGGCGCAGATCGCCGCGCTGATCGCCGCCACGTCCAGCCGGAGCCCGCGGCAGTCGGCCGCCTCCCAGGAGGGCCAAACGAGCCCAGGCAGGGCATGGCGCCCTGCATGAGCATACACATTCTGAACTCCTCGCGATGTCTTTGATCGGCGATGGACCCACTTGGCGGCACCTCCGCCACCGACCCTGGCGCGCTCCGCGCCGCAGGGGAGGGGGGTTCAGCGCTGGTCCAAGAGATCCGCGCAAACCTTCGAACATATACACTTATGCAGCATTATGCAGGCTTCTTCTTCTTCTTCTTCGAGCGAGGCAGTTCGAAAGGGATGACATCGCCATCGCGACCAGCCAGGGACCCTAGACATCCAACGCCTTGACAAGCATCGGGACGGCGGTTGTTCGTGAGGTTCGGTCTCTGGACCATGGGACCATGGGACCGTCAAGAAACCATGGGACCGTCAAGAAACGACTAGCAAACGTTCATTGTTCAGAACGGGGTCTGGCCCCAGAGTGCCCTTGGAATCTGCCCAGGGTGCCCCAGGACCCCCAGATCTGACGTCGCACAAAAAATAAGACATCGCAAAAATCACCGCTGGAGCCCCAGTCCCACCTCTCTGCGCCGTTTTCCGAGCCGCATCGATCTGTGAAGGTCCAAGGGCCCGAAGCTGGGCGAAAACGTCAGGAGTGACAAAATTGCAGCGCCAGGGTCGGCGGCGAGCGAGGGGGGGAAGTGAGAAGGGGGTAGCCTTCTCAGAAGGCTCGGAAGTCCCCCGGCCTTCTGGGAAGTTTTCTGAGCCTTTTCCGAATTCATAGAAAACCTCTCAGAAGGCCAGAGGCTTTCGACCCCCCTCGCTCGCCGCCAACAGGATATCTGGGGAAAATGTTTGAGAAGGCCCCCTCGGGTGCCCCAGAACCGTGTTTGCTCCCGCCCCGGGCAGCGAAGCCCAGGCGCGGGAGAAAGAGCACCCGAGGGGGTGGAACACCTCAAACGCAAACATGAATATTTCACCCGTGATAACGTCCGCCCCACGTTGTGGCCAAAACGACGAAAAAGGCGCTCATGCACCGTACCATGCTTGGACTCCCTTCAGGCCTCGTTCTAACGCGGTGCGGTGCATGGTTCTTCGGCTCTGAAGGCTGCATGCACCGTACCTTCCTGGGTCGAAGATCGACGACGCCTCGGGAGACGCCAAAATTGTACGGTTCATACGGGTCGTCCACGGAAATCCGCCGACCCTGTAGGCGTGTAAAGGACGCTCTTCCGTTGGTCACCGTCGTCGTCGTCGTCGTGTCGTCTCCGTCGACCCATCATCGTCTCCGTCGTCGTCTCCGTCTCTCCGTCAATCGTCGTCTCCGTCGTCCTCCGTCTCCTTTCCCTGGGCCCTCGTCGTCGTGTCGTCTCCGTCGTCCCCTCGTCGTCCCCTCGTCGTCTCCGTCGTCGTCTGCGTCTCCACAGTCTCTTCGTTGTCTCCGTCAGTCGTCGTCTCCGTCTCCTTTCCCTGGGCCCTCCTCCTTAAGCGCGCCAACCAAACCGACATTGAGCAACGCGGTAGCTGAGTCGAAGGGAAGCCCTTCCCTTGGATCCCCTCCCCGCCAGGCTGGGGGGGCATGCCGGTGCGGCTCCCGGATGGGGGTCGCGGGGGGGGAAGGTCCCGGGGGGGGTCGCCCCGGGCCCCAGATACGCATCCCCCCTGGGCGGTTCCGGGACCCAGAAAAGCCTAGCAAGTGCCCCAACAGGACCCCAAGACTGTCCTTGAGGGCCCCGAATCGCAAAATTATTAGTCCAAGACGCCAAACTAGCCTCCAGACGGCTCAAGGGATTTTCAACACGCGCTGAGAGGCCTCTAAGAGCACTCCCAAGGGGCACCCCAGGGCAAAATTCAGAGATGCCCCTTTAGTCCTTGAAGTATTTGGCATTCTCGCCCTGTCGGCTTCCGGACGCTCCAAGGCAGCCCAAAAAGGCCACCAAGATCGCCCAAGAGACCTCAAAGAGGACTCCAAAACGACCCAAAAAGGCATCAAGACCGCGCAAAAGGCCTCCAAAACAGCCCGAAAGGCTCCCAAGACGGCTCCAAGATGGAACCCAGACGCGGGTCCCGAACGGACATTTCAGTCCCTCAGCCTGAGAGGCTACCAGGAACCCCCTGGAGGCCCCCAAATTTCCAAAGAGGCCCCAACAGGCCCCAAAGAGGCCCCCACGAGGCTCCCAGAGGGCCCCCAGGAGCCTCCCAAGAGGCCCCCAAATACCCCCGACAGGCCCCTGAGACCGCTCGTCGTCGTCGTCGTCGTCGTCGTCGTCGTCGTCGTCGTCGTCGTCGTCGTCGTCGTCGTCGTCGTCGTCGTCGTCGTCGCCACCATCGTCGTTCAGGGTCGTCGTCGTCGTCGTCGTCGTCGTCGTCGTCGTCGTCGTCGTCGTCGTCGTCGTCGTCGTCGTCGTCGTCGTCGTCGTCGTCGGCGTCGGCGTCGGCGTCGGCGTCGGCGTCGGCGTCGGCGTCGGCGTCGGCGGCAACGGCCGTAAGGCCCCTCCAATACAGCGGGAACAAATGGCACGCCCCCACATCGGATGTCTGGGAGAAGTCTTCTTGGTGGTACGGCCCCCCTGTCCTGCGGCGTCCCTCGCGAGAGACGTCTCCGACTCTCGGCTCGGAGAGGCATTGCGGACGGACCTGATGGTGGCCCATTGGTGCTGGCGTCGAGCTTCATGCATTCAAACCATGGGGGCAGGAAGGAGGCAGGAGCGTCTGGAATGAATCCTCGACCCGATGTCCTTCCTATTTCTTCTAGTTTTTCAACTGAGGGCCAGCGGAAGTCCTTGGAGGTCTCGACCCCGCGCCTGGGGCTGTTTTTGTCAATCCGCATCTGTGTTGACTGCCCCCAGGCTCAACAAAAACTGCCCCCAGGCGCCGACACGGAGGAGAAGACACCGGGATCGCAAAGGCCACGAACAACGAGGCATGCCTGAGGTTCTGCCGACTGCGCCTGGGCTGTCCGCAACGAATTTTCGCGCGTCAGTCGGCCTCCCTCCTCCCTCCTCCCTCCTCCCTCCTCCCTCCTCCCTCCTCCCTCCTCCCTCCTCCCTCCTCCCTCCTCCCTCCTCGTCCCGCGTCAGCCGCGCCTAGCGATGGTCCCTCGTTGACGTCCTTGAGGGCGGCGCGCCCCCTGACCCTCTCGATGGCGAGGCCGTTCTCGCCCGGCCCGCCGAAGTCGTCGAGCGCTGCCCAGTTGCGCCTCGGCACGCATCCCCATGCCGATGCGGCACTGGCGGTGCCCTCGCGGCCCCTCCCTCTCCAGCATGCCCTTGGCGACGCAGGGCGCGTCGAAGGCCGCCGCGATGGGCGAGGGCGGATGCTTCGGCAGGACCAACAGGCCCGGCAACTCTGCCCCGCTGATCGACTGCAGTGGGCCTGGGGGCGGCGCGCCCAGGGCCCTGACCGCAGACCGCGGCCCCAGGTCGCGCAGCGCCTCTCCAGGCGGCAGCTCGACCAGCGCGCGCGCCGAGGTGGCCAGCGAGATACCACCTCGTAGACTGTCCCGTCAGAATAAAGCTCCGCGCCAGCGAAAGGCACGCACGCCGTCGCCCCCCCCCCCTTGGGCCACTGCGCGGGCGCCAAGAAGTCGTCGCCTGGCGGCCCCCATGCACGGAGCGGCTCGGGGAGCAAAAACCTTTCCACCAGCGTCGTGATGGTGATGCTTCCGAAAAGCGCGAGCTTGGCGATCTCTGCTGGAAAAGTCTAGCTCGGCCAGCTCGCCCGGCAAGCGGTGCGCGCGCCCATGCCGCGAGGTTCCAGGAACCCCAGGGCGGCGCTGGCAGCTCGGAGTCGTTGAAAGCCTCGGGGAGGCGCGGTGGCGTCTCTCGTTGGACCACTGCCCTTGCGCCGCCAGATAGCGAACGTAGCCGCGCTCGTCATTGCTGAGCGCCTCTCACGTCCTCGCCTCGTCGGCGCTGCCCTTGCCGTTGTGGAACCAGCGCCTGATGTGCTGGGTGAATGCGCCGTTGGCGATGTCCGCGCGCGCGCCTTTCGCGAGCTGCTGCAGCTGCCAGCCCTTGATCTCCACGATAATACCTTCTTCAAGGGCCAGGGCGAAATGTCGAGCCGGCTGATGACCTCGCCGCTGGGCCTGGCGATCTTGTCAATCCCCCGCGGATCGCGCCCAATCCGCCGCGGCGACACGATGGCGGCCCCGAGGGGCCCCGCTACCTTTCCCACTTGACAGCCGCTCGGCTGCCCATTGCAACGTGGGCCCAGGCTGGGACGCAGGCGCCCGTCTGTCCCAGATCGCTCTAGCCACGGCGAAGCAGGGCGCGACGGGGGCCGCGGAGATCGGGTCGACGGCCCCCGCGCTGCCCAGCATCAGAGACGCCGTCAGCCACTTGCCCTGCGACCTTGGCTCGGTAGCACCCCTGAGGGCCGCCGTCGTCTGCCCGAGCTCCATGTCGTCGAGCCCCGCGCAGCTGCTGCCGTAGAGCAGGCTCGGGGCCACCCCGGTGGAGGCCACCTTGGCAGCCGCGCCCCGCCCGTGAGGGGGCCCAATCAACCCGGGCAAGCGAGGTGGGCGACGCCGATTGAGCGCCATCCCCATCCACCTGATGATATTCGCCCGGCGCGCGCGCCCCGCGCGATCGACGCCGAGGCCATGCGCCTGCTGCGCGACAATCGCGCCAGTAGCTCTGCCCTGGAGCTTCTGCAGATGATTCCTGGGCTGCTGGTGGCTCGAAAAAACTTTCAACTTCTCGTTTGATTTCTTGAGCCTGACTTTGGACGAGTCGCGCGCGACCGCCTCGGCAGCTCTTGAGAGGTCATCGTCAACCTCCCCCGCGCCTCCTCAGCACCGCGGGACCAAGTCGCCCGCCGCGACTGCAGGGGCGATCGCGCCGCCCTGCGCCGCGCTGTCGCCCGGCGGCGACAACGGCATGACATTCCCGGAGATGGCGGCGACAGCGTCGCTAGCGGGCACCGTTTGGAGCACCCGCAACTCATCCGAGCAGCACCTCTCGAGGCAGACCACCCTCGGTAGCCGATAGAGAGAAATCTGGAGCATGGGAAGCCACTGCGATAACCCGCGCTGCCTGCACGCGTCAAGGATCTGCTGGAAGGCCTTCGACAGGTCCATGAGGTTTCACGCCGACGCCCTGTCCTGACTGTCGCGCATCGCATCCATCATGCGGACCCACTCCGCCCGCATTCGCCCGCACTTACAACTGCCAGACTGCTCGGTCGCAACACTTGCCCGAACTCACCCACCAAAACGGTATGTCGTTCTCCTTCTCCCACTGCCTCGCAATGGGCCCCCGCGCCCTGCCGCGCACCCGCGCGATCGCTCTCAGCAAGGCAATCGGCCGCTGGGCGCCGCCCGACTTCGGGATGAAGGCCGACTCCGCACTCCAACTCGATGGTCACCAGCACGTCGATCATGGCCTCTACGCGGCCGTTGTCAAGCAAGGCCAGCTAGCGGGGCCTGACCGAGTCGAAAGAGGAGCCGCTGGACTCCTTCAACAAGCGGATCATGCCCCTGACCTCCAGCACAGGGGGAAGTGGCGGTCGCTCGCCCAGCTCGTCGGTCCAGACGACGCTTTCCCCCCGCAAGAGATCGCCCGTCGGCTTGGGGGCCCCGCTCCCTCGAACCCTGACCACTCCTGCATCGGGGCCCTCGCAATCTCTGGGGGCGTCGATGGCCCCTGGCCCTTCGGCCCCTTGGGCCGAGGCTTCCAGCCCCGCGGAGGCGCGGTCCGGGGGCGGAGGGCCCCTGCACCTCCAAATGTGTCCTCGAAAACCCAATGTCTGAAGCTCCCCATGCCCCCGTCAGCGTCGCGCATGACGAGACTGTCTGCCGCCGCGCCCGCGGGGTAGACGATGGCCCGCAGCCGCCACTGGCCCGCGCGTTCGGCCGCCCGCGCGAAGCCGGGGAGAGCGCGGCGGGCACGGTGCGTCTCCTGCCTCTTGTCCCCAGCAGAGTCGGGCTGCTTGTGGCGCAGCTTCTCGAAGCCCCCCAGGCGCGAAACTTTCTCGGCGGCAGGTCGAGCTGCGCCGCGCCCCTGGGCGCGACGGCCGCTCGTTTGACCCGCGACGCGCTAGGCGTCATCCGTGGCAGTCGCGGGGGCGGTGGCTCCAGCGCGTTGGCGACGGCGACCTTGGGCCACTTCCCTCCCCCCGCGCGCGCGTCGCGCTTGTGCATGAGGCCGATGGCGTCGACGATGTTCTACTCCGCGTCGAAGATGAAGCGACGCCACTCGTCGCACACCGCGGCGGCCTTGGCCGTCTCCTCCCTGGCCTGGCCCCAGTCGCGCGCGAGCGGCCCTCGCTGCTGCGCGCGCTCGGGGGCGGGAAGGGGAACTTCTTGGATCCGATCGCCGCCCGCGCGCGCGGCCGCGGAGCTCGCGTTGAAGCGGAGCTCCGCGGGGTAGCGCGGCGACAAGGCCCAGCGGCGCTCGACGCCGGCCCCCGCCCCCGCGAAAATGCGCGAGACAACAAAGCAGTCGATGACGCAGCCCAGCGGCCGCGCCGCGCACTGGAGAGGCGAGACCGCCTTCCCTGAGACGCGCTCCAGAAAGTCGGCCGCAGCAAGCTCGCGCGGCTCCTCGTTGAAGTCCCCCGCGATGACGACAGGCTTCCTGAGCGCGCGGGCGCTCCGCGCCACGGCGTCGAGGGCCCCGGGCTGGCGGCCGAGAGCACCGCGCTCACCTTCGGGTAGACGCTAGACCAGGCAAGGCCACCAGGGAAAGGCCCAGTTACGTGCCCGACAGCCACGAGACCAGGGACCAAGATCATGTCCTGCCCCGTCTGAAGACGCCAAGTCCGCTGGACCTTGGCGCAAGCTGCAGGAGCCCTCCGTGGACAGCGCAGCTGGAGCTGCAACCGCGCGCCGCCAGATCCGAGCCAGCTTGTCAGATACCTCATCACCCCATCATATCCCAGAGGTGCGTTTCCTGCACCGCGATCAAGTCGCACTTCCGCGCGTCCTGGAACGTGAGAGGCGCTTCGAACCTGCTGTGAGCGTTGACGTTGATGGCGAAGGCCCCCGACAATCGCCTCCAATTCCGGCTACCCTCAATTCTCTGCTTCTTTGCGCCACGTAGAACTTCCAAGGCGTCACGTACTCACTCGCGCACCTTATCGCCCCCGCACCAACGCAGAAGGCCACCACAATCCTCAGCAGCCATGAGCGCGTCGATGTCGGCCTCGTCGGCGGGCGGAGCTGGCCTAACTGGCTGCGCCATGCCTCGGCCTGCGAGCCTCCGCCCGCTCGTGCAGGCAGATCTCCCGCTGCGGCCTCACCTCGAGCCTGTCCTCCTGCTACTGGCGATCCCACAGCCGGCGTGCGAACCTCGTCAGCGAACTCGTTCACCATCTTGGAGAACTGCTCGAAAAAACCCTGCCCTGACATTCCGTCCGTGTTGAGATTGCTGGCTTTGTCCTTGGTGGTTTCTAAGCTGATACCGCCCTGCACGCCGTTGAGCGCGTCTGCCTCACTTGGCTTCCGCGAGTTCGACCTCGAGCTTCTTGATCTCCGACGTCGTCTTGTGCACCTGTTCCAGAGCCTTGAAGGCCCTTTCCTGATCACGCTGAAGTTTCGACTTGGCATCCTCCAGTTGCCGATCCTTGTGGCCCACTCGCTGCGGCGCTGCCTTTCCAACCTGTCCAGCAGCAGCAGCAGCAGCGCGACGAGCAGCCTCCACCTTGCTGCGACGTCCTTGGCTGAGAATGGACGCAAGTGGACTGTGCCACCTGGGACCTTCTGTGGTGCCCCCTATGGCGCCCCGAAGCGTTTTAAAAGGGTGCCGACATGGTGGGGGTGGACGCATGTGCACCCCCCCCACTGGGGCCTTCGGCGGAGCTACATGTAGGGCCACGAAGCGTGTGAGGTGTGTGCCGGAACTGGGCGGGCGGTCGCGTATCCACCCTGGCAGAAGGACCTTCGGAGGAGCTCCCACAAGGGCCACGAAGTGCGCGAGGGGTGTAGGTTAACCTCCTTATGAGGTCACGCCACATGTGAGGGGTGTGCCGAAGTGGGGCGGAAGGACGTATGTGGACTGTGCCACTGGGGCCTTCAGTGGTGCACCCTGTGGGGCCACGAATCGTTTGAGGGGGGTGTCGACATGGTGCGGGTGTGCGCATGTGCACCCTCCTAATGGGGTTTTCGGTGGAGCTCCTTATGGGCCCACGATACGTGTGCGGGGTATGCCAAAATGGGGCGGGGGGACGCCTGTGGACCATGCCATTGGGACTTTCGGTGGATCTCAGACACACGGGCCACGAAGCGTGTGAGGGGTGTGCCAGAATGGGGCGGGGGGCCGCGCATGAACCTTTGCACTGGGGCTTAGGTAAACCTTCCTTTGAGGCCACGCAACGTGTGAAGGGTGTGCCGAAAATGTGTCAACGTCATCGACATGCGGAAGGCAACGACAAGGATGGGAGCGGAAAGGATGCGGAGGAGAAGAAGAGGAGACACAGGACGCTGTCACTTCGAAACGAAGACCCAACACCACAGGATGATTGGGAAAAGCAATAATGATAATTCACGCCTGCAGCCCTAGACCCCAACTTTCTGCGGCACTCTCGAGCCAGAACGATCCGGGAAAGCCCTGGGGTCCGAAATCGGTCGACATCGCTCGACGAGATGACGAAACCACAACGACGCAGCTGGTTGCGTGCGAATCGTCCCCTAACACCAAACAAATGCCACCCATGTTGGACATAAGTCGACAACTCGCAGATGCAATGTTGTTGATTCAAGAGAGCCACGCCCATATCGCAGAGCAGGGACGGGCTGGGAGGGGGCATGCCACTCCTTGACAACAGCCTTGCCCCGATTTGTGGCCGCCGAGATCGCCGCGGCGACCTCCACAACCGACCCGCACATTTGGTTCGGAATCGGATACGGTCAGGAACGGTTGCGTAGTGTGTGTCGCGGCGGCGGCCCCAATGACACGCTATGTCCCGCAAGCGGATCGCGAGTCGCTCCGCTCCGCGAGGCTGGCGGCTCGCAAACGCTGGGGGGCACTGGCGCTTGAAACTGGGGACGTGGTCAACGTGTCGCGCCGAAGCGTGGTGGGCCAAAAATGGCGGCGCGACGCGCTAAGTTCTGCGGCAACTCATGGGAGCCTCCGATGCCATGTCGCTGGCTCTTGCGAATCGGCGCCGGTCGACGCTAGCCGACGCTGCATCGATATGGATAGACGCTAACCGAAGCTAAATAGAGGCTTCTCGAGGCGAATCGAATGGTCGACGCTGAATCTGCGCTGTCTCATCGATTACCATACGCTACTCGGCGCAAGTGCGCTCTGAAGACTGGGTTGCAAGGGCGACTTTACAAATTTCCAGCGAGTTGCTACCGAGCCATCGTCCTCAGCCAGACCACACAACGACGCGGCAACGGAGCCCCGATGCCGAGCGCCAGGGCTTGGAGGGAAAGTGTGAGGTTGCTTCTAGAACACCGATACCTTGGGCATATGGCAAATACCGCTTTCATGCTCTAGCCAAGAGCGTCTGCAGACACATCGGGTGTCGCCACGTATAAAGACACGCTCGGGGTGGACACGTCTGTAGACAACGCGGCCGCTGCGTCCGTCGCAATACACAAGGTCGGAATACAAGGGTAGATTCGTCTATGGTATGCTTCTGTTCTATAGCAGGTCCCACATGAGCGACAAGCAGAAAAGTGGTCCTGCGCGTGATAGCGAAGCGACCTCACGCAGTGGCTTACGCGGGCCGCCAGCGAGGCACGCTACAGCTTCAACAAGGGCGCACACGCGCGACCTTACGCGAGCAGCTTGCGCGCAAAAGTCGGTGCAATCGATCCCGTTGTTTTACGTCGTGCTCCAACCCAGGGCGCAGGCCTTTGGACGCCCGAAATGGGTACAGGAAAATTGGGCACGATGTCCAACATCACATGTTGTCCAAAACCGGCAGCGGCCGCTGTTGTGCAGGCGGCCTTCTGTCTCAAATGGATGGACAACGTCCGCGGCGGCGCGGACAGCGAGCCCTTTGCAAAGCGAACAAGAACTGCTGTTGGGCATCGTACCCATGACTTCGGTCCTTCGATCCGAAAGACAAGGGCGGGGGCGCCCGCAGCAGGTCCAGCGCCAGGCTCCAGTTCCGCTGCCTTCCGAGGCCCCGCACCAGCGCAGTCAGCCGCCGCATGCGCCCCCGCGGCGGCGGCACAAGCCTCCCGGCGGGCGGGCGCCAACAGTGCGGAGCAGGGACTCATCCATTACAGCCGCCTGGGGGGGCCACGAAGCGTGCGAGGTGCCGAAATGGTGCGGGGGGATGCATGTGGACCCTGCCACTGGGGCCTGAGGTGGACCTCCCTATGAGGCGGCAAAGCGTGTGAGGGGTGTGCCGAAATGTGGTGGGGGGGCGCGTGTGGACTGTGTCGTGTCGGCACACCTCTCACCCCCATGGAAAGCTCCACCGAAGGGCCCAATGACACAGTCCACACGCGCCCCCCCCACCCCATTTCGGCACACCCCTCACACGCTTTCGTGCCCCCATGGGGAGCTCCACCGACGGCCTCAGTGCCTCTGGAGCCTTTGGTGGGACCCCCTATGGAGGCACGAAGCGTGTCAGGGGTGTCCCAAAACGGGGCGAGGGGGCGCATGTGAACTGTGCTACGGGGGAGCTCGCTATGAGGCCATGGAGCGTGCCTGGGGTGCGCCGAAAGGGGGCGGGGGCGCGAAGAGGAGGAGGGGGGGGAGGAGGAGGAGGAGGAGGAGGAGGAGGAGGAGGAGGAGGAGGAGGAGGAGGAGGAGGAGGAGGAGGAGGAGGAGGAGGAGGAGGAGGAGGAGGAGGAGGAGGGAGGAGGAGGAGGAGGAGGAGGAGGAGGAGGAGGAGGAGGAGGAGGAGGAGGAGGAGGAGGAGGAGGAGTTGGAGGAGGAGGAGGAGGAGGAGGAGGAAGGAACGCGGGGCGCCGTCTTTTCAAATCGAAAATCCATCACCACAGGATGATTGGGAAGAAAACGTAGCCGGAACCAGCAGACAAACTGCAAAACGGGCCCGGTAACACAACAACAAGCGGCCCGCTATGAAGGCACGCTTGTCCAGGGTCAACTAAGGGCACGTGAGCTTACACCCCGCGCTGCACGCGGGGGTAATCTCGACGGTGCCATGGCCGCCACGCGAGGCCCGCGGTCTGCTCGAGGGCGTCCAAGAGGGGGAGGTCGCAGATCATGGCCCGAGGCGCGTGCGCGGCCCAGGGTGGGACGGAGGGCTTTGAAAGAAGGAGAGGGGGCCATGAGATTCCGGGGCGATATCATGGCCCCCGCCATGAAATCCGCCCCCCCTCTAGTCATCACTGGCGCGGCGCGCCTGTTTCTCCTGGGGGTGGCTCTGCCGCGTCTGGCCCGATGGCATCCGCATCTCAAGCCAGCGCTGCTGGGATGTGCGGGGACAGCAAGCGACCCCAACCGAAGACACACCCTGGGGGATGTCCTGCGCATGCCAACAACCGCCAGATGACCTATGCCAGCAGAGTGTCGGTTGTGGCCGATGTGACATCCCAGGACGGCCAAACCGACCACAACCACAACCAAACTGTGCACGTCGAGGTCGGAGGGTTCTTCTCCGAGGGGCCATCCCGAAAAATCCACCTAGTCGTGGTTGTTGTTCTTTGTTGTGCCAGGAGGATGGGAAAAGGGATTTTGACTTTCGCTTCGGGGTGAACCTAAGCCGCGAACGCATCGTCGGCCAGCAGCTGGACCCCTGGCTCCGCCAGGGGCGCTACCGATGCCGACGCGGCTCCGCCGCACCCAGTGCCACAGGGAGGGGAGGAAGGGCAAGGTGAGACGCGCGGTAAAATGTGACGCGCGGACCTGGGATGGGAGGGGGGGGGGGGCGGAGAAGGACGGGGGGACGGGGACGGGGAGAGCGAGGGGGGGGAGCAGAACGCAGCCCCCCCAGTGGTGTCTGGTCGACCTGCCAATCGAGGTCCTCACTCGCCCTGCCCAGGCAAATGTGGACCTGCTTGAGCTTCCCGTGGTCCGACCGCCGAAGCGGAAAGGGTCTCACGCGAGAAGGCAATGCCACCTAATGCGTGGCCCACGCGGGGCGCCAGCGTGGCACGCCGCATGGGGACGAGGGAGCCCGCGCCGGACCTTACGCGAGAGGCTTGCGCGCGTATGCCCGCGCAGTCGACACCGTTTTCGTCCGTTGACGCTGGCGTCGGTGTCGGCGCCGCTGCCGCCGCCCACGACGACGACGACGACGAAAGGGAAGCTGGAGGGCGAGGAGCAGGAGGTGGAGGCGGAGAAGAAGCAGGAAGGAGGAGGGCGAGGAGGGCGAGGAAGACCGCCGTCAACAACTACGGCTACGCCGACGACGACCCCGCCGACGACGCGGACGACGACGACGACGACGACGACGACGACGACGACGGCGACGACGACGACGACGACGACGACGACGACGACGGCGACGACGACGGCGACGACGGCGACGACGGCGACCGACGACGACGACGACCTTCGCAGAAGAGAAGCGGGAGGGCAAGGGATAGGAGGATTGGCAAGGGGGAGACGGAGCAGGGAGGAGGACGGCAAATGGGAAGAGGAGGATCCCCGACGACGACGACGACGACGACGCCGACGCCGCCGCCGACGATGCCGAAGCCGACGCCGAAACCGAGGCCGAAGCCGACGCCGACGCCGACACCGACACCGACACCGACGACGACGACGACGACGACGACGACGACGACGGCGACGGCGCCGACGCCGACGACGCCACCGACGAGGACGACGAGGACGACGGAACCGCCGACGCCGCCGCCGCCGCCGCCGCCGCCGACGCCAACAAGCCCGACGCCGACGACGATGACGACGACAACGATGACGACGAAGAAGACGACGATGACGACGACGACGACGACGACTTCCTCGCAAGGGAAGCGGGAAGGGAAGGAGCAGGATGAGCAGGGTGGATACGGGCGAGAGAGTTGAGGATCGCCGACGTCGACAACGACGACAAAGATGACGACACCAGCGACGCCGACGCCGACGCCGACGCCGACGCCGACGCCGACGACGATTACGACGACGACGATGACGACGACGACAGCGACGACGACAACACAGACGCCGACTTCTACGCCGTTGCCGACGCCTATGACGACCCCGACACCGACGCGGACGCCGACGCCGACGGCCGCCGCCGACGACGCCGACGACGTCGACGTCGACGAGGACGACGACCCCGCCGACGACGCTGACGACGACGACGACGACGACGACGACGACGACGACGACGACGATTTCGACGACGGGGGCGGCAGCGGCGGCGGTGACGACGACGCCGACGACTACTCCGACGACTACTCCGACGCCGACGCCGACGCCGCCGACGACGACGACGACCTTCGCGGAAGGGAAGCGGGAGGACAAGGGGCAGGCGGAGACGGAGCAGGGAGGATAAGCGCGAGGGCAGTGAGGATCGCCGACGACGACGATGACGACGACGACGAAGACGCCGACGCCAACGACGATGACGCCGACGCCGACGCCGAAGCCGACGATGACGACTATCGGGGAAGGGAAGCGGGACGGCGAGGAGCAGAAGGAGGGGGAGGCGGAGACGCAGCAGGGAGGAGGAGGGCAAGGGCGAGGAGGATCGCGGACGACGACGACGCCGCCGCCGCCGACGACGACGCCGCCGACGACGATGCCGACGACGACGACGCCGCCGACGAGGCCGAAGGCCGCCGAGGACCGCCGAGGACCGCGGGCGGCCCGCGCCCACGCCTGCTGTCTGTGGCCCATGGCGGCGCCCACCGCGCGGCGACCCGCAGAGGCGGCTGCGCGGCCGGAGCGGCCCGCGCCCGCGCGGCCCGGGGCGCGCAGCGCCCCCCGAGATCCGAGCGTCGCGGTGCTCTGACAATGAAGAAGGCGCTCTCAAGCGAGGAACCCAGGGCCTGAAAGCTCGTGGAGCGCCAATCGTGGAGTGGCCACGGATACGACCGCCGCCCGCATCTGAGAAGGAATCCTCCAGGGCCTGAAGCTTAGGGAACACATTCCTTCACGGACGTCCCCACCAGAAGCCCCCCAGACATGATCGCGCCGTGGAAGAATCAGGACGCGGGATACTCTTCGTCGTCTTCGGCCTCTGGGGGCCCTTACCGGACCCTCGGAACCGTAAAAACGGCTCGGGATAAAAAAACTGCCCCCAAGGGAAAAGGGTCGGGACTTCCGGGGACCGCGCATTGAAAAAAAACAAAAGGTCGCACGTCTGGGAGTCTTCGGACGGTTTCGCACAGGCAGCCCCCCGAGGTAGTCGCGGCTGGCCAGGCTCCCCGAGTAGCCCCAGCAGGCCTCAACAGGCACCCCGAGCAATCAGGGGGCCTGTTGAGGCCAGCTGGGACTGCCTCTTGAGTCCAGCTGGGGCTTCCTGGGGTGGCTGCCCGGGCAGCGCCAGGCCCTCACATAGCAGGCAACTATCCTGGGAGGTCTTCGCAAGAACGACTGAGGGCTACTACTCCCGAGGCTAAGAACTACGCCCGATCAAGCCAGACTAACCAGGACTAAGTGGGATTATCTTGATCAGCCCATTTTTCGACCACGGATACTGGGGCGCCGGTGCTGAATTTAACCGAGCGTCGCGGTGTTCTGACAACAGGTGGCTTCCAGCAGGGCCCGAAGATGCCAAAATCATTGACTCCCCTCTGGTTTTTGAACGAGTTTCGCGCCCTCGTCCTCTCAGGCCCCCAGCAGCCTAGAACGGCCCCAGAGGCCTCCCAGATGGCCCCAAGATGGCCCGAGATGCCCCCCCCCAAGAGGGTTTCAAGACGGGCCAAGAGGGGCCCAAGACAGCTCAAGAGCCCCCCAAGACGGCCCAAGATACCTCCCAGGCAGCCCCAAAGCACCCCAAGAGGCCCGAGAGACCGCCAAGACGGCCCAGGGACAGCTGTCCAGACCGCTGGGCCCTCACGGATCGATGCAGCTCGGGAGGCGCCGCTGTCGAAGGTTCGGCGGACTGCGAAGTACGAGACAAGGCAAAAGGGGGAAAGAACTTGTGAGTTCGCTACGCGGCCATATGCATCATTGCAGCCACTCGGGAGAGCCGCACCACTAAGCCTTGAAGGCTACGGAGGACCGCGAGCCCGAAGAGAGAGGGAGGGGGAGGGGGAGAAGGAGGGGGAGGAGGAGGGGGAGGAGGAGGGGGAGGAGGAGGAGGAGGAGGAGGAGGAGGAGGAGGAGGAGGAGGAGGAGGAGGAGGAGAGAGAGAGAGAGAGAGGATCGAGAGGCACCGCCTCCTACCACAGTTTTGGGGGGAACCGGGGGCAGCGGCCCAGCTTTGGCGGGCTCGAAGGCCTGCCGAAGCAGACCCTCGATCCCGCCCCGGCCTGGAATACCATGCTGGCAAACAATAAAAAAACACCTACCCCTCTGGCATGGGGACCCAAGTTAGCAGGGCACATCCAAGCATTTGGGATAAAGGTGATCGTGCTTGTTTTGTTTTAGACGAGGCCACCCCAATGCCTAGGAGTAGCCCTAAAAGCCCTGGGCCCTAGCTAGGCCACGAATCCATTGTGCTATCAGGGTCAGGGGCCGTAGTAACCTCGGTGCTATGTAGGCTGGCCCCGCCTCGCCGCCAGCGGCGGCCGCTCCGCACGGCGCCGCGGCGGGAACCTGCTGCGGTTGGCCTGCTGCGGACGGGAACCTTTGCTTGGCGTGTCGCAGCGGCGGACCCGGCAACACCCCCTGCCCTGCAACGGGAGCACCACTTCTGCACACCACTCCCACGAACAAGCCGGTCCGGCACAAGACCGCGGAGCGGGGGGCAGCGTGCAAAAATGGCATCCCCTGAGGGCGCGATGCCCGACACCACCCCTACAAACGAGCTGGTCCGGCACAAAGTGCGCGCGCGGGAGCGCGGGCCATGAAGCAGCCCCCGAGATCAGCGTGTCGCGGCGGCGGATCCGGCAAAACTCTACGCCCTGCAAGCGGATAGCGCGTCGCTCCGCTCCGCGGGGCGGGCTGCTCGGAGAAGCTCGGGGCGTGGGCGCCTGGAGGCGGGGCCGTGGGCAGCGCGTCGCGCCGCGGCGCGGTGGGCCAGGAGCGGCGGAGCGGCACGCCAGGCTGAGGTTCCCGACCGCAATGGAACTCGACTGCAGCGCCCTGGCCTTGGATGTCTCACGGTGCTGCACCTGTCTCGGGGACGTCCAAGAGGGGGGCGTCCAAGGGGGTGGTCTCCCAAAGCATGGTCCCAGGCCTGTGCGCGGACGAGGGGGGGCCAGGGGACGTGTTGAAACAAGAAGTAGAGGTCATGGAGTCTAGAGAGATAGCAAAGCCCTGGCCGTGATGCCACCCCACCCAAAGCCATCACCAACGTCTTGCCCGGCCTCGAGTGTCTCAAGTTGCTGCACCGTTCTGCTGCGACGTCGGATCCCGGGGACGGCAGGCGCTCGGTGGGCGGTCCCCTGGAGCCTCGCGGAAACCGGGGCGTCGAGGGCGGGCAGAGCTGCGTGGTGGGCCTGCCGCTGGCTGCAGGCTTCCGTGGTCGGCCGGGCCTCAGCCTCGGGTCAAGTGCAAGGTCACGGGACCCTTCCATGACGCCCGCGCGTTTGATGCTCGTTCCAATGTCGTCCTAATTTCATTCTGGGACGCTTCGTGCTGGGATGGGACAAAACGGAACAGAGCTTTCTACGAAAGCGGAACAGAACTACAATAAACAAATAACGAACCTGGAACGAACCTGAAACGAAACTCGAACGTCCCACAACTGGTAAAAAATAGAATAAACGACTGTGAAACGAACACAAATGCGTGACAAGAAACGTATTCTTAGACACCTCGAGGGGCCCGAGACCTTACAACACCCAAATCGGGCTATGTGGGCCTCAAGGCTGGACTCACCACGCAGCTGGCGAGTGGGCTCCGAGACCGGGAAAAAGCGTCGATCCTCTCTCTTGCACGGTCTGTCTGGAGAGTCGGAGTTCGAGCGCGTTCTTGACTCAAGTCAGGCAGTTGGTCTTTCATGGCATTCTGCCGCCCCCTCACACACACACACATACACACCACACTTCCCACGCACCCACCCCCATCCCCCGCACTCCTAAACAATGCCGAGCCGAAAGAGCGCTCAAGTGAGTTTCAGCTTGAGTGATCCAAATTGCCTTTGGGGACTCGCTGGGCCCTCACCCCATACCCTCCAAGCAAGTAAAATGCCGGAGAAAATGGAAAAACTCATGCAGGCCTCCGAACGCCTCCAGGGGTCTCACTCCTCATGGGGGCCTCCAGGGATCTCTGGAGACCTCCGGAGACCTCCAGACCCAGACCTCTGGCGACCCGGCAAAATCGCGCCGCTCGGTTTGTCCTGGTTTGCCGTGTCCAGCCTCAGTACCGTCAAAAAGCGGCTCGGGATGCAAAATTCCCTGGGTCCCCGACGGGGCTGCGCGGACGCCGCCGCCCGGCGCTCGCAGAGCACTGGCGGGCCTCTGCGCAGCTCGCGCTGCGCGCGGGGGGCGGAGCGCCACCGTCGTAGATCCGGTCGTGGAGTCATCGGCTGCTGCCGATGGGGCTGTCGACGATGTGACCGAGGGCAGGGGTGCGCGGCGTCGGCAGCAGGATCAGAGGAGGGAAAGGAATCGATACCATGAACCTGGCTTCGTTTTCGCCTTTTTGGGCCTCCTGGGAGGCCCTCGTCGCCACGGCTGGATCAGCCTCGAAAGTCAGGTCAGAACGCACTTGGGGAGAAGTCCGCAGAGTTACAACACCGGGGCTTCAGGGCCCCCCCCAAGGAGCGGGCAAAGGCGGTGGTCGTGAACAAAAATCGCGACGCGAGCTGTTTGGCCGTTCGCGGCTCGCCCGACCCCTGGACCATCAAAAAACGAGCCAGGACGAAAAACGGGCACCAGGGAAGGGGTCGGGATTCCGGGAGACCGCGCATCAACAGAAATCACGGCATCGCATGTCTAGGGATGGGGCTCCTGCCGAAGCTCTTCGTGCGGTGAATGCCCTCCTCCCCCTGCCCGCTTTCCGCGGACGCCCTCCGCCTCCTTCCCCTTCTCGTGCTGCCGGACAATTGCCCCGGCCTATTCTAGCGCGCGTGCGGATTGCCTCTGCCGCGCGACGAAACAAATGTCTGGGGCGGCGGCAGCGCCCGCAGGAAGGTTGGCCTGAGGCTGCCAGCACGAGGAGAGGCGGCAGGGGCAGCAGCACTAGCTCTGCGGGGCCGAGGAGGAGGGCGGGAAGCCTGCGGCCGCAGCGGTTGCAGGAGCAGGCCACCGCAACTTCAAATGCTCACAGGGAGTCCGAAGGTCTTACAGTCAACCCGTCGTATATTGAAGGACGCACGATAAGGATGCAAGGGCCTTGGAAGGCCATATCGACACCTTGCGAGCGGGGCGCGACCAGCGAACGCGGCCAAGGATGGACTGAAGGGGAAGGATGCAAGGGCAACCATTGAAAATCGCTCACCCTGACTATTCGGACTGACTGTAAGACGAAGCCAGGGCGAGGACAAAATCGGTTGAATAACTCGAGAAACTCTCAGAAGCGGCGTCTCTGGAGGATGTATCCGGCGCTGCGGCCTTCTCAGAACGTTCAGGCACGCTCTGGAACGGATTTACCCTCGTCCTCGCCCCGTCTGAGGTCTGCTGCTGTCCGACACACAAGGTGGCTCAGAGCTCACATGACACGGGAGGAGGAAGAGGGATCGGATGTCACAGACGGTCGCGGGACACCCATGGCACAGCGTGCCCACAGGGAAAAGCGCTGTAGACCCCACACGGAAAAGGCAAGAGGAACCAAAAGGACATCCAGGGAGAAACACGCACCAGGCCGCTGTCAATCCAGTCGCCTTATACCTCTGGGCGCTGCTCAGGTGGGCACGGGCTCGGCGGCACGATCGACGAGACGCCCCTGAGGGCTACGAAAATTGCAATCGCGACTGCGACGCTAGAGAAGTAGGCAACTGCATAAACATAAGCTGTCGGAACTCTCCGCGGGTTTCTTGAATCAGCACTAAACTCCCCTCTCCGCCCTGCGCGAAGCCAGAGGCGACGCCAGGGGGGTCCATCGCATATCCAGGAAATCCGCGCGGAGCTCCGAAGTTTATTATGCCATCCTTTTTTCTTCGAGACGCTCTTTCCTGCACGTGCGGACGGGTAGCGACATAATGGACTAATGGACGTCTGTGGACAAGCGAAGGATTGGGACGCACATGGACATACTAATACTATATGTCCTCCTTGGAGGCGCGCGTCCGACCCGAACATATAGTATACCCATCTTGTAGTATATCGTTTCCCGAGCGGTGTGGCCAGAAAGCGCCCGCCACGACACATATACTATAAGATTTCTCGGTGCGCGCGTCGCCCCTGGGGGGGCGACGCACATATAGTATAAGTATGTTGGGGTGTTGCCGAGAATGTGTGCGTGCCGCCCACATCGAGAAACTAGCTGCCAGAAAGCGCCAGTCCATGCGAGAGTCTCCGATGAACACTAACACACCACCAGCCTGCATGCGGTATGGCTCCAGCCTGTTGGCGAAAGCCTCAAGGCCACCGTGCGCAATGCTGACATGGGCGGCTAACGCACCCGGCGCGTCATCGACATTGTTGGCCATGGGCTGGGTATGCGGGTCAGTGCGGTTGGAAACGACCTCTTGCGCAAGATCCATCGCAAGGGTCGGCGCATTGCTTGTCGTTGGCACCACGACATCCTTGCATATCGAGTTGCTCTATATGATCCTCACCAAGCTGCAGGCACTTCTTGCAGTCTAAGCTTGTGGCCCCGTCCTCCCAGAAAGGCCAATCCAGTCGCAGCCTGGAAGACATGCCTTGGGAGTGTCGGGGAGGGCGCTGCCACCTACGCTCGTTTTGAAACAGCGGCAGCACCGCCGCTGCTAAGTTACAGTAATTCGTTGCTCGCTCAGAGACCAGCCCAGAAGACGACAGGAACTGAGGGTCCGAACTTCCATGGTGACTCAGAGCCTGCTTGGCAAGATGGCCGACCATTGAGTTGGCAACAACAAGTTCACGCTCGAGCTGGGACAGGGTACGTCTGACCTCCTGGGAGCGATGGGCCTCGACATGCCCTACCTCCTGAATCAGATCCGTGCCTTCGAGGGCGTGCGAAAACATCCGATTGCCCGAAAACTTCAAGCTGGTGGCCAAAAGTAGGGCGACGAGATCTACGCAGATCCACTGCTCATGGCCAGGCCCATCCTGGGCCTGGGGGCGGTGCACATGCCTCCCTGGCCAAGCCAAGAGGGCGTCTACACTGCTCCTGGGTCCAGGGTGGGCCTGGTCAGGAACAGAAGATATGCATGAATCTCGTCGCCGTAAGCTGCTGCTGCGCGCTTCCATGGGTGACGACTTATCGCGGACGTGCAGCGGCACCCAGGGCGTCGCGGTTGGCCACTTGGCCACGCAACGCACTGCCAACGCGCTCCGGCATTGCTGCCGTCCGAAGGGAATGCTGCGCACCAGCCCCCGCATCACTGCTACAGGCTCTGGCTCCTAGCCGCTTTCTGACAGCGACCTGTGGCCCGAGCAGCCCTCTGCAGGGCGCGCAACGGGAGCTCGAAGCAAAAACAATCCGACACAAGCCCAAAAACCTGGACGCTCGAATGACCGGCAATGTTTTCAGGGCCAAAAACCCAGCGGCCCGCCCCGCACATCAAACAGTTCTGCAATGGAGAACTTCAATGTTGCATTGGAGGACGTCGGTGGTTTCGGCAGCAAGCTGCCGGGACACATGAAAATGCCGCGTGCGAAAAAAAAGACTCACTGTTCAGATTCCCCAGCACAGCGGCAACGTGCTTTGGCGTGGCCTCACCCTCTTGCCGGGCCCGGACCACATCCCCGTTGGAACACTGGCACAGCCTGCGGTGGAATGCGTCGACCACTTCGCGCTCACAAAGACCGTCCGTCGCGTGCCCCGCCAAACGGCCTTTCCCTCCCCCATTGGTCCGCACTCTGTTGCAGGCGCAGGATTTATTCAAAAACGTCGCATGCCTGCTAAGACCCGTGGCCATCCGCCTCAAACGATCCCCGATGAGGTCCCACGTGGCGCCGTGGCCTTAGGGATAGCCTAATATGGTGCAAATTCGTGGGCGCAGTGGATTCCTGAATCTAGCATCTCAGCCGGAAACGTCGACTGCATATCTGGAGCGAAAATGATCGAAAGTCGAGGCCGCGCCTCGGGGGCGCCCAGACTAGCTCCCTGATCTTGCTTGGCTCGAGCCGCGGGTGGCCCCCCCTCTATCTCGCATGGGGGCGCGACACACTCCCGCATCGCATTCGGCAACTTCAACAATACCACCTGACACAACTTTGCCCTGATGCCCTGCTGGTTCAAGAATGGTTTTGGCTTTCTTTGGCCCGTGAAATCCGCCGGCCCCCTTGTGGGGCCACCAGGCTGTAGGCGCGGGTTCGCAGTTTCCTGTACCAGTTGTAGCTTGTAGTTTCCAGTGTTACAGTTATGCTTCTTGCTGGTTACTGTAACTAGTTGACTTCTTGCTGGTTACTGTAACTAGTTGATTGACCGCGCGAGGGGGGGGGAGGCCCAAACAAGACTTTTAGCGTCCCCTGGGCGCGTTGTCTGAATTGCTGGGGGGGCTCGAAATCGACACCCCTCACGCAGATCCGCGGGGTCAGGGTCCAAAAACACAGGGATTTGCCACATTCTGAAATTCGGTGCCACCCCTCACGCAGATCCGCGGGGTCAGGGTCCAAAAACACGGGCCACCCCTCACGCAGATCCGCGGGGTGTCCAAAAACACATGGGATTTGCCACATTTCTGAAATTCGGTGCCACCCCTCACGCAGATCCGCGGGGTCAGGGTCCAAAAACACATGGGATTTGCCACATTTCTGAAATTCGGTGCCACCCCTCACGCAGATCCGCGGGGTCAGGGTCCAAAAACACATGGGATTTGCCACATTTCTGAAATTCGGTGCCACCCCTCACGCAGATCCGCGGGGTCAGGGTCCAAAAACACATGGGATTTGCCACATTTCTGAAATTCGGTGCCACCCCTCACGCAGATCCGCGGGGTCAGGGTCCAAAAACACATGGGATTTGCCACATTTCTGAAATTCGGTGCCACCCCTCACGCAGATCCGCGGGGTCAGGGTCCAAAAACACAAGGGATTTGCCACATTTCTAAAATTCGGTGCCACCCCTCACGCACATCCATCGCAAGGCGTGGTAACCCAAACTGCGAGTATTCCCTCGGCCCTTTAATCCCAAGGTGTGGTAACCAAGCTCGTAAACCACACACGTCTTACCAATCGCCGTGTGTGGTAGCCCCTCTTGTGATCAGTTGGTTTTGCCGATTGCGAATCGGCCTCGCATGAAGTTCCGATACTGCTGCACGACAGCGCCAAAGCCTCATGACGTAGCTCTTCCATGGCCCATTATCCGAGAGAGGGGGCCGGCGGCAGGGGGCGAAACCCTTACGGATAATCTGGCTCCACTGACTCCTCGCGAAACTCCGACCGCTGCTGACTGGCATTTTTGTTCCCGTTCCTTCCCACGCGACGCCAACGCCAACGCCCACAGAGATGTCCTCGATGAACTGCTGCATCTGGCTGACAACCATCGGCATGACCCCCGCGACGCCTCGAGCGCGTGCCACTGCGCTACAGCCGTTCACCTAGATATTGTCCATGATGCTGCGCCAAGAGGAGGCGGCCGATCATTGTTGAGCGCCCGCGCATGCGATCGGCCCCTTGGCGCAGCCGAACAGCGCCCCGACTCGGGGCCATCCATTGCCGACCTGCAGCAATCACTTCGGCATCTGCATCCTCATTGATCTCGCAGCTAGCTGCCGCGCTGCCACCCGCCCCGACGAGGAACTCCGTCCAAAAGCTCCGGCCTGCATGAGCTCTGCCCCTGCGTTGACTGCGGTACCTCCTCCAATCGCCACCGCGAACTTGGCCCGCGCCTCTGACAGACGAAACCATGCGACTGCAAACTCGCCCTGCCCATTGCTAGCCACGTTGAGATATGCTCGAAATAGTGCGCGACGTTCGCCCCAGTCGGCTGGACGAGGGGCCTGCCCCACCACCGTCGCTGACGGCAGCGTCGGCGTCACAGCGAAGACAGAATTAAAAACGCTACTTCCACGACCCACCAAGATAATCATAACTGGTATGCGCTGCCTGCGCGCTCACGTCGCGCCAATTTCCGCGCCGCGAAAGCCGCGCGCCAGCGCGATGTGGAAAACTGTCTAACCCATCTTAATACCAGGTGATGCTCATCCCCTGCATGTCAAGTGAGCTGGATCTGCAATCGTCGCGCTAACCAACCCGGGAAAACCCGATTGCTCTAGCTCACTCACGCTTATGTCCCAGCCAGCTAGCGATGCGCACGGGCCACGGATACCACTCATGCAACTACCCATCTCAATCAGGATCACCGCATTGCCACCGCATTTCAGTCCGCGAGATACGCAGTCGGGATGCGGCCAAGGGTCCACCCAGGAAGGTCGAGTACTAAATACTGGATCCTGTACTGGAAGATGGCACGCTTCCCCATCTCGGGCCCCCGAAGTCCTAGGTCATTCCTGGCAGGCACAGCAACGCCCGCAGACGGCTGCGTAGTTGTTGCTTGACCGGGCACTACCATGACCTTCCACCCGCAGCACGCCGCCCGCGATTAGAGCACCTCGATGGTTTTCTCGACGGAACCGATCTTCCGGGCAAAGATGGCATGCGCAATGGTCAAAATAACTCGCTCTTTGATGCTATTGTGTCCACCATTGGCATCGAAGATCTGCACGCCTGCCGTTTGAAATGTTGCACTTCCTTGGACGGCCGAGTGGATATATGTTATCGCCTCGCGCATCATCACACCGCGCACCAGATTCGGGCGGAATCTCTGGGAGATCTAGCAACTGGGACCCGGCACTCCACATATCCCCCCACAGTTGGACATGCACGCACCTCGCTGCACAAATCTCCACAATCTCAGTCACCACTCAAAGGAACACCTGGTTCATGCGCGCTCGCTTCCCAAGCCTCCAGCCGATCCTCGGCTCCCGGGTTTCACAAGATTCGAGACTCAGCCGGGGTCAGTCCGGCATCTGAGACGACGCACCCGCGGGCACCCCACCCATTGGAAATTCCAGCCGCGCATCGTCTCGCACAGCATTCCAACAGCAAGGGGTCACGCGCAGGAGCACCTGCTTCACGCATGTTCCCCTCCAGCTTCTCCAGCCGACTCTCTCCTCGCGCGTCCCAAGAGTTTTTATCCAGAGTTGGCGGGTCTAGCAGCTAAGACGAGGTACTCCGCAGCATTCCATCCACCGCTGGAAATGCCTGCTGAGGGCCGCCCCGTACATCATCACGACGCGCTCGATCACTCGAGGAAGCACCTGCTTCATGCGTGCTCGCTGCTGCCAGCGAGTGTATGATTCGAGCCAAGACGTCAAGCAACCCCTCCACCGTTTGGTGACACATCGTCAGACACGTCTTTCCAGGTTGGCCATCTCCCGCACGCGTCTTGGAATCCTCAAGAAGTCCCGATTCTTTTTTCCTGCCTCGAACAGTTCCTGCTGCTCTGTCTCGTTACGCTCGTCGTAGGTCCGCTTGGCGGCCTCGCTGGTAGAAGCATCTGGCATCCGAACATCTGGCTGGCCAGTGCTACCAGCACCAGCACTTTTGCCAACTGGCGTTTTCATAATGTCGCGCAGGACTTTCCACTCAGGTTTCTCCAAGAGAGACTACAGCTTTCGGTCCTGAACCTTTCCATCTTTAGCAGGGGAAGAGCGCACGACCACAATAACCCCCGCAACACGACCGCCACAGCGCGAGACAATTCAGCGGCAACGTAATGGAAACAATCGAAAATCAACACAATGGTCGCCGCCCGGGCGCACGCCGCAAAGCGCGCGTCGACCCTGACTGGCAGAGCCACCCGGGTCGGGCGCGCGTCGGAACGGGGCGCCACGGGAACTAAAGTACAATACCCAAGCCGAGGGAGAAGAGGAAAGGAGGGGGGAGGAAGAGCAGACAAAATCGGGAGAGAACGCAAATCACTTTCGCAACGCAGCGGCTGGCAGCATGCATCGCGAGCCTCAGCGAGAGGGTCTCAAAGTCGAGGGGCGACCTGCATCATGAGCCTCAGCGAGAGGCGTCAGAGATAAGACGCGACCACACCGCGGTAGAGCCAAAGAGGTCGAGTCCCTTGCGAATGTGTTGTGCGTGCGTAATGCGCAACGAGTTCCACGTGCATGCTGGTTCCGTCTGGCCACGAAGACGGCGCCACCGCGGCTGCGGCGGGGGCGAAGACGATGGAGGCAGCGCCGGAGGGCGTTCCTGGAACTCGGGCGGCTATGCCAAGCCCCGATGCCGCATGCGCGCCGCGGCCGCCGCGCGGGCAGCGCCGCGTCGCAGCAAAGGCCGGCCCCGACGTGCCACCCTCCGGCGCTGGAGGTGTTCCGCCGCATGCTGCAAACGCTGGATGATGTCGGTCGCCGCCACACCCTCCTCGTGCCATGCCCTGACCTACGCCGACACCTTGATGTGCTCCAAGCTGTACAGAGACTGTGGCATGGACGGCGCCTCTAGCCATGCCGACGCCAACATCGTCAACCTGTACATCGAGCGCGGCGGGGCTGGCGGCGCGGATCGTCGCGCCACCTGGTCCGGTGAGCTCCGCTGTACGCTTGACTTCCACCTGCAGGGCTCTGCCCTCCGCCTCCTTAGCTGCCAATTGCGTGCGCCTCGGCCGAATGGCTCCTTGCATGTTGGCAACTTGCCCCTCCTCTTCTTAGATGTCATTATCCAGCGTCGACTTGTGCAACTGTTTGTTTCCCAATCTCGTGCTGCTTGCTGATGCACAGGTGTGAAGGTCCGCGTCTTCTGTTGCTTATCCAGGAGCCCCTGCAACTTTGCCCGAGTCGCCTTCTTGACGGTATCCACAGCTCCTTCAGACAACGACTTGAGGACGAAACCATGCTGTGCACTTTGCGCCTGTAACTAACCTCGTTTCGCCTGGTCGCCATCATCACCGTTGACTGACAAATCTGTCGGCATGCCCTTGCTGCCAGGCTTGGGCCGCGACGCAGAAGATGGGGGCGCCTGGGATTGAGCCTCTCCGCGCAAAAGCTCCCCGACAGCAGCCAGTCGCTTGATCGTGTCATCGTCGCCAGACTTCGGCGGTGGCCTGGCAAGCTTCCCTCCTCCGCCTCCGATCCCGTCGTGTGCCGTCCGCGCGGTCTTCTTGACCCGACGCGGCGCCTCGCCCCCGCAAATAGCAGTGCATGCGGGATGCCCAGTTCGCCGAGGCCGAACACCTTCCGCACGCCCGCGCGCGGAAAGCGCTCCGCCCCGTTGGCCGCCCAGGCCCACGGAGCACCGCGGGCTGGCTGGGCGGCGGCGGTCCTGGCGCCGTGCCTGTGTCGCGATCGCCCTCGGCGATTGGAACCGACCTCGGCTGGGTCGGAGCACGCGCTCCGAGCCTGGGCGGGCAGGCTCGCGAGGAAAAGTGATGTGAGTTGGCCGCGGAACAGCGGCATCCACTTGATTCACCTGAGAACTTTGCATCCTGAGCCAAAACGGCTGCGGGGCAGGAGGAGGAGGAGGAGGAAAAGGAGGAGGAGACGACGTACCCAAGAAGGTCCGTCCGACCACAGGCCTCGACCTCGGTCGAAGCACACGCCTCGACGGAGGGAGAGTGGGCCCCAGCTGGGCGGCGCTTGGGTTCATTTTCGGCCCCCAGAAGGGCGCCGCAACCCTTTGCAACTTCCGCCACCAGCAGGGCCAACAGAAAGATGGTGCTCGAAGCAGACCAGACGTGAAAGATTCGCATCGCAAGCGAGGGCAAAAAAGAAGGTGGAAGGAGAGAGCCTGTCACTGCATGACAGGCCCCGCCCCCTTCAAGAGAAAACCGAAAGGCACGGGGCACTGCGGGAGATTCATCGACCGCAACATGCCGATGCCTCTGGAGCCTCGAACGAGTATTCTCTATATCCTCTCGAGTATTCTAGGTCCTGCTCTGCTCTGCTCCACTGTACTCGATTATGCTCTACTCTGGACATATAGTCTTTTCAACTCGACTGTACTCTGGTCTGCTCCACTCTACTCTGATTCTGAGTTTGGCTATTGTTGGGCGATGAGGGCAGCCATTTAAAGAGCAGGGGTAGGCGTGCGGCTGTCGAGAACGCCCTGCCGATAGCAGGGAAAGCCATGCGGATACAGAGGAAGCCATGCGGATGGCACAAGAAGCCATGCATAAACAGAGGGAGCCATACGGATAACAGAGGAAGCCATGCGAATACAGAGGAAGTCATGCAGATAGCTTGACGATGCAAAGGCAAAATAGACGGGGGTCTGGTGGACAAGTTCTCGTTTGCTTGGGCTGGGCGCCCTTAGGCGAGCATTTCTGGAGAACATGTGACAAACGCATAATTAGGTACATGGATGTTCAATTTGTTCGCGGTCGCGTGGCGCTCGATGCGCTTAGTGGAGCCTCCCGTCGCTCCTCTCGCTGCCATGCCAACGCCTCTTTTGGCTTATAATAAGACTTACTGGCAATCTTGCGACCACTCGGAATCCGCTTGGGCCGCGGTATGTGGACACCTTCTTGAACCATCTGCGGAGCCCACTTGAGGTGCAATGCGCCGATGTTGCTGGACACAAACGGAAGCGGTGTTGTTTGAGTTGGGTGCTGCTGTGACCGCTGTAATTTCGTCTGCAGCTGCTTGCTGCTGCTAGGTTCTCTTAGATCCTGATTGGTGCTGCGAGGGTCGTGTGCTGATTTGGCTGCTGGTCGCTGCAATTCACGACTGCATATGTACTGCTGCTTGCCATTGATTGCTGCTGCGATTTGCTGCATGCTGCTGCTCGTATCATGCGTCTGTTCCTGCCTCGCAAGGGGGCTGCTGGTAGTCTCAAGACGGTCTGCGCCGGTTAGGGGTTTGGGGCTCTGAGCCTATCCAGCCGCTCGCTTGGGGATGGCCTCGGGGGGGGCCCTCGTGAGTAGTCTGGGAGCGTCTTGGGGCCCCTTGTATGCTCTCTTGGGTATCGTGGCGCCGTCGTGGACTGCCTCAGCGTTACCTCTTGGGCAGTGCTGGGCTCCTCTGGGAGACCTCTCGAGCTACACTGGGGTCATGCTGCGGCCATCTCGGTCTTGAGTCCAGGCGAGAAATGGATCGCGCTTCCAGTCATACGCTGAAGCGCCCCGAATCTGCGCCCCGCCCACCTAGTTCGATGATCCCACGGGAACCGCTTGGCGCTCTCGTTATGTGCTGGATCCTCGATCCGAGATCATGGATCTTTGTGTATGAGTTCCCGACGTGGCCCCACATGGCCTCCACATTGCCTTAGGGCCCACAAGCAGGCACAATGCCCCAAGAGCGCCCTCACAGGGCCTGTGGATGCCCGAGTGTGCTCCAAGATTACACTAAGAAGACCAAGGTCAGACCATGAAAGGGCTCCGGCTGGCCCGCATACATGCTCGAAGGACTCAAGAAGACGAATTCAAAAGAGCCCAAGTGGACCCAAAGAGCCACCAAGGAGGCCCGAATGGGATCCCAAGAGAGACCCAAAAGCCCCAACGAGGAGAAGGAGGAGGAAATGGAGACCGACGACGACGAGAAGAAGGAGGGAGCGTAAGCAACAGTGGCAAGGTTTTACGTAAGTTGATATGTCTAAACTTCGGGCAATCTGTATATCCAGATTCACTGCATCTTGGACTTTCTGGGAAGGGGGGGCAAAAGGCAAAAACGCAGTGGACATGGGCAAAAGTTGGGGCTCTAGGGGCCAGATGTTGATCAATATCCACTGGGACTCGGATGCCTGGCCAAGGGAGCTCGAAACTCCAAGATGCAGTTACTATGGATATACGTCTTGCCCGCATCAACCAGATGAAGAAGGCAACAGTGGAGTAGCTTTGGGCCTCAATCAGAAATGACACCAGATAACACCAAGTCCAAACACCATTGCAGCCGCGTGACCTCGCCGCTTGCGGTGCAACCGTTTCCCAGACAATGTTCCCCATCGTTAATCTGGCCGAGTGTGGTGCCAACGGGACATCATGCGGCTCCGCTGATGTTCATCGCTGGGCGAGCTCTTCGAGCTAGTGTACGCTCATTTCTTGTTGGGAACAAGCCGCCCCTGTTCAAGTTCCATCTCATGCTGTCGTCGGGCACGTGCCGCCAAACCTAGATATGTGTTTCATCAGCACCGCGGTACTATATCGCCTCGATATCCCAGCCAGTGCATGAACACGTACGGTCTACTGAGAACCAATTGATATATCACGCAACGTCGATGCAGCAGTGGGATCGTGATGATGTGCGACGCCGCGGAGAACATAACCCCTTCCGCGTGGACGAGGGCGTGAGATGATGACATCAGGACGGCGCTGGTGCACCCCGTGCGCAGAAGCGGCAAGAAAACAACACGGGGCAGCGAGACGGCAGGTCAAGCTCGGCCCGAGCTTGGGCCAACAACGGCCACGGAGGAGCAACCGGAGGAGGGGCAGGATTGGGGGCGGCAGCGGGAGGCGAGCGCCAATCATCACCACCGCCGCCGCCACCACCACGCCACCACGAGAGAGAGAGAGAGAAAAAAACAAAAAAACAAAAACAAAACAAAAAAAAAAAAAAAAAAAAAAAACCTTGGAGGTTCGCTCACAGTCCTTGGGATCGGCGGCGCTGGACCTCTCTCCCTGGCGCGCGGAGCGCGCCACGGGCGCCGCCGGAGGCGCCCACCGTGGGGGGCCCGGTGCCGATCCAAGAAATCCGCGCGGGGCTCCGGAAGACTGGGAGGCCAGCGCCAAATCTCATCACCGCCGCCACCGCCACGAGGAGGAGGAGGAGGAGGAGGAGGAGGAGGAGGAGGAGGAGGAGAAGGAGGGAGGGAGGGAGGGAGGGAGGGAGGGAGGGGGAGGGAGGGGGGGAGGGAGGGAGGGAGGGAGGGAGGGAGCTCCGTTCCCTCCTCGAAGACCATCGAGGCAGCGGCGCAAGTACGACGGAGGACGCTCGGGGAAGCACGGCGCGAACAGCAGCTGTAGCAATCTCGCGCAGAGCTCGCCTCTAGCCATCCACGCAGCCCTCCCTTGGTACGTATCTCCTCTGGGGCCTCACTGGGCAGAGAGTCTGGGGCTTGAGAGGGCCAGGAGTGGAGCGCAACACTTGTGTGTGACAAGTTGGCGGCCTCGCTCGAGATGCACAGCTCAGCTGCAATCGCACGGTGAAAACGACAATAA
This sequence comes from Prorocentrum cordatum, assembly GCA_963575745.1. NCBI lineage: Eukaryota > Dinophyceae > Prorocentrales > Prorocentraceae > Prorocentrum > Prorocentrum cordatum. The sequence goes on from CAUYUJ010014527.1 coordinate 1,091,043, forward strand.
TATATGGGGAGCGCGAGAGGGAGAGGGAGAGGGAGACAGAGAGAGAGAGGGAGAGGGAGAAAGAGAGAGAGAGAGACAGAGACAGCGACAGAGGACGGGAATGAAGGCGAAGGGAACGACCAATGCCGAGAGCGAGATCGAGAAGCAGAAATACAAATGATACCATAGCAGATCAAAGCAGGTCAAAGCAAGAGTGAAAGAAAGCCGTAACCCCAGGCTGCACGTCGCCAGCGTCGCCTCGGCGCTGCCCTTCCGCCCTCCCTCGCCTCTCCTCCCCCCGTGCCCTCGCTGCTCGCTGCGCCTCCTCCTTCTCGCTCCCTCTCCGCATCCCGCTCCGAGCCCCACAAGAGCAGCCCAGGGACGCCCAGGTCTGCAGCGGCAGCGAGGGGCACCCCACCGAAGACTGGGAGCCAACCGCCGCGCAACTTCTGGCGCCGGCATGGCGAGTGCCAAGGACGATCAGAGTTTCAGCGCGTCGCGCGGTGCCCGCCACTGGTGTCGATTCAGCCGGATCCCATGATGGGCATGACTGGGCCGCGGGATCAGCGCGCGAGCGGCATCGTAGCCTGCCCTTGCGACCGAGGCTGCTGCATTCAAACCTTGTGACCAATTCTTACTGCACTACGCCGACACAGACTCCCCTGGTCATCGCATTACGCCCAGTATTGGTGGGAGGGTTGAGGAAGGACGCGGAAGAGGTAGGGAATTCGAGGAGGAGGGCGGAGGAAGCGAGAAGGGATCGGGCGAAGGAGTGAGGGAGAGAGGTGCTGTGTTTGCCTGTCTTTATCTCTTGAACGTTGTTGGCCGTTCACTGCCGCGCGGCAGCAGAAGCTGCGTGCGAAGGGCCGCGGCTGTGCGGCGCGCTCCCGTGGTGTCGCTGGCACGCCATCGCGCCCCGTTCGATCCCGCATCTGCTCTCCAGAAGAGCCAGGGGACACGCCAAGCAAGGTACGGGTTGACTGGTGCAAACAAGAAGCCCGCCGCCCCTACCGCTAGGTCTGGGCCGATGCCGTTGAGAGGGAGTCGGGACACATCGGGGCCTGAGGTCGAAGGCTTGTTCGTCCATGCACTCCGATGGCACGTCGTGCCGCTCTGGTGCATAGGGGCACCAGCCCGAGCAGATCGTCGATATGGGTGTCGGCCCAGTGCGGCCTTCCTGCGCATCCCTCGCGGAGCAGAGCGTCGACCTGGGCGCCAAGGCTGGGTGCCAGGGCTGGATGGGGCGTGGCCTCGGGGGCAGGTCGGCAGCTCCCCGCTGCGCTGCGGCACGCGCAGCCGCTTGCCCACGTGCGCACGAGCAGGACGCAGAAGAGCCAATGCGGTGCCGCTGGCGGGCTGGCATGACCTGGGCCCCCGCCGCACCAGGGCAGCGGCACGCCTCCCCCTCGCCCCTGCTCTCCAGTGCCCCCCACGTGGCGCAGGGGACGCCCAGGCCGCCGCTGCCCAAGGGCTGCGGGAGCCCGACCCGCGGCGTCGTGGACGCAGCTGCCTGGACGGCGCGCCAGCCGCCGAGGCTCCACCGCGCTGGACGCCGCGGTGCGCACTGCGGCTGGCCCCCTGTCGGCGGTGCCGTCGGGGCGGGTGACGGGTCGACGTCGGGCCAGACCACAGATCTGGGGCCGGAGTCTGTACATGGGGCGCCCCAGGCGTTCCAGAGAGGGCCGCGCCCCTTCGAGGGGCTCGAAGGGTTGCGCCAATTCTTCGGCGGAGGGTGGTAGAAGGGCGGCGAAAGGCGGAAGCAAAACGGGAGAGGCTCCCTCGGCGGAAGCAGGCGGAAGGTCCGCCGAAGCGGGCGGAAGAAAACATCTGACCTCCAAGAGATGCACGTTTTGAGGTTCGGGGTTCCTGGAACCCGCCACATGTCCACCGCCTGGTGAACGGCGTCCCAGCACCCCAGGAAACAGTGGATGTGAATATCCTTGGACACCCTGGGGCCCGAGAATATCCGTGCCCACTGCCTCCTGGGGCCGTGGCTGGCTGCCAGGTGGGACACTGGTCCCTCGGGCTTCTCCAGCAGCGCTGCCAGGTCCTCCATCTGCGACTCATGGAGAGGCTCGGCGCGCCGATCGCAAAAACTGTTCCTTGGGTCGGCTCTGAAACCCTCTCCACACCCTCTGCGGGGAAGGGAGTTCCAGCGCCGATCCAAGACACCTGCGCGGACAACCGAGCATTCGAGCTTGTGCCGCTTTCGGTCACGCGGCTACGTTCAGGGCCATGTCGACATTCAGCTCGAGGGGAGTGCGAGCGGGGTGCCCTGGCGGGGCCCCAACCGTCGGCCCCCGCCCGCGCCGACCAGCCACAACTGGGGGAGCTGTGGCCCGTCACCCCCCCTGGGGGAAGCCATCACGTCGACGATCTCTCGAGAGGGGCGTCGAAGCCGATGGGCCCACAGAGGGGGGTGCAGCGCGACCGTGTCATGCGGGCGGGCGCCCCCGGATGCCCGAACCGAAGCCGAAGTTGGAAGCCCATGGCGCATAGCCGAGGGCCAGGATGGGCCCGAGAGGCAAGGGTGCGAGGGTAATCTCACCCCCGGCGCTCATCCTCACGGCCCCGTTTGGCTGCGAGGGGCACAGCTCCCACAGGTGTGGCTGGCCTGCCGCGGCGCAAACCGCCGGGCAAGACGCTCGTGGAGACCGCGCAAGGTGCCCGGTAGGGTTCGACCTAACCGATGTGGTCCGTTGTTCGTGTTCTTGTTGTTGCCCCTCGATCTGTCTTCGCTCCGCCTTTGCAAGACGAGCTCAAAACGAGAACGGCCCACGAGATCCCTAAAGCACCGTTTAGGTCCGGCCCCAGTGCCCAGTTTGGAGGTCGAGGCTAGACGCCAAGGCCAGATGACGATGCCAGGACTTTACGGTAGGTTCGTGTCGTGACGACCCCAGCGTTGGTTTCTGACGCCGCGTGGATCGTTCAATCTTGAACGATCGGCGGCTGGTCGATCGCCCGGTCGTTCCATATAGGTTGATTCTGGGCCACCGGCGGCTTTCAACCTTGAACGCCCGCGGCGGGGTCGCCGCCGGTCGACACGACGCGAACCTACCGTACTGAATTACTGTCAGGGCGTCGGAGCCGGGCGTCGTACGTGGACGAGGGCGCCCAGGGGGCGGGCACAGGGCAGCCGCGTAGCCATGCCCAGTCCTCCAACGTTGCCAACTGTTTCTCGCGTCGGACCCCAGGGCTTCCACAGCTCCCCTGGGGCCAGGTTCTCCTCCTGGGTCGCTCTTCGACGGCCCCGGGGCGGGGAAAACAGCCTCCAGGGGCCAAAAAAGCAGTGGAAAGCTGCGCGTCACGACGTCATTGCGTCGCCCGGGTCCGAAGGCGCACCTGCCGGCAGCCAGGGTCGGAGGAGGAGGAGGAGGAGGAGGAGGAGGAGGAGGAGGAGGAGGAGGAGGAGGAGGAGGAGGGGGAGGAGGAGAAGGAGGAGGAGGAGGAGGAGGAGGAGGAGGAGGAGGAGGCCCAGCTCGGAGCGCGGTGGGCGGAGTCATTAGGCCCCCCGGGCCCGAATATACCCACGCCCAACGCCCGCCGAGGTCCCCGAAGGTCGACCCCTCAGGCGGTGGTGTTGGACAAATCCACTCCTCGAGAAGAACCTGAGCCCCTTCTTGGCGGCGTGCAGAGGGTGGGTGGGGGGCAGGGGGGAGGGCCTCTTAGAGGCACCCCTGCTTCTCAGAAGGCGCGGGCCGCCCCCAAAGGCCGAAAATTTTGAAAAACCTACCGCCCTGATGTTTCCACGACGCGAGCACGTCTGGACTCCTACCTCGCCCGTTGCGTCGCACGCCGAGGGACCGAGGCCCCCGGAGGAGTTGTGCGAAGGCGCGCTCGCCCGGGCCGCCCGCGTCCGGGCAGCAGCCTGGCGGCGCCGCCCTCCCGTCTGGACGCCCGAAATGAGTACGGAACAAATGAGTACGAGGCCCAACAGCAAGTGTTGTCCCAAACCGACAGCGGCCGCTGTTGGGCAGGCGGCCTTCTGCCTCAAATGGACGGCATCCGCGGCGGCGCGGACAGCGAGTCCTGTTGAAGATTAAACGGAACTGCTGTTGGGCATCGATCGTACCCATTCATTCCGTACCCATTTCGTTCGGTCCGATCTCGGTCGGCGACGGGGGAGGGGGGGTGGGTCAGGACGGGATAGGCGGTTGGGCCCCTCGTGGCTTGCGAGAGGAGCAGGCGATAAGGAGGATCGGATCGGGATCGGATCGACTCGGCAGGAGGAAGCGTCAAGCTCCAAGCTCCACGGCGCCGCCTGGGGTCCCTCCATTGCTGGAGGGACCGCAAAAAGGGAGCACTGTCGGAGGCAGCCTGGCGGACGAGAACCACCCAGGCCCCAGCCATCCACCCTTCGAGAAAGGAGGAGGGAGGAGGGAGGAGGACGGAGAGGGAGGCGGAGCGTCGGCACAAGTCCGCCTGATCGTGAAACCTGACCGCTGTTGTGCTGCGCCTTCTGCAGCCTGCCCTTCGACGTAGCCGTAGCAAGGCGAGCGGCCCAGGCGTTCTCGACCGACTCCGCTGGGCCAGGAGCGTTGCCCCCAGCCCGAGCCCGACATCTTGCGTGCAGAAGGCGATGGAGAATGACCGCCGGAGAACGGAGGAGGAGGAGAAAGAGGAGGAGGACGGAGGAGGAGGAGGAGGAGGAGGAGGAGGAGGAGGAGGAGTTTTATGATGGTGGGGCCCACGGCCGACGGCCTCGCGCCGAGACGCGACAATGGACGACGGGCACCTCCCAGGAGGAGGGGGAGGAGGAGGAGGAGGAGGAGGAGGAGGAGGAGGAGGAGGAGGAGGGAGAAGGGGGGAGGAGGGGGGACGAGTGCCTCCGGCAGCGCCAATGTCGTAATAGAAACCCTCCCTCCAAGTTCCCTCTTCACAGGCCCCTACAATTATAATATATATATATATATTTATATATATATATATATATATATATATATATATATATATATGTATGTGTGTATTGAAATTGCGGGAAGTGGCCTATCAGAAGACAACCGTCTGAGAATCCTCAATCGTGCCAAGAGCACCGTTCCTGGGACTCCAACACCGCGCATCAACGAGAGCGTTGCGTCCTGACACTCCTAAATCGTGCCAGAAAGCCATTCTTGGGACCTCAGAGGGAACGCGTTTCACGGGCGCTCACTTTGGGAACATTCGGCGGCGCGTTTGAACGGGGGGTCACCCCCCAACATTCGGCGCCGTCGAACAGAACCAAGGGGACTCCCCTCCCCCCCAATCCCCGACCTCTCCCCATCCTTCGGCGCCGGGCCCCAGCGCGCTGGCGCCGGCGGCGGCGGCGGCGGCGGCTGGCACCGCCGACGCCCACACCCACGCCCGCGCCCACACCCACACCCACGCCCACGCCCACGCCCACGCACACCCCCACGCCCTTCCCACGTCCGCGCCCACGCCCACGCTCACTCCCGCGCCCACGCCCACGCCCACGCCAACGTCCACGCCAACGCTCACGCCCGAGCCCCCCCCCCCACAACACACACACACCACACACACACACACACACACACAACACACACACACACACACACAACACACCACACACACACACAACACACACACAACACACCGCGCCAACACCAACGCACAGCCCAAGCCCACCCACACCCCACGCCCAGCCCACGCCAACGCTCCGCCCAAGCCACGGCCACGCCCACGCTCCCAACCGACGCCCACGCCACGCCAACGCCCACGCCCACACCCACACCACGCCCACGACCACGCCCACGACCGCCCATGCCCACGCCCGCGCCACGCACGTCCACGCCCACGCCCCGCGCCCACACCCACGCCCACGCCCACGCCACGCCACGCCACGCCCAAGCCCACGACCACGCACACGCCACGCACGCCCACGCCCACGCCCACGCCCACGCTCACACGCACGCCCACGCCCAAGCCAACGCCTCGTCCACGCCCACGCCCACGCCCACGCCAAGGCCCAGGACACGCCCACACACAGACACACACCACACACACACACACACACACACCACAACACACACACACACACAAACACCCACACCACACACACACACACTCCACGCCCACACGCACGCCCACACCCACGCCCGCGCCCACGCCACACCACGCCCCCGCCAACGCTCCACGCACGCCCACGCCCACGCCCACGCCCACGCCCACGCCCACGCCCACGCCCACGCCCACGCCCACGCCCACGCTCACACGCACGCCCACGCCCAAGCCCACACCCACGCCCGCGCCCACACCCACGCCCACGCCCACGCTCACGCCCACGCCCACACCCACGACCACGCTCACGCCCACGCCCACGCCCACGTTCACGCCCACGCTCACACGCACGCCCACGCCCAAGCCAACGCCCACGTCCACGCCCACGCCCACGCCAAGGCCCAGGACAACGCCCACGCCCACGCCCGAACCCAACACACACACACCACACACACACACACACACACACACACACCACACAACACACACACACACACACACACACCACACCACACACACACTCCACACACACACACAACACACACACACACCACACACACACGCCCACACGCACGCCAACACCCACCGCACGCCCACCCCCACGCCCGCGCCCACGCCCAGGCCACACCCACGCCCACGCCCACGCCCCGCCAACGCTCACACGCAGCCCACGCCCACGCCCACGCCCACACCCACGCCCACGCCCAGGCCCACGCACGCGCCTACGCCCACGCCGACGCCAACGCTCTCGCGCACGCCCACCCCCACGCCCAGGCCAACGCCCGCGCCCACACCAGCGCCAACGCCCACGCCCACGCTCACGCCCAAGCCCACGGCCACGCCCACGCTCACACGCACGCCCACGCCCACGCCAACGCCCACGCCCACACCCACACCCACGCCCACGACCACGCCCACGTCCATGCCCACGCCCACGCCCGCGTCCACGCCCACGCCCACGCCCACTCCTACGTCCACGCCCACGCCCACGCCCACGCCCACGCCCACTGCCGCGCCGACGCCCAGGCCCAGGCCCAGGCCCAGGCCCACGCCCACCCCCACGCTGGCGCTGGCGCAGGCTCAGGAGAAGGGGGGGAGGGGGGTTCGAACGCACCCCCCCCTGGAGGGGGAAGGGGGGGGAGGTTCGAACCCCCCTCCCTTGAACCACGGGGTGGGGCGGTTCCGGACCCCCCCCCCTCTCCAAGCGCGCGCCCACAGAACGCGCTGTTTCGGACATCAACACCGCGAACCAACGTGAAGGTTGCGTCCTGGAGATCCTAAAACGCGCCAGAGCACCATTCCTAGAACGCCGACCATACAAACCCTTGAAACTGTTGCATTAAGACGACATGCGCGGCGCTATAGCGACGGCCACATTCCCCAAACAGTGCTTACACTTTGGGGTCCTTGCTTTTCCTCGAAGGAACTGGGCCTGCTTGTCGGTCTGGCGGCTATGTTGCCGCCGTCGCCGCCCCGTCGCCGCCTCGTCGTCACCCGTCGTGTGGGCCTGTCTATCGATCTGGCGGCTATGTTGCCGCCGTCGCCGCCCCGCCGGTGTTTCCTCGCCGCCCGTCGTCTGGGCCGTGTTGTGCATGGATGGCTTCGCATTGTCTTCCATCTCTTTACATCGTTTTGCATCGCTTTGCTGGCTTTGTATGGCGTTACAGTGATGTTGCATTGTGTTCGTTGCATTGCACCCAATAGATTACATCACTTAGCATGCTAGGAACCACTGTTTGGGGTCCACGCTGGCTAACATGTTGAGGGAGGTACGCCCTCCAACCTCAAAACAGCTGCACACTTCTGAAACGAATGAGCGCGGCGCTATGGAGACAACCAAATGTTGAAAAGGATCCACCCTCCATCCGCTAAACGACTGCAAACTTTGGAGACAAATGTGCGCGAGGCTAGATCGAAAGCCACACTTTGAAAACCATCCACGCTGCATGCGCGAAACTGCTGCAAACTTTGAAGATATGCGGCGCTGGAGCGACAACCACATTTTGAAAACGGCCCGCCCTTCGTCTGTGAAACTGTCGCAGACTTTGAAGACGAACGTGTGCGGCGCAAGCGCGGGAGCCTCATTTGAAAGAGGACCCACCCTCTATCCGTAAATATGTTGCACTGTTCAAGCTTCGAATCATTAGTGAGGAAGTCTCAGGCGAAACGCCTGGCCCGCCCTACCGACACGTCTGGCCTGGGGGTGCGACAGGCAGGAGTTATTCATCAGGAAAAGGGATGGAGGAAGAAGGAGGAGGATGGGAAGAGAGAGGAGGGAAAAGAGGAGGAGGACGCCTGCTGCCGCCGCTGCCAAGGCCAGGGGACTTCTTTTCTGCGGCACCTCTGGGCGCAGACGAGCTTAGGCAAGGATGCACCGGCTCTGGAACACGATCGGTTCGCGTCGGGCGGAGCCTGGGCGCGAACTGAGACCATTAGCCAGAGACGAGGGCTCACAACACGCGCGAGGGGTGGGAGGGACTGGGAGCGCGAAACTGAAAGGGCCTAAATGGCAGCGGAATGCGGCCTCTTCAACTCTCGGCACACGGCAATCTCCAACGAAGTAGGGTCCATGCCTGCTGCCGCCGCTGCCAAGGCCAGGGGGCTTCTTTTCTGCGGCACCTCTGGGCGCAGACGAGCTTAGGCAAGGATGCACCGGCTCTGGAACACGATCGGTTCGCGTCGGGCGGAGCCTGGGCGCGAACTGAGACCATTAGCCAGAGACGAGGGCTCACAACACGCAACCTTGCCACACTTTCCAGTTGGTCATCTCGACTAATTAGACACTGCAGGGGGAATCACAATCACGTAAAAAGGGGAGAGAGCTGTTTCGTCTTGGCGCCCCCGTGGGCCTGCTCGAAAGCGGCCGCGAGCGCACTGCAAAAGCGAGGGGAGTAGCGCTCGGCGGCCTTCGTCTTGAAACCACCTGCTGCTGCTACCCCGTGAATTGACGTGTGAGGCTTATTAGTGCGACTACAGACTTTCCCTGAACATCGACAGGCAAGATGTGCGAGAGAGATGCGATCGCCTAGAACACCTGTAGGTTTCTTCCACGGCGTTCCCCACTGACACATGTCTGTAATAATGAACGAAGAGGTAGCCCAGCTGCTGGCCTTTAAAAGACGAGGGAGGAGCCACAGACGCGAGCGGGCAGGATTCTTGATGGCGACAGGCAGAGCTAGAAGGTGCATGAGCTCGAAGATGCTACAGCAGAAAGCGGCCAACAGATTGCCGAATCTCACAGCCTCGAGATCGCTGGGATGCTTGAGGTCACTCAAGCCCATCAACTCTTGGTCACTGCGAAGACGGGATGGCAGGCAGGGTCGAGGGTTGTCAGGATCTCGAAGGGGCCCGGTGTCCGGCGCCCTCGTCCAAGTCTGACATGGCGTGCCCATGAACACGCCCCGCACGAGCCCGGCCAGAATCCAGCCTCTCACCAACTTCTGCGTGGCACGCTGGCTCAAGTCCCACTGCGGCCCGCGCGTCTTGTCCCACTCAAGGACGAAGAAGCCGCGCGACCGCAGGCTGTGAGACAGGCCTCCGTGCCCGCTGAACAGCTCTAGAAACACCTGCGGCTGGACGAGGCGGGCACCCCTGGAGGCCAGGGTGCGAGCAAAGGCCTCACGAGGGCCGACCAGAGCGCTGCGGTCGAGCCGACTGCCCGCTCGCGGGCGGCGCTCGGCAGCCTCTGCAGCTGCTCCCCCAGGCGGCCCTCCTTCTGGTACCTGCGCACGCTCGAGTCGCAGTGCCACCGCCCCCGCAGCTTTATCTCCTGCAGCGTCCGCAGCCCCCGCGCCCGGTCGCGGCTCGGCCCGCTGTGCCGCAGCATGTACAGCTCCGGGCCCAGGCACTCGACGCCGGCGCGCACGGCCGCGGCCCTGAAGTTGCGGACGAGGTCCGCGTGCAGGAAACCGAAGACAGGCTGCCTTGGCGGCGCGCTCCTCGTGAGGAAAGCGAGCACGCTGTGGAGGAAGCTGAACTCCGCGAGGTCGAACACCACGGTCTCGTCGAGCTCCCTCGTCTTGCTGCTCACCTCCTCCTCGGGCGGGCGTAGGGCAATGGCCCAGCTCGCGATGTGCGTCCCGGAGGTGGGCGAGACGATCATCTCTGGCGTGACCCGCCCCAGCTCGCTGGGCCGCAGGTAGCAGTGGAACGCGATGACGACCCACGCAGCCATCGCCCAGAAGCCCGCGGCGACCAGCTCGAGCGCGATCAGCGACACCACCTGTGCCGCCTGCGGCAGCGCGAGGCTGCCCGTGCGGCTGAACTGCGGCCGGAAGAACTTCACCGCCGCCATCGCCTTGGTCCCGTGCTGCGACAGCTCGCCGGCCAGGTACTCGCGGTCCATCCAGCTGGCCAGCAGGCCGTCCATGTCGTCGCCGCTGGGCACTGGGGTGGCGCCGGTCACGCGCGCAGTCGCTGCCCACGCCCGAAGGATGTCCTGCCACAGCGTGTCGCACTGCGCGACCGTCCTCGGCGTCACCGAGGCCCTCTGCAGAAAGGTCCCCCCTGTGGCCAGAGGCGCGGCCCGCGCCCGCCGGCGAGCCGCGCGAACAGCTCGCTGCGCCGGCGCCGTGCGCCCCTGCTGCCGCGCCGCGGCAGCAGCCGCCCCGACGTGGCGAGGCCGGCGCACCGCCGACTGAGCAGGATCGCCCCCGTCGGCCGCCCGCTTGCCCCGCAGCCGCCGGGGGGCGCCGGGCGCCCCGGAGGGGGCCGCTGGCGGCGCCACGGACGGCCAGCTCCTCGAGCTCCGCCCACGCGGCCGCGACGTCGGCGCGCTGGCTGCGGAGGCTCCCGTCTCGCACGTCCCAGCGGTCGAGGTCCAGCGCCGAGGGGGATGTGGCGGCGCGACGGAGCATCTGCAACGTTGCGCTCCGACGGGATCCAGCGGACGGAGGCCTGCACGCCTCCCGCCAGGCACCAGGCAGCCCATTGCCGGGCGATGCGGAGGACCCCCCCAGCCGACGAGCGTCCCTTCTGCAAGGCACATACGAGCCATGTTGTCGGACAGGAAAAGGAGGCGACGACCAAAAGATTTCGAATCTCGAAGAGCGTGCCTGAGCGAGTGAACGATAGCCCGACCCTCAAGGACGATGATGTTCTCAGCCCGGGCCCATCCTCCACTAGACACCACCTGCCACCTGCCCCCGTACAGCTCGCTCGAAACCTCCTGCACCTTCCACCTCTCGCCCTCCGTGCTCACCCCCTCGAAGTCGTCGACGATCTCCGGCCCCTCCGCGGGATCCCCGGGACCACCGAGACAATCGCGAGGTCGAGAAACTCCAGGATGACGAAACCTCCACCTCTCCTCATCACGACCCGCAGCCCTGACAAGCTCGACGTCGGCCTCCTTCTGGCAGACCCCCCCCCCCTCCTCGCTCGCGTCGCTCGCATACACCATGGGGCCCCAGGGCGCACGAAGGTCAGACCAAGCCAGAGGGAGGAACGCGGCAGCCCACTGAAGTTCACGTCGAACCGAAGGCGGGATTTTCATGACTCGGGAGAAGTACTTCCGGGAGAAACTGCACACGGCACTGAAGACGGAGAGCATCGGCCTCTGAGCGAGAGCAATGAAAGCATCATGTCCAGCAACCTTTCCGATCTGGCGACCCGTGGCGTACCCCTTCTTCAAGAGCTCCAGAATCCCCAGCCTCAATCTCCAGACACGCTGACTCTTGGGGCGCAAGACCCCACGCTCGCCGTCGAAGACCCAGCCCAGTTGCTCCGAAACGGTGACGGGCGCCTCGGTCGGGTGCACTGGCAGGCCCACACCTTCAAGGGCTTTTCGAGCTGCGTCCAACATCTCACCAGGCCTCTCGGGCCCCGTGCCGAAGGCGACGAAGTTGTCGACGTAGGCCGTGAAAGCTCCCTCCCTCGCATCCGCAGGCGGACGTCCGTCAACGATCTCAGCTGCCCCAGGGAGGTCCCTTTTTCCAGCACGATCGAGCGGTGCACCCGCTGGCAGAAGTCGAGAGCGCGCGACCAGCCCATTGGCAAGACCGCCAAGCACGGGCGGACCCAGGCTCGGCTCGACACGGACCGGCCCTCGACGACCTTGAGGCCAAGGTCAGCGGCACGCAATCGAGGAAGAGCAAAGTAACGTCGAAGTTCACAAGGCAAACCCATGTTGTAGAAAGCGTCGGCTATGTCCACGCCCCCTGTCCACAACTGCTCACCCTCTTGCAGCTCCAGGCGACTGAAGCTGGCCCCGCTGGCGAGGCTGGTCTTGTTAGGTTCTGCAGAATGCAAATTAGATCCCCTGCAATCGATCACCAAACGTTGGCGACCGTCTTTCTTCCAAACTGCGAAAAGCCCGACCTCTTCGAAGTCGCCCCCGTCGAGCCTGAAATCCAGCATGTTAGCTTTGCTCAGTCGGCTGATGCAGGCGAGGTAGTCTTCACGCCGACGGAGAACTGGATCCAGGCACGGCCGCACAAAACCCGAGTCCTTCTTTGCCTCAGCGGCATCATGATTTGATAAAACCTTGGAAGAAATTAACCTCCGCACGATGTCTGGACCGTCTTTCCCGGGCAGCTGGTCCAGCGGCACCGGGGCGCCACCGACAGCCGGCAAGGAGACGAGGTCGTGCACGAAGGGGGCCGCCGAGACGGGGTCGCAGCCCCCGTAGGCGGTGCCGACCTGGAGCTCCCGGAGGGCCACCTCGGACGACAAATCAGAAGGCGGAGCGCCCATCGCCGCGCAGCTTTCGGCGAGGCGCTCCAGGCATAGCTGCTGCATCCTGCTGGGCTCGCCCTCACACTGCCTGCGAACGAGGTCTGAGCCGGCATCCAGCTGGTTGAGCGCGACGACGAGCTCGGTGAGAAGCTCGCCCTGATGCGCTCGATGCCCACGACGACGTCGAGCAGAGCGCGCCCGCGAGGCGCCGCCAGGGGCACGGCACCAGTCAGGGACTGGCAAAGGCAGAAGCGACCGCTGCACATGTCCGTCGCTGTCCACCAGCCTCTCCAAAGGTTCGCCACCGGGTCGAGGCATCCCCGGCGGCGGCCCCAGCATCATCCCGTCTTGGGAGGAGCGCCCTTGGCCTTAGCGGCGGCGGCCTGCTCCTCCCTCAGCTTCCCGGCGTTCTTCTTGATGCTTGAGATGCGTTCCAAATCCTTCGACACGGTGTCGAGCAGCTCGGGGCACACCATCGAAGGCGCACGCGCCCCGCCCATGAAGGCCTGGCTCTCCTCCAAGGGGATATTGCTGTTGTTCTGCTGCTGCTCGGCACTGCGGTCGTCCCCGTAATGCTCAATCAACTGGAGCTTGCGATATCCGATCTCGGCGCTCGCCAAGTTGAAGACGTCCAGGTGGTCCGACACGCCCATGGCCTCAATCATGCGCGAGAGCGTGTCGTGCATGTCGACGCCGAAGTCCGTCGAGGTGAGCTTCCTGCGGCTTTTCCACATATCATGATGGAGCGCCGGACCACCTTCCTTCACCTGGTACTTTGCACACCATGCGGCTGTCCGCGGCCCTGGCACCGCGAAGTCGGCCACCGGCTCCTGGTGGCACAGCTGGACCACCTCGCGCCAGTCACGTGCCGGCCCGCTTGACGCCGCAGACGCCGCGGGCACCTCTAGCGTCCTCGCGTCGTTGCCTCGGAACTCCTGCCTGAAGTACGCCACCTCGCTCTGCTGCAGCAGGACCCCGAAAGCGGAGCCTCCAGCGGGGAGCGCGAAGCCGCCTCGGCGCCAGGACCGCCAGACCAGCTGCACTCCCCCGGCGACACCCACCTGTAGCTCCGCGCCGAACGCCACGAGCCCGTCGACGTCCTCCGCGACCACCCACACCCAGCCTGGCGGCGCAGCCCCAGAGGGCAGCGGCGGGACGGGGGCGCCGTCAGGCACCGCTGGCGCACGCCCAGGGGCAGCCGCCACGGCCTCCCCCGGCGCGGCCGGGCCGACGGCCGCGGCGGCCACTGGCGGTCCGACCACCGCAGCAGGCACCGCCTCAGCTGGCGCCGCCGCTGGACCCGCGATGGCCACCGCAGGGGCCAGGGCCGCGACTGGGTCCGCGACCCCCAGCGGCCCGGCAGGATGCCCCTCGCAGCTCGCGGCCGAGAGCTCGAGCATGAAATGCGAGTCCGGGAGCACGCCGAACCCCGCGGCCGCTCCCCTCCGCAGCGCAGCCCACAGCTCCGCCAGCGACGGCAGGCGGCGGAAGCGATACGTCCGAGCCTCCACGATCCCGCCGGCGCGGCCGCCCTGCCCCGCGATCGGCCGCACGCTGTGGATGTCCACGTCCGGCGTCAGCCCTTCTCCGTAGTCGTCCATGTCTGGCGTCAGCACGTAGCCACTCCCGTAGAGGATCTCCCGCTCGTGGTGTACCTCGACCCCGCCGACGTTGTACCTCGTGAGGCAGAAGCCTCCAGCACCAAGCGGCGCCGCCATCACTGCCCAGCCGCCCGCGGCCGACGGAAGGCCCTCGCCTGCGCCGCGGCCACCGCCTGCACGTCCTCCAGCGCCTCCGCCTCAGCTGGCACCGCCAGCGCCGTGGCGGGCGTCCCAGGCGCCGCCACCGGGCACGGCGCGCTGGCGCCCGGTGCCGGCCGGGGGTGCAACGCCCAGAGAGCGCCCGCGGCGCCTGCGGCGGCCCCCAGGAGGAGGCAGGTGCTGGCGACCACCGCCAGCGCTGCCGCCGAGTACCCCTCCGCGGCAGTGGGGTTGAGATACCCCTCGCCCCCAGGGCAGGTGCAGGTCAGCGGCGGGCACGTCAGCGCGGGAGAGCAGACACAGTCGGGGCACGACGGGACGCCTGACCGCACCACCAGCGCTGTGGTGGCGGCCTGCGTCAGGTCGCGTGCCAAGGCGTCCAGCCCCCACGGCATGCACAGGCGGAAGGCCCCTGTTCAGCGCGAAACTGAAAGGGCCTAACTGGCAGCGGAATGCGGCCTCTTCAACTCTCGGCACACGGCAACCTCCAACGAAGTAGGGTCCAGGAGGAGAAGGAGGGGGAGGAGGAGGAAGAGGCGGAGGTGGACGAGGAGGAGCTGGAGGAAGAGTAGGTGGAGGAGGAATCGAACTCCCAAGCCGACAGCGACAGCGACAGGTGGAGGAGGCGGATGGATGGAAGGGTAAAGGGAGGAGGGAGGAGGGCGGAGGAGGAGGAGGAGGGCGGAAGAGCAGACGGAGGATGAACAGAGGGAGGGAGGAGGAAGGAGGAGAGATCGGAGCAAACGAGGCTCACGGAAGGAGCGGAGAGGCCACGGGCCGCAGCGACAGAGCGACGTGGAGGGGAGGGGAGGAAGAAGAAGATGAGGAGGATGTTGTGGATGATGATGCTTCCACTGTTGATGATGATGATGATGATGATGATGATGATGATGATGATGATGATGATGATGATGATGATGATGGTCCAGACGCCTCCTGATCGCGGACTCATGATCGCGGACTCCTGATGATGGTGTTGGTGATGATAATAATGATTGTGATGATGATGATGATGATGATGATGATGATGATGATGATGATGATGATGATGATGATGATGATGATGATGATGACGATGACGATGACGATGATGATGAGGAGGGAGGCGCCCGCCGATCGGTACCGCGCCCCCTACACAACCAGCCCCCCGCGCCCCACGTCGGCCGCCGCGCCGGCGCCCCCCGCGGCCGCCGCGCCGGCGCTGGCCGCCGCCGAGGCGATCCAGCGGCGCATGGCATCTCGCGCCATGCGCTTGGCGCGCGAGACCTCTGGCCGCGGGCGGGCGGCGTCGAAGCGCAGGTCCTCACAGGATCAGTCAGCATCGCATCGACACAGCGGACGGAGCCGAAGTCTGCACCGCCTCGGGCAGCACCGGCACGGAGTGGAAGATCGAGTCGGATCGGCAGCGCCGGGATGCACAGCAACGCCATGCAGGCATCGGGCCGCATCGCGCCGTCGGAAGATCGGGACAGAATCGGGTCGGGTCGGCAAGAACAGAGACCGAATCGGATCGGTCGGATCGAAATGGGCCCCGTCCTCGTGGTGCGCCGCCGCGGGGATGACGCTGGGAGGCTGCGAAGGGTGCCCCTGGCCCACGATCACGAGCGGCAAATGCATCCATGTACACGCCCACGCGGTCTGACTTCTGGGGCGCGATCCCGCGGATGCGAGGTCGCACGGGTACGCTCCGCCAGGGGCATCCGCGAAACAAATGTACGTTTCCGCAGGCTCGCGGCCCAGTGGCATGGCCCGCGAGGCCGCGTATACGGATATGCTCTTCGCCCACGACAGAAGGGTCCCTGGGCTGTCCGCTCCACGTTGGAGCCCCTGGCCGCCCTCTGGGCCTCGCGAGGGGTGCCCTGAGGCCGGGGGCAAAGGAACGAAAGACGGCATGACCATAATTTCTGGAAGTCCGCGCGCATCTCTCGCATCGGCGCTGGATCCCCCTCCCCTGGCGCGCGGGGCGCGCCGGAGGCGCCACCGGAGGCGCTGCAAGGGGGGGCCCAGCGCCAAACCAAGGAATCTGCGCGGGCCTCAGAGAAAGTATGTTCATGTAATGTAATATTGTTTTTCGAAAGGGGGCCTTCTCTGAGATCCCGGCCTTCCCCGAGGGGGGCGTCCAAGAGGAGTGCTTGGCAAATCATGGTCGGTGGCACGTGCGCGGCCCAGGGGGGGGGGGGCCAGGGGACGTGCCGAGATGAGAGGAGGCGCCCTGAAATCTGGGGAGGTACCGTGGTCCCCGCCATGAGATCCCCCCGCTGGCCATCGCCCCCTCTTGGCCGCCCCCCGAGGCCAGGGCCACCTGTGGCAGCACCCGGGGACGTGGTGCTGGACGTCCACGCCGGGGCGCAGCCGCTCCACGCGCACGGAGCCCGTGCGCCAGGGGTCCTCGGGGGGCGGGGAGCAGCGGCGCGTGCTGGCCAGGAGCCCACGTGCTGCGCAGGCCACGGCCCCCGCAGCCCGCCAGCAGGGGAGATGCAGGAGGTGGGAGCTCAGAGAGATGCAGGGAGAGGTCGGTGCAACGCAGGCGTGGGCGGCGAGCAGGTGCCCTTGACCCAGGCGTGAAAAAAAAGAAAGGACGAGGCAGCAGCTACATCTCATCAGAACCGCTTGCACAGAAACCTGTGACAAGCCCAGAGCACGAGGAAGAAGAGGCTGGAATGGGGGATGGGGCGGGAGGAAGGAGACACGCGAGCAGCGCTCTGTTCCAGGCGAGGACCCAACCAGAGGGAGGGCTGGGCGTAGACCGGGATGCAGGAGGAGGTAGGGAACGAATATGAAGACGAAGAGGAGGAGGAGGAGGAGGAGGAGGAGGAGGAGGAGGAGGACAAGGAGGAGGAGGAGGAGAGGACGGAGATCACAGTGCCTTGCTCCAAGCAAGAACCCACCTAGAAGAAGCTTTGGGAAAAAGATGTGTACCGAGAGCGGCGCGTTCTGACCAGGCGCCCGGGGCATATGATCCAGCCGTGGCAAAGAGCGAGGGGCAGCGGTATCGGTATCTCGTCCCCCGCCCCCGAGTGTGAGGCAGGGATATATCAACATCCCCCGCCTTTGGAACCGACGCCCTGGGAACCCAGCGGGTTTTGGATACGCATGTGGATATATTTATATATACATATATATATATATACATACACATACTCATACACATACAGTAAGTATACATACAGACAGACAGACAGACAGACAGACAGACAGACAGACAGACAGACAGACAGGCAGACGGACATACCTGAATACATAGATACATTCATTCATACATACACACATACTACATACATGCATACGTGCATACACGCAGACGTGCATGCATACATACGTACATGCATGCATGTATACAGGCATACCTACCTACCTACCTACCTACCGATCTACCTACATGCAATGTGCAGTGCAAACTCTGGCTGGGAGCGGCGGGGCAGCGCAAGGCTTCTGATTATTCTGCCGCGCTGGATCGCACTGTCTTCCCTCAGGGGGGGGGGGGTGATGGGGAGGAGGGGGAGGAGAAGGAAAAAAATATAAGATGGGTGAGAAGGAAGAGAAGCTAGATAAGACGAGTGCGATCCCGACGGTGATGACGGTAATGATGACGATGATGATGAGGGGCTGGCGCAAAAATCCTCAATCCAGAACCCTTATTAAGGGATCCGTTACAAGGTACCTGGGAAAAAAAGGGGTCCTAACAACAGCTCTTTACAAAGGGAATCCTTCATGAATAACCCGAAGTACAGAACGCTGACCAAAGAATATTCTCCAAGAAGCCATTACGAATTAATAGTTACAGCTGGATCCCTATGATCGAGAAATCCATGTAGAAGGACCTTTTATTGAGAAATCCACAATGAAGAATCTGACAGAAAGAACCCTGAACAAGAATTCTTCGTCGAAGGAACCCTTAAACATGAATCTCGCAAAGAGAGTATTTGATACAGAACACGATGCTAGGAACCTGCCATAAGGAGTCGCCAAGGCATTCGTCATAAAGAATCCGACATATGTCACTACTTCTCGACAGTATTGCCCTAAGAACCCTTGCAAAGAAATCTTCACTGCTGTAACATCACGGCGGAATCCTGCATGTATAACCCTTGCTGCAGAACCAAAAAAATGGATTAAGGAATCCGTGATAAGGAATCTTTACGGGGGAACCCGTCATACGGAATCCTGAATAAGGAGCCTTGACCAAGGAATGGTAAGTCATCAAAATGTCCCAAGAAACCCGTGCTGGAATATATTCACTAAGGAACACAGAATGAAGAAACTGCATTAAGAAATCCTGAACAAGAAACATACTGCAATCTGGCAAGGGGAGCAAATATACTGGAATCAAGGGCTCCCTCATAGGGAGTCAAAAATATTGAACTCCTTAACAAGCAACCTACGGACCCTTTGTAACACGGGTTCAAAGCTACTGAAATGTGAGAATGGGTCCTGTAAAAAATTCCAGCGCAGGCATACACAATAAGGACACCATATTTAAAACTAATGAATAAGGCATCCGAAAGCGGAAGATTGTAAACATAATATGCCTACAGAAACCCTAAAGAAGGAACCCCTCGTAATGCATAAGATCTGCTTAGTCCATGTTCGTGAGAAGTCCGATGAAAAGAATCAGGAATAGGGAGTCGCTAAGAAATCCTTAATAAGGAATCTCAAATAACGGGCCCTGACTAAGGAATCTGTACTAGGGAACCCCAGACTACACATCTGTATTCGGGAACCCTTTTTTTACCAAGGAGTCTTCACGAATGAATCCTTCATACGGGTCCTGACCGCAGGAACCCTTAATGGTCAGGCGTCCCCATTCTCAATTCAAGAAAACGCTGTGTATGGTTTGCTTGTTTGGCTGTTTTGCTCCAGGATGCGTTTTTGGTTGTTGCTTGACTTTGCGAGGGGTGCTGCAAAGGAGGCCGCGGCGAGCACTGGGGCCTGCAAAACCCCCAAAAAGTGGATCGTGGTTCCACAAACCAAACACATGTTTCCTGACACCAAAGGCGCCAACTACTGCGTACGGTGCTGTCGATGTTGTGGTCTGGGACGCAAGGGGAACTGCATATGTGTTGTTCTTTTGGTTTTTCCCCATCCCTCCTTGGTTGGGTATTCGTTTTAAATCGAACACCGCGGTCGCGTCTCCGTCCTCCTCCTTCCGCCGCCTCCCCCCTCCTGCCCTCTCTTCGCCGTCGTTGGAGGGGCTGCAATCTGCAAAACTGTCGCCATTTTCGAAGGCTGCTGGCGGGTCCAGCAGGGTGAGGCACCGCGCAGACATGAGGTAGACCTCGCCGTCGCTGGGGGGCTGCGATCTGCGAAACTGCCGCCGCTTTCGAGGGCTGCTGGCCGTCCCTGGGGGGATCTGCGAAACCGTCGCCACGTTCGAGGGCTGCTGGTGGGTCAGCAGGAGCGCCACAGTTTGCTTGAGCTACAGAAGGCACGCGTACTTGCCCGCGTTGCGTTCCGTTCGCAAACCTTCATATATACAAGGGCCAATAATCCATGCAACAACATTGGTAACGTTACGTCACATACAACCTCCTCATTACCGCAATCTTTTTCCCCTGAGCAGCAACCTCCACCTTTGGTGCGCCACTGCGTTCACGATGTCATTTGCCTGGCGATGCCGCACTGCGTTCTCGTCGAACGGCACACCTGGCCGAACCCAATATGTCATGTCAGACTCGTCAAGCCAATTACCATTGCACCGCGTCTCCAGCAATACTCGCTGAATTGTAGTAGTTGCGCCTCTCACTGTGAAATATCGAAGAAGGAAACTGCGTCGTGCAATGCTCTCCTCGTTGGGCAACCCTACCCGAACGCAACGAAACTCGAATGCGTCATGCAATAAGCAACATCGAAGCCCCTTTCAAAGCCGCAGTTGTAAACATACTCCTCGTTGTGTTGGTGATGCCTGTGGTGACGTCGTCCAGGGAATTCAACACTGCCAACCTCACGCGCCCCAGCCTGTGTTGACAACAATGCGACTGAATTGTGCGAAGCTTGTCGGTCACCCACCTTGCCCACCGAACTGTCCTCCCTTCGACAACTAAGTTCGATAGGTGTCTATGTATAGCCGTGGTCCTCGTGATATGTTTTGTTTGGAGCCTTGGAAGGCACACGGCGTCAACCTCACCAGTGACTGCCATGATAGACTCTGGCGTGTCCCGGAACAAACTGCCGAGGTGGGAAGCCGTGCTGCCGATCAACATCGTGTACCGACTTCCGCTTCAACCTCAGACTTAAAAAGATAACCCCGTTTCTGTTCATACTGTAGAACCTGTATGGACATCGAAGCCAGGAAAAGGGCAATGCATTCTCGAACGGTTCTACATCAGGCCTCGAACCACTGCTGCCGTCTAGCTCGATTTCTTGTGTCGAATATATTTGCCTAATCGTCAGAGGGCTTTCGTCGCATGATCGTAGGATTTGTCATCTACAAACGCAAGAAACTGAAGCAAAGGGGTTCGACATTACCAAGCTCACGGCGTTCCGATCACTCCGGTCAAATAAATACGCGAGTGCACTGGGTTGACGTTGGTGTGCATCGGGCGTGCGCCTGGGCATGCGTACATGAAATGCTTGCACGCCGCTCGGAGCATACAGGAGCTTACGGGCGTCGCCCCGCATATAATCAGAAATCACAGTTTGAGCAGGATCCAGACCTGAAGACTTCACAGCAACCAACAGCTCCGAAAGGAAATCGGCGAGAGGGTGTATGAAGCCATGCTTGGGCACCTCGCACAACGATCGTGTCACATGTTGAAGCACCCCGTACAATACATAATACATCACACCTCTCTCGAGTCCGGAGCCGCTTCACCTCCAGCGAAGCCCGCGCATCTTCCAAATCCGCCCCTCGCTTCTGGAGAGGCAACATCTGCTCTCCAAGGGCCCGCGCTCATGCCGATAACACCGTCGGCATGAAGCCCTTGAGCTATAATGGTCTTGTACGGGGGGGGGCACTGCGAGAAAACATGTCATGGTCGCGATACTGCCACATCAATATGAAGTTGGGTGCAAGCTGTATGCTTTATCTGGCCAGAAAAACTGCTCACGTCGGCGAAGAACCCGACCAGTTCTCTGGCGAACATCCCAACCAGCTCATCTGGCGAAAGACCAACCCATCAGTCTGCCCACACGTATCGCAACATTTACAAACCCACCACCCGCATTCCTCAGTGAGTCACTGCCCTGCCAGAAACTCCAGAACACGCAACCTATGCAATCCCCTAGACAGCCTGGTGGCCCCAAGACAGCCTATGATGGCCCCGAGACAGCCTATGGTGGCCCCAAGACAGCCGATGCTGGCACCAAGACAGACCTATTGTGGCCCCAAGACAGCCTACGGTGGCCCCAAGACAACCTATGATGGCCCCAAGACAATCTACAGCAGCCCCAAGACAGCCTATGGTGGCCCCAAGACAGCCTGTGATGGCCCCAAGACAACCTATTGTGGCCCCCGAGACAGCCCACGGTGGCCCCAAGACAACCCTAGGTGACCCCAAGACAATCTACAGTGGAACCAAGACAGCCGGTGCTGGCCCCAAGACAGCCTATTGTGGCTCCAAGACAGCCTCCGGTGGCCCCAAGACAACGTATGATGGCCCCAAGGCAGCCGATGCTGGCCCCAAGACAGCCTCTGATGGCCCCAAGATATACAAGCCCGCCTTACCACATCATAGCATACAACAACATTTCCTAGCACAGCGTGCTAGTATGTACACCTGTTGTTGTTTGTATTATGTTTGCTAACATCGCATGCTGCGGCACTATGTCTTTTTCCCACGACTATGTTCTGACTATTCTGACTTAGCTTGAAGTAGGACAAGTCGCGGGATACTATTTTTTGAGTATCGTAATTGATGTCCTGCATAAGCAGTTCCTACCGGATGTTGCCATTGCAAGGCTATGTCTGAATCCCCGCCTCGGACCGAATCGCGGCCCCTTCCCCCGTACACGAAAATGGCATCTCCTGGGGGCACGATCTTTTCGCACCACCCCGGAAAATAGCTGGTCTGGCACACGGTACGCGGATGGGGGCGGTGGCCATGTAATCGGCCCCCGAGAATCCTTCTCGCCGTCGGTAAGGAAGAGGCCACCCACGCGGAGGTCAGAGCCCCCGAGGCTCAGGGGCAGCCACTCCGGGCGCGGCGCGACGCCGTAGCGGAGCCCGCAGGAGGCGGCCACGGCCGCCAGCTGGCCGTCGGAGGGTGGGAAGAAGCCGAGGCCGTCAGAACTGAGCACCTTTCCGTGGCAAACCCCTCTCGCAACTCCCCTCTTCCACGCAGTGAGAGTCACGGCATCCGGGACGTCTGATAGGGTGACCTGGAGTCCCGCACCCTTGCCCGGAAGCTTCCCTTCCCCTTCTGGCGGGACAGCACGTTCCGCGCCGTTACCTCCTGGCGGGCCACCACGTCCAGGAGGGTCGCCCCCCGGTGGGCCTCCGCCTCCAGGAGGCCCCGCACCGCAAATCATGGGAGCCCCCCGTGCTCCTGCACATCCCTAATCCAAGCAGCTCGACCACCGATCGGGAGGCCCCGAGGCTGCCCAGATGTTGCCCCAGGATGGCCCAGTGGCGGCGAGGCGTTGCCAGAAAAAAGCTCGAACAGGGCAGGTCCCCAAATAGGCTTTCAAACTGCCTCCTGCTCCTCCTCCTGCGGCAACGCCTGGGAGCCTCCCAGGCCATCCTGCTGGCTCTTGCAGACCGACGCTGACCGACGCCAGTCGAAGCTGACCGACGCCAGTCGACACTTCTTGGCGCAGAGCTGAGGCTAATCGACGCTATGCATCGGAGGTTCCTCGCCGACTGTCAGGCGCGAGCGCACGCCAGTGCACTCTCAAGACGGAATAGCGAGGGCACTCAAGGCTCTCATGAGGCAGGTTCAGACAAAACCCAAACAACTTGCCATCTCTTGGGAGGCAGATTTTTACTTCTGCCGCTTCCCCCGAGCTTGCGCCGGCTTCCGCCAGCAGAGGCGGCCTCGTTTTACTTCCGCCGCCTTCTGCCGACCGTCCGCCGCCTTCCGCCGAGGAAGGAGTATCAGCCCCTTCGACCCTCGAAGGCGAGGCCCCTCTCTTGAATGTCCAGTGGGTTGCAACCGAAGCACCTGCATCGGCAGCTGGGTGCAGGCCTGGTACTGCCAGTTGCCCATGTCGGGCGGCGCCCGGGGGCCCACCAGCGTGCCCCGCGTCGGTCGGCCCACCACCTCTGCGAGGAAGTCGTAGCAGCGAGAGCCGCCGGTGGCGTTCGCGTAGAAGTCGAGGACCCCCCGCCAGCCGGCAAGGGCGTCCGCCGCCGCCTCGTCCAGGATCCTCTGGGGGCCCCCAAACCAAGTGGTGACGGACCGCGTGGTGACCTCGGAGGCCCCAACGACCTCACCGCGCGGTCAGTCCCCGCACGGTCTTGGGGCCTCAGAAACCCCCAGTCAACCGAGACGTCTGCGGAGAACGGCCCGCGTTCCAGAAACCGTGCGGTGACCCCGAATCTCCACGGACTCGCCACGCGGTGTGGCCCCCACACCGCTTGGGAGCCCCCAGATCCTGCAGGCCGCCGCCACTGGGTTGGCCGGCAGCGGCGTCACGAAGTCGCACGCCTCCGGGTAATCCAGCATCGCAAGCGACGCCGCCACCCCGCGCAGGTAAAAGTCCACCTTCTCCCCAGCCGTGGTCTCGTTGGCCAGCGGTTGGCACGACCCCAATGCGTGCTCGAGAGCGCTGCGGCCCCTCTCCGACTTGGCAAACTCTGCCACTGTGGCGAGCGACGCCTCCACGCGCCCGGCGCAGCCCGCTGTGCCAAAGCTGCCGAAGGTGTGCAGCGTGGCGTTCCAGAAGGCCTCCCGGCGCTGGTCGTGCGGGTAGAAGTCGATGACGGCCCCGCCGCCCACGCCGCCGACGGTCAGCTGGGGGTACTTCTGCCGGAACCACACGACGAGCATTCCGCCGTAGCTGCCCCCGAATGTTACCACCGGGCATTCCCCGGGCCCGCAGGAGAGCCTCCGCCGGAGGCCGGCGACGAACACGGCGTAGTCGGCCATCGCCTGCTCGATGGTCAGCCACCGCAGGTCCGCACCGCCAGCTGGCACCGAGGCGCCGTAGTAGCGGTGCTCCACGAAGACCACCATGGCCCGCAGCGCCCGAGCGTGCTCGAACATGGCGCCCGTGTTGTTGTAGAAGGTCGGGATCGGCCCCTCACTGCCGAGGTACAACAAGATCGGCCCGCCTTGGAGAGAAAACGTGGTACCGATACCTACGGTCGGGAGCTTTGCTTAGCGTGTCGCGGCGACGGCCCTGGCGACACGCTGTGCCCTGCAAGCGGATAGGGTTTCGCTCCGCTGCGCGGGGCGGGAGGCTGGGAAACGCTCGGGAGGTTGACGCTTGGGAATGGGGACGTGGATAGCGTGTCGCGTCGAAGCGTGGTGGGCCAGAACCGGCAGAGCGACACGCTGACCAAAAGTTCCTGACCCTGCTTCTTGATCTCTCCTGGGGTGCGCTCTGACCAGAATTACGAGGGCTCTCCAGGACGAGCAACGGCAGTGGTATCTGCTCCTCCTCTGGCGCCTGGCGCCCACCACGCGTCGTAGGACAACACGCGCTGGGTGAAGGTGCGGTCGTCCTCGCGGGCGAAGAACATGTCCGTATCCACGGCATCGCGGGCTGGGCCCCTGCGCTGCGACCCCGCGGATACGGGGCAGGTTTTCCGGGGATGCCCCGCACAGAACGCACCCGTGCGACCACGCATCCGCGGGATCGCGCCCAGGAGTCCAGAACGCGACGGCGCGGCCGGATTTTCATCCCAGGTACTCTTTAACGGTCCCGAGGCCCCGCGAGGGCCCCTGGAGACCGAAAATGGTGAAACGCAGACCGTCCAGATTCTGTCACGACGCGAGCATATGTCTGGGGACACGTTCGCCGCTCGTGACGTCCGCCGGGTCGAAGTGGTCCACGAGGGACTCCACCGCTGAGGCGCTGGGCGGGTACCGCTCCAGCGCCCCCGGCGCGGCCACGCACAGCCCCCAGCAGGCCCAGGCAGCCGCGGCGAGGGCGAGCGGGCGCCGGGCCCTTCGGCACGCCATTTGGACAAGCCCAGAGGTCCCGGCGTCGCGTTCGAGGATCGAACTTTGGCTCTCCCCCCCCGTTGGCCTCCAGGAGGGCTCCTCGTCGCCACGGCGGGATCCGCCTCGAGATTAATCCAGGCCTGAAGGCACTCTGGAACAGGTCCGGGGATAGGTTTGGACCCCCAGACCCGGGCATGCTCGCGTCACGTCAAGAATCACGACGGGGGGGGGGTGCCAGTTTTTCATGGGGGGCCCTTACCGGGCCCCGAAAACACAAAGAAACGGCCCAGGACGAAGAGACCTGCCCCAGGGGAGGGTTCGGGACTTCCGGGGGCCGCGCATTGCAAAGATCAGGGCGTCGGATCTCTGGGCTGTTTCCACACCGGGCGATCTCGCCCCACTTCGGGCCCCGACGACCTCCTCACGGATGCATCTGGCTCGAGAAGCGTCGCGGAGAGGGGGGGGGGGTCTGGAGCTCTGGTCGTGATCGTTCACGATGCTGCAAATTGTCGCCGTTGCAATTTTCGCAACGTCGGGTCTCGGGGAGGGGGGGGACGGCCAGCGGTCACTCGAGCCCAGGGGCGACCCGAGCCAGACTGGTTGCGGGGGGTGGAGGAGGGAGGAAGAAGAGCAAGAGGAGGAGGACAGCAGCGACTCCTGAATTCTCCTCCTCGTCCCCTCGCCTCACACACACATCCCCCTCCTGCTCCTCCTACTCCTCTTGGTCTTCCCTCCTCCCTCCCAGGTGTCTCAGCTGCCGTCCGGGCTGAGGCTTTGGGTGCTGCACCGCAGGGGGCCTGAAGGGACTGCGGCCACGCGCGCTTGCCCGCCGCCCGCCGCCAGGGCCAGTCGTGCCAGCAATGCGACGCCGCGCTGTTGGAGTCCTCGCGAGGACCCCGCGTGGCACAGCAGGCAGTGCAAGGAGAACAGCAACGCAAGGACGCTGCTGCGAGTCGCCGAGGCCGCGAACCTATTGAAAAAACATCACACAACCAGCTACCAGATGAATCATAGAAGACAGAACCGAGATATACGCTCGGCATCCCGTCCAAATCGAGGGTCCACCCTGAGAGAAACCAGTGTAGCGCAGACCGTGGGAATACCCAGCGCGTTCCCATCACAACGGCTGGGTCTGTCACGATGTACACAATGTCAGACATCAGATACGACGCCATCAAGACAATATTCCCAAGGACGTCCTTGGACAGAAGTCAATGGAGGTGGTCGGCGTGCCAATGGCCGAGCACAGAGCCATCAGCCATGCCATCGTCATAGAACTAGAGCAGACTCTCAAGTACCCGCTGCCCATGACGCAGATGAGCGCGATCCGCTCCGTATCCAGCCGTGCGCACCAGAGTTCGCAAGGGTACATCGGCGAGGACAAAAGCCACCAGAAGACCCCAGAGCACTTGGACAATTCAGGAACGCCCTGGGAGATATGCTTGAGAGCTTAAGAAGAGACATATACGGTGCGCACAAGATATTCAGCTATCGAAGGACCAGTTCGACGGCCTCAAGGAGGAGTTCAGCGTCGTCCTGTACCAGACTATGTACTCCAGGGCCCCCAGGTGCGCGTGTGCAAGCAGCAGCAGTGTCTCGTGGCAGGCCGGGCGCAAGAACATTATCATCTAATTGGAGGCGTGCGCCACACAGGTGGAGGCGCCCCATGATGAACTCGCATCTGCAGAAAAGTGGCTGCAACGCTTACACGGTGTGGAGGAAGAAAAAAAGAAAAGGCAGAACAACGCCGCCAAGCAGACGTTCAGCACGTCGGCGCTTGGCCGATGGCGAAGAGGAGAAAGTGCCATGGCGCAAGGTTCAGTCCCCTAGCGAGGGAAACTGCCAGTACAGAAAGTAAAGAGAGGTTGTGCGACATTCTCTGGTGAGACGTGCGCGCAGTGGTACAGTACGGGGATCGTGTGGTAGCTCCGCTACCAGTGTGATTATGATGCGTTTTTGCGCAATGGCAAAAAGGGGGCCTTAGAGGTCAAACGGCGGCGAGTAGCGGCCAGTGGTGCATATGCACACGTCACGCATGCACTATCTCACAGGTGCCACTCGGTCTCCACGGCCAGGGCATCACGAACAGCTCAGGCACAAGAAATCCCCGCCGAACGCGAAAGAAATCGATCCCGTCTATTGGGCCCGCAGGACAGGAGCCCGCCCCCACTCCCCACGTCGGCCAACAGGAAATGCTGGAACAGACTTCCATTGCGGTCAAGGTTGGCGCCATGGCGGATGAAGAATTGCTGGCAGGACCTTAGACGCCCAGCTAAGCGACGCCGCCAGCCGCAGCTGCCATGTCAACGGCAGCCTCTTCAGTGGTACCAGCCACTGAAGAGGCTGCCGTTGACATGGCCGGGACATTGCTTAACTGCATGAAGTCAATTACTTCAGCTGAGGCCCCAGGAACCTCGAGAGGCCCCACGTTTGAACCTCCAGAGGATGCGGCTGGTCTTACGCCTGCTTCTTCCACACCCAATGTTCCTGCTGCCTCCTATTCGAAGACGAGGGCGATGCTGGAACGACCCTGGCCTACCCAGCCTTCGCAGAACAACCAATCCTACTCTCCTTCCTGGCACTCCACTACCATCAAAGAGTTGTCCCACACACGCATGAGCATGAGCGCGCGACTAAGTATGACAGATATGAGTTGCGGTATGCACGGATGCCACAGCGGGAGGTTTCAAGTACGGTGAGGTCGGATGGCAACCAGCATGAGCCATTTGCATCGTCGCAGCCTCGCTTACCCTCGGCAGCGCACTCATGGGCGTCATGACAGGGCCACTTGACGGATGTAGCAGCCCCGCCCAACATGCCACGCTGAGAGCAGAACTTGAAGCTGCCAGCTGGGCGCTTGCCAGGTCCGTGCAGTTGGGTATTCAGGCTGTAACTCCCCTCGTGCTTATAAATGACACTATGGACGTGGTGCGCGTGTCGAATGGGGGGGGCATGTGACATGTACACGCACACTGCGTGCAAAGTACACGAGCGTACAGACACGACACAAACATGGTCATCGTGCGCACCCGTGGAATGAATACGCCGACACGATTGCAAGACCCTGTGCCGTGGGAGTGCTAATGTATTCCTTGTTTCGAGCCCAGCTGGCGAACTCACATCTGCCGTGAATCACACAAGACAGCTCTTGCATGGCCTTGGTTGGAGACTCTGCCCTGCTCGGAAAAGAGCTGCTTACCAACCCGCCCCAGGCATTCCCTTGGGCGAAACATGGCAACCCAAACTACGCTACACGACAACATACCTAGTGTTAAATATTTCCGTCCATTCAAGCTGGTTGCCGCTTGGAGCTGGTTTGCGATTGCATGCGCACCAACGACCGACCCCACTAAGCAACGAGCAGCCTCCAGGCTCTACCCAGTTAGGCTACGGCACGGCGGGGCGCATGATACAACTAGCGGGCCAATTCTCGCACAAACCTTATGTCATGGTGGGAACGGTAGGGGCCATACTCAACCGCACAGGAGTATCACACATCGGTGCTTGCTTTATCCTGAGCAGCAGCGCAGCGAGCAAGGGAAAGGACGGATGCTCTCGTTGTATCAGTACGACGGTGGAATCTGAACCAGGTCATTGCATGTCTGCGAATCACTGCCACACGTGCGCCAGCCCTGTCTCCTTGCACCCGTGTGGCACATGCCCCGCATGCACGCCGCCACCCCCGCAAGATATCACCGACTCGGGGACCTCCCACAAGGCTCCAGAGGCACAGCTGAGCACGTGGTCGCGCTCATTGACGCGAGCGCGGCCATGAGTTCGATCACCGACCACACCACTGACCCAGAGCATGCTGGGACAGAAAACCATCTGGGGCTTTGTTTCAGATGGCTCACGCAGCACATTCTCAACCATGGGCCTCATCTACCTTCTACGAAGACCCCATTGGATTTGCAGGAAATTGGCTAGCACCCAGCAAGCGCGCCTCCTACAAACAACGGGACGCTGTGGTTAAGTTTGCGGGGTCTTCCTGTATCCAACTATTGGGTGGACGAGGACATTGACTTGACGGTGTCTCACGTCGACCACCGTATGGCTGCTGCCAAGCCCCGCTTCGCTTCCCCCCATCCAGGAAAAACTAAGCCATCCAAAGTGAAACGCGATCCTCTGCACCCTCTGATGACCCGGCAGCATCATGGCATTTTTGCTCATTGCTTGATAAGTTCCAGCAGCCTGAATTGTTGGAGCACGCGACCGATCACACGAATGCTTGCTGCTTACCCCTTTCCGGTTCCCCATCCTGCCTCAAATAGTCCTAGGTGAAGCAGGCCATGGAACAAACATTCCCAGTGCGAGAGTCAGCGCTAGGTCGCCGCCCCTGAATGCACGACAAACGCAATCTCTACCTCAGCCAAGCTAGGAAGGTAAAGGTACTACACAGTGCTAACCAAGCGTCTCTACTCGTTCTTCACTTTGCCTGGAGGTGATTTACGGCGAGCCCCACCAAGTGCACAATGCGCAGACAATTTGTAAGTCCGCGGGCGCAAGGTGGTCAAGGACAGCCTGACGCCGGTCAGCAGGCGGTGGGATGCACCGGGAGCGAATTGCGGCACATTAACAAAATGAACAAGGCGCGAGAGACAGGAAAACCTATGATCATCAAGAGGCGCCGGACCGCTGGCTGCATCATACCGCCGCCGAGGAAGTCGCGGTCGTCGTTCCATTGGAAGATGTGTCACGGCACCAACAGCAGGCGCCCCAAACCCTCCCCTACCACACTACCCACGGCATCCAGGATTCGCCTGATTTTATCCCACCGCTTGCGGACTTCCAGTGAGTATGTCGAACGGCCGAACACACGGCGGCCAGCATTGATGGGAGACTGGGTGCCTTGCTCCGGACCCACGACCCCATCGTCGTCAAGGCCAGCCTCTGGCTGGAGAAACCACTACAATTTAAAGGCGGCAACTACTGGAACACATGGAAAGAAAGCGATCCCAGCCATGTGTAGGAACAGCAGATCAGTCATGATCTGCCCTCCGGTTGGCAAGAAATAGGGGCAACTACGGCGCGAACCCTTGGTGGAGGCACTACCTAGACTAGCAGGCGACAGCCAACACGGCGGTAGATCAGGGTGAGGATTTGATCTTGCAGCGCTGGCTATACGAAGATTTCAGGAGCTGGCCAAAGCGATGCACTTGTCTGCGCTCTTCTTTATGCTTGACGCTCTATCAGCATGTCACCGTGAAGTCAGGGAAATTCTGCCCAGCATGAGGACATAAGACAGGGACTTAGATCATCCTAGCCGCTGCTGGACTTCCCCCCTCGGCGGTGGCTGACCTCAAGGACTACATATCTAACCACCCCAGCCTCCTAAAAGCCTCTGGAGATACCCCACACTGACAAGCCCTCACGGCAAATGCCTACCACAAGGCCTGGTCCTGGTATCCCGGGGCCTCAGCGGTTGCCTACACGTTATCTGGAGCTATGTCTGGTCGGGGGTCGGTCGATTCAACTATGTTATGTCTGCTTGCGTCAAGGAGGAGCAACAAGAGCTTCGCGAACTGGAGCTCGGCATACGTTTACCGATATGTGTGCATTCCTTTCTGGCTCTACCAATGCAGCTATAGCCCGACACAATCGGGGGAGGGGTAGACGTGTGTTTGTTTGATGACGGCACCTTTGTCGTCATGGGCCCAGCTTTGTTGCTATGAGAGGTGGCTCCTCAAGTAGCCGACGCGGTTGCAAGCAATTTCCTACCCAGGGGCTTACGCCTGAACGTCTCCGCCGGCAGGTTCCAGCTCCGTGGCCAGGGGCCCCGCAAAGCCGAGGGCGACAAGCAAGGGATTTGTCAGATCACCTCGGGGCTTGTTGGACATGTTCAGGTGTCAGCGGTGAGACAGCACCCCCACTTGGGAACTACACTGGACGAGCTGGGCTACATCGGGCCGGAGCTTCAATATAGCGAGAAATATCATCCGCATTCTGGCACTCTCCTGCGTCACGGCCAGCTTCCCACGGCCGGCAGCGCTACACACTGCCGACACATTGCTCGAACGCGGGCACATGGCAACATCTAACCGATGCCCAGCACGCACAATTGCAGCAGATGAAGAATAACAACTACAGAAGTACAGGCAGACTTGCAACCTACGGCAATTTGACGATTCCGCGGCATACGACGCCTTCGTGCTCGCAAAAGTAAGCGGAGCAGATCTCACAACGGTCCTTAGGGCCCATCGACTCCGACTTTTGGGAAGGCTTCTGCATCATGGGACACCCACACTCCGAGGCCTCATCACGCACAAGAAGGCTCACCACAACAGGGACTCGTGGCTTCTTGGGAACCTCAAATGGACCGGGCAGGTGTTTCATCGTTCCCAGAGGCTCCCAGATCGACTCGAGCACTTCGAGGCATGGGAACAACGAATCAAGGATTCCCTACCCCGATGGCGTGCAGTAATTAATGCAGCGCTGCAGGCACATGCCAACGCACGAGGACGATCGCCAGCGGCTCTTCCGCGAGAGGCGCAGGACAGATGTGTCCAGCTCGTGCGACCAGCGTGAGTACCGGTGCCTACCACGGACCCTGCTCATCCTTTGCATTCCCAACCACCTCCAACACCAGCGCTCTTATGCATGTGGTGTACATATCAGACGGGGCTCCGACAACATCCCGTGCGTGAACACTACAGCGCGGTACCCAGCATATCTCGAGCCATTGGGAAAGGGGACATGTGCATGGCGTGCTCGACTTGATTCTCGGCACGGCGCCAATCGTCTTGCCGTTGATGCTCCTCGGTGCTGCCCGGCCTACTACCTTCACGGTACTACAGTAGCTCCTGACAGAGCGGAAGCTCTCAGGCAGCAGGTGTTGGCAGAACACTCTGCTCAACGCAAAGCAGGCCTTGGCAGACGGCGGGCAGCCTTTGCAACATATCCACAGACTCCAGAAGACGGCACCCAGAGCTGGAAAGAAATCGAGGGCACTAGCACAACAGATCGTATCAGAATGCTCAGCGTAAATATGGCCATCAATCAGGACTTCGGAATTATACCCGCGACGAGACTATCCAGACCTGTGCCGACTAGATTCTAGCTAAGCGTGTAAAGAAAACGAGGGATGGCAGGTGAAACATGGAGCGCCACCCGTTGGCACCATGGAGATCCCCTCCCCACCCACGGACGCAGGAGTGGCTCTGTGTTGTGCCGTGGGCCACTACGAGGCAATCACTGCATCTAGACGTTGGTAGTCGACTGCTGTGAAGCCTGATCCACCTTCTGGGATGCCATGTGAGGGCGGGGACTTCGGGGTGGCGTGAACAACATCTCTTGCTAGCACTTTGGTATCCCAAACCCCCCAGCAGCTTCAATGGGAGCCCCTCGTTGATCTTGCCTCCTGCCCCCAGGCCAACACGGCAGATTTCGACCAGTGCGTTCATCAGGGTGTCTGTTCAACTACTGTAGGCGGAGCTCACCAGGATCCTTGGAGTCGGGTTGCCTTCTCTCTGTGAGCGCCTGACAAGCTCTGAGGCACACATTCCACTCTCCTGGGGAAGAACGACGAAGATCAACATCGGACCACAGCAAAACGACGCATCCACTTGCCACGTGCCGACACATTGCGCAAGCTGTTCAGGCCTCCATCGCTAGAGCATGTGCTGAAGAGGACGATTGCAACGATCATGATGAAAGTTTGAGCAGGTATGCGTTGCTACTGTAGGGGCTAATTGAGTTCTATGCACAAGAAAATACCACAAGAAGATTTCGAAGCTGCTCCCGATTATGCCCCTAACGTACCCGGGGATACATCCAGAGCCGATCCCTAAAAGCATCGCTTCAATGGGATCCCGATCCTCGTTGTGAACCGATTCGGGCGCCTCATCCTACTCAGGCCCCCACTCCTGTTCCGAGTCCTGCCTCCGAGGGCCCATCCCCTCCGTCCCAGGCTTTCCTGGGAGGCCTCAGGTGAACAAGAACATCTGGAGGCGTGTCTCCTTTTGGGCCCCTCCCCTTTCGCTCTGCCCCCTCCTCCCCTCCCAGCTCCACCCCCGGCCCTTGCACTAGACCGGCGGCGAGGCCCAGGGGAAAGTAAGAGGGAGCAGACCTTCTCAGAAAGCTCGGAAGTCCCCTGGCCTTCTGGAAAATTGTCAGAGCCTTCCCCAAAGACACAGAAAATTGCTCAGAAGGCCAGAGTGCTTCTGAGAAACCCCGCCGCCTTCCGAGAAGGTTTTCTCCTTTTCACTGTTCCCCCCTCGCTCGCCGTCCAGCAGGGAGGCAGCTCGTCAGAGACGCGCCGCCGAGGCAGCGGCCGACCGTGCAGCGGCCCACGGACGCGCTGCGCCGTGGAAGGGCTGCCTCAGCATCAGTTTCGGGGCCAGACCCGCCCCCCCTCCACTAGAGGCCTCCTAGATGGGGTCGGAGTAGATGGGGTCGGAGGATCGCGCCGCATCGCCGATACATCGGCGATGCATCGCCGATGCATCGGCGATGCACTGCCGGCGTCGGCGATGCATCGGCGACGTCGGCGTGGAGAGACGTGGGCCCCACATCGAGCCGCATCGGCGATGCATCGGCGATGTGGCACGATCCTTCGACCCCATCTACTCCGACCCCATCTTGGAGGCCTAGATCCACCCACCCCTCCTTCCCGCGTGAAGTGGAACAGGCAGTTCGCATTGAGGGCACGCTGCAGTCGCCTTGAGGCAGTGGTCGCGCCAACGGCGCTGAATGCTGGGCCACCTCGGGCCCCCAGGCGGCTCCGAACCTCCTCCTCCTCCTCCTCCTCCTCCTCCTCCTCCTCCTCCTCCCCTCCCTCCTCCTCCTCCTCCTCCTCCTCCTCCTCCTCCTCCTCCTCCTCCTCCTCCTCCTCCTCCTCCTCCTCCTCCTACTACCTACTACTACTACTACTACTACTACTACTACTACTACTACTACTACTACTACTATACTACTACTCGTCCTCCTCCTCATTCTCCACCTCCTCATCCTCCTCCCCCCCTCCTCCTCCTCCTTCTCTCCTCCTCCTCCTCCTCCTCCTCCTCCTCCTCCTCCTCCTCCTCCTCCTCCTCCTCCTCCTCCTCCTCCCTCCTCCTCCTCCTCCTCCTCCTCCTACCTCCTCCTCCCTCCTCCTCCTCCTCCTCCTCCTCCTCCTCCTCCTCCTCCTCCTCCTCCTCCTCCCTCTCCTCCTCCTCCTCCTCCTCCTCCTCCTCCTCCTCCTCCTCCTCCTCCTCCTCCTCCTCCTCCTCGTTGCTCCTCCGGGTCCCAGCCCCGCCCGACGCCTCCACCCAGGGGCGAGGCAGACCCCGGGCCGAGGCGGCGGCCCCCGCCGGACGAGACGCCGAGCACCTCGCAGGCGTTCGGGGCGAGGCCTGGCCCGGGCGTCTCCCCGCATCGACGACGTCGTCGTCGACGTCGTTGTCGACACTGTCGTCGGCGGTAGCGTCGGCGTCGGCGTCGGCGGTAGCGTCGGCGTCGGCGTCGTCGTCGTCGGCGTCGGCGTCATCGTCGCAGTCGTTGTCGTCGTCGCCGTCGTCGGCGTCGGCGTCGGCGTCATCGTCGTCGTCGTCGGCCCAGGGGCAGGATCAGCCAGCGTCAGGTCGAAAAATCAGGTCGGATCGGAATGTGCAAAGAATCCCCGGAGAAGCGAAGGCCAAGCGAAAGAAACCCAAACGGAGGCCGATCACTCTGTGCGGACTTGCCCCGCATGGACTTAGCATCCAATCAGGAGAGGATGGACCCAGACGGAGCAATGTAAGCTTGTGAATACCAAAAAAAACACGGGGGGCGCGCGATTGACAAAAAATTGTTCTTCTGCTCGGGCGAAGTCGTGGGGGTGGGCGCCCGCCTAATTGAAACACACGGTTGTGGCGCCGGTGCTTCGCGCCGACGCCCAACCGACTGAAGGAGGAGGACAGGCGCGACGCAAGCGGCGCCGCTTCAGCGGAATGGGACAGCAAGGCATTTCGGCCAAAACGGCTACAGACAGGAGACACAGAGGAGGCGGGGGAAAAGCACGCCTCGGCTGGCGGGAGGCGTCGACGTGGCTACAAACAAAACACGGAAGAGAAGGGGCGGAGCGGAAGAGGCAGGCGGAAGGGGTTCCTCCTTCTCCCTCCGCCTCCCTCCCCCCTCCACTACGACGTCCTACGCCGACGACGACGACGACAACGACGACGACGAAGACGACGACGTCAGCAACGCGACGACGACGGCGGCGACGACGATGCACTGCGGATGCCCCATGGGGGGGGGCTGCGCAGGCCCGGCCCGCTGTTGTTGACGACGACGACGACGACGACGACGACGACGACGACCACGACGACGACGACGACGACGACGACGACGACGACGACGACGACGACGACTGTGGGACGCCACTAATCAGCCTGAAACGGTGCAACAATTCGCCTCGGATGCATACGATCCATATTACAACTTCTATACGAAGGGCAACCGTTTTGACGCTGCCGTGCAGGGGGTACACGATCCCCTCGACGGTGCCCGCGACGATCCCCTGGCGCGCGCGATTAAAACAAACTGTTTCGCGCCCTGCGGGGTCTGGCGGGCCGCATTTTTTATCATGGGCTGACATTAAGCTCAGACGGAGACCGAGCACCCACACAGCCTCACTCCATGCGAACGGTTACATCATCCGAAAACCGGGCCCCATCGGCACGAATCGGAGCCGGATCGAACAGGCTGCACAGAGATGAACAGCCGCGCCGTGCGAGCATCGGGCCGCACGGGATCGTCGGCGTACCGAATCGAATCGGGTCTAGACCGCCCAATCGATACCGAACCGGATCGATCGCATCGAAACTGACCCTGCGTAAGCAGCCGACGCCTTTGGGGAGAAGGCTTCCGCGCGAAGGATCAGGAGGAGCAGGTAGGGGGACGAGGAGGAGGGCTTGTCGCCCATCCAGGCTGCTGCTGTGTCACTGTCTCGGTTTTTGGTACCTCCAGCGCCTTCCCTCGGGGAAGATTCCTGGGGGTCGAGGCTCTCGAGTGCACGTCGGAGCGACCCGTAGCGTCAGCGTCACGAGGAAGACCGAAGGAGAAACCACGGGAGACAGTTAGATATTACTGAAATAGTATGGTATGGGTTTGCTCTGAAAGCGGGGTCCAGCCTCAACTATCCGAGCTCGGCTCCCGACCCGCTCTCTTCAACGCCGCCGTCTTCGCCTCGCTCCAGGGACTGGCGGCCGAGGTCGCGCACTTGCTCGAGCTCCTCCTCCCACAGCCCGAACGCCCTCAAAACCTCCGCCCGCCTTCCCTTGTCGGCCCTGCAACAGTCGCCGCCGACTACGGCGAAAGGACGGAAGACAATTCCGAGGGCCACATTGCCACATGAATGTAGGAGGCATGGGCCGCGAAACAAAGGATTCAAGGGTACCTATTGGCAGGGTCGACCATTCATCAACCGAGGCTATAAACATAATTCATTGGAGCTCCGCGCGGATGTCTTGGATCGGCGAGGGGGCCTCATTGACCGCGCCTCCGCGCGAAGGGCAGAAGGGGGGTTCAGCGCCGACCCAAGAAATCCACGCGCACCTCCGAGAAATGTTGAACATGTCGTATATTGTTTCTGGATTTGCGTGGCCTGATGTATCTATTACAGCGGACCGACGACGAGAAAGGTTACAAGCGATGAACGCGCGCCATCTTGCGAGCGTGGCGGACATCTGGCCGCTAAGCATCGTGCGCGGGGGAGGCCATTTAAGGCAAAAACCTGCAGTAGCCCGGGACTGTGTGGACAGATGTTTTGTTTTGCCGCCTGGTGCGTTTCAGCATGGCCAAAGGCGCACGACGGCAAACTGCTCGACCGTTTTCAGCTCTGGGGGGCCCCATGCAAGACCCAGGACGGTCAGAAAACATTGCTCGGGATCAACAGCTGAGCGTGGACCCACGCTGTGAGAGACGGGAGGAGAGAGAGAGAGAGGGAGAAAGAGAGAGAGAGAGAGAGAGAGAGAAATCGGACAAGCAGACGTGAGTCCCGTCGACAGCCAGCTACTGCGGTAGCCAAGGCCGCCATTGCACGCTTAGCTGTGGGGCCCGCCTTGGGGTACGGGGCACGTTGAAAAAACCCGCCCCCCCCCCCGCGCAAAGCGACTAAGGTAAAAGGCGGAGTGCTAAAGGCCCAGGTCGGCGAAGCCCCGGTTGGCGGCCAGGGGACAAGGGCTAGGCCGCTAAGCGGCTGCGGGAAACGGGGCGTCCCCCGTCCCCGCAGCCAGGCACCGATCACGCGTGGCCGCGCGGGGAACAGGGCTGGCGTGACGTAGGGCCAAAAGCCTGGGTAGGGGGCCCTATGCGGACATGCTCAGTCCTAAGAAGGTCGTGCAGCGTTAGGACGGGTGCCGCTCCATCAGGTGACAGGTTGGCGGAGAGAGACGCGAAGGCGTCGCGGACGGGGTGGAGGCGTTGAACGAGCAGCCCTTGCTGGGAAGGAAGGGTGCGGACTTGGTGGGTAAGGGTAGAGAACTGGTGGCACAGACGGCCGAAGGACTCCTGTAGCTCGGCGGCTCGGCCGTGGGCTGAGCTCGGAGCGTGGCGTGGTCGGCCAGTGCCGGCCCTGTTGGCGAAGTGAGAGAGAGGGAGAGAGAGAGAGAGAGAGAGAGAGCGACAGACAGAGAGAGATGGAGAGAGAGAGAGAGGGAAGGAAAAGGCTCATCCTTACGTACCTGCGCAACAGTTCAAAGCGCACCCAAAGACCAACACCTGAAAAAAAACAAAGCAACGCACGCTGCGGCACAGCTGGCCTCCGTGCTCTCATCTCCATATGCGCGCGCCAGTGCAGAGCTTTGCAAACCCCCTCCAAAGGGGGGCCAGGACGGCAGCGAACAATTGATCGACGAGAAGAAACGGGTCCTACGCGAGACGGCATAGCGACCTTACGCGATGGCTTACGCGGGCCGCCACCGTGGCACGGCACACTGGAGATCAGAAGAGGGCGCTCGAGCGCGAACTTACGCGGGAAGCTTAAAGGCGCCGTACACTGTGGCGTGGCTTCCTCGGGCTTCGCGGCATCCGTCCCCACCGGGCCGGCCAGGGCGGCAGGAGCACCAGGCGCCGACGAGGAACGTCGGCGTGCGCTTCGGAGCCCCGAAGCCCGAAGAGCCACAGACGTCGGCGACGGCGCTCAGATCTGCCCCATGGATCATGGAGCTGTGTCTGGGGGGTCGGGCCCCTCATCGTGGCGTGGTCTGCTGACGCCCCTGATCGTTCCTCCCCCGATCGCTCCGCCCCTCAGCTGCTCTCCTGGTCGGGGTGCCGTGCGTTGCATGGCTGACCTGGACGCAGTAGGGATCAGGTTGTGTAGTGTTTTGAGCGATGTTTGCCGGAGCCTCCCAGGAGCCTCCAGAGGCTTCCTGGCAGCCACCCAGATGAGGAAAGACAAGGAGGACGAGCCAACCCTCCTCCCCCCCCTTCTACTCTACTTCGCCTCCTCTTCCTCCTCCCTCCCTCCTTCCTCCCTCCCTCCATCATTCCTTATTTCCCTCCCTACATCCTCCCCATTGGGCCAACATCAAAGCAGGAGAAGGGAGGAGGACAAGGAGGAGGAAGAACAGCAGCAGGGACAGGATGAGATGGGGAGGGGCACGGGCTGGATGAGATAGGGAGCAGGGACAGGATGAGATGGCGAGGTACGGAAAACCTCACGCGATAATCACATGTCTGCGAGCGAGACGAGACCCTCGAGTGCACCGCGACAGAGGAATGCGCTAGACCTTGAAGCCTCTACAGAAGGCCCCTAAAGCAACCACACGCCCTGCCTAGGTCCCTCCCCCCGTCTCCCGCGCCTTTCACCCACGTCCCCACAACAAAATACTCCCACAGCAAAAAGTCATCAGAGTGAGGGGGCAGTGCGACTGTGCGTGGGTGAAATGGTATTCCGTGTTGCTGCTGTTGTCGTCCTCCCCGGGATCCACCCTCGACCCACGCGCGACCCACCCCGAGACCCACCCGAAGATCCACCCCGCGAGACCCACCCGCGACTCACCCGCGACCCACCCTGCGACCCACCTCACAACCACCCTTCCTTCTTTCCCCAGTCCGCGCGCGGCATATCCATACCCCCTACCATACTCCCACCCACACCATATCCCGCACGCCCCGTGCAACGTCCCTCCATACCTATACATCCACGCCCCATGCCGTCCGCCCCCCACGCTTTGTCCCCGTGACCCCCTCTCCCGATGCCGTATCCCATCTGCCCCACTCGCCCGCATCCCCGCTAAAGTCCTCCGGCCCCCTCCCAGCTCGCGCCCCTGCGATCCCGCGCTCGCGCTCGTGTTCACGGCCGGGGAACGCTCGTTGTTGTTTTGCCACGGCGTCGCTTCATGGGGGGGGGGGGGCGACCAGTGAAGGGGGAAAGAAAGGTGCGCCTCTCGGGCCCGAAAGGCCCCCTTTCTGGGGGCCCTGGAGGGCCCCTCTAGGGGCCCTGAAGGGTTCTCTTTTCTGCAGCCCGCGCGATGCTCCCCCACGCAGCGCCACCCCACCCCCCATCACGCGAGGCCCAATCCAACCCACCCCACGTCCCTGCCGAGTGGGGGCCAAGACCACGCGCAAAAACAGCGCAAGGACACACGGGCACCATGGGGAAAGCCGTGAGTCTTTATCACGGACTTCGTCTGTACGGGTACCGCTGCTCGTCCTGGAGATTATCCTGGAGATTCTGGTCAGAATGCACCTCGGGAGAGGTCGGGGGAGAAAGCAGTGCAATGCACATGGAAACCCGGAGGTCCGCGCGGATTCCTCGGATCGGTGCTGGGGGCAGGCAGGGAAAAGAGGGAGGAGGGGAGGGAAACAATGGATAGGAGGATCGGCCGACGCTATGAGCACCTCGGGCGTTCGCGGGAGAAAAAGTTATTAGGAAAGGAGTGGCGCGAGGGGACGCAGAGGAGAGGGGAGGGAGAGAGGCGCAAGAGAAGGGAGGGAGGAAAGTGAGGGAGGGAAACGACGGGGGAGACGGCGGGAATAATGGGGAAGGCAGCAAGAGGGGAGGGAGGGATTTTTGGATTGCGACGCTGTTGAAGCATATAGCCTGTCAGCAAAAGATGGCACGCAGCCTGCAGAAACAACTCAGCACAAGCAACAGCTGCTCTAAACGCCGAGCTTCGAAAACTCTGCACGTGCACCGAAGGTTAAATATCAGTGCGCAGTAAAATGTTCAAACGTGGTCTGGTCAACGGCAGCGGCACAGAAATGCGGGGCGGTCCT
This sequence comes from Prorocentrum cordatum, assembly GCA_963575745.1. NCBI lineage: Eukaryota > Dinophyceae > Prorocentrales > Prorocentraceae > Prorocentrum > Prorocentrum cordatum. The sequence goes on from CAUYUJ010014527.1 coordinate 1,131,670, forward strand.
GGGCCGATGCCGGCGACGCGGCCCTGATCGCCAAGCCAGTTCAAGCAAGGCTGTACAAGACAAAGGTTAGAGGGACACGCTCGATGTGCGTGCGCGGAGAAACAGACATAATGTCCGACTGCTCTTCATCCTCTGCCTCTGATCCTCATCCTGACGGGCGGAGGCGCGGAATGCCTGGCGCCCGGCGGAGGGAGGGGCTGCACGCGCCAGGTTCGGACTTGAACAGCAAAACTTGGCGACGTGTGACACCTAAATAATCGAAACGAAAATCGTCGGCCGCTCGACTGTCTCCGAGGGTACCCGCCGTGCTGGCAGCGGGTGGGCGGCGGCCGCACGCGGGGGCGCTCGCTGCTACTTTGCAGCGCCGCTCGCCGCTCCCATCCCAAGCCTCCGAACATCATCAAATTGCCTTCCCGTACTGTATCTTGTGCGTCGCGCGAGCTCGCGATTGTCTTGGCCGCCGTCTAAAACCCAAGGCATGCCCCGCAAGTGCTGAGTGGTATAGGAGGGGAACGAGAGGAAGGTCCATATAGGAGGGGGAAGATATATATATATATATATAGAGAGAGAGAGAGAGAGAGGCGGTACAACCCCTCACGAGCGCCCCTCACGTGAGCGGGCAATCCGACTGGCCCAACGGCCCTGCAAGACCGGAGCGAATAACACTGACGAGCCTAGGCTGACATGTATGGGTCGGGCTGGTACAATCTGCATTGATGAGCGGGGCGACTGACGTGCCGCCGTGAGTCGAGTGGCTGCAGGCTGTGAACTGGCCGAAGCATCGCACTCCTTAGGCCCTGCTGCTACTCTGCGCCGCCACTCCACCCCCGCACCTGAACCTCCTGACCTGCCCCCCCCCCCAAACTACTGATTAGCCACGCGCCCTGTCAAAGAGCCCGATGCCGAATTCGGGCTGCAACGTCCAAGGGGCTATCCTCTTGGCGAGACGCACCCTGCGACACCCCCTGGCCTGCGCTCGATCGGCTGCAACGCGCCGGCGCATAGCTTCGGCGAGCTCGACTGGCCGCGGGGGGCGAGGTGGCGCGAGAGGGGAGGGAGGGCACAGGCCAGGGTGCTCCGCGTCCTCTGGCAGCGGCATGCTGGCGCCTTCCTTCGATGGCGGCCAAAACTTTTGCATGTTCTTGCTCATGTGTAGCCTCCGCTGGGCCCGGGTCCCGAGGCGACGCCCCGGGGTCAGAAACGATTCCTAGCTCTGGTGGCCCTTCTGCGTCGGTCGGCTCAGGCGGCATAAACCCTCGCCGTTCGGGGACCGATCGGACCCTCGCTGTTTGAGGAGAAGCAAAGTCTGGGGGCCCATGTCACGTCTGTCCCGAGATATGGGCCCCATTCGAAGCAGAAAACCCCAAGCGACCCACGGAGCCCCACTCCCCCCTCCCCTATGTCCTCTTCTCCGACGCATGCACGCGGTTGACTGCGGCGATGATGCCGCCCGCTAATACCTGGCACAACGCTGGCGGGTAGGTCTTCTTTTTGGCCGCGCGCCGCTCCTTTCGAGCCCTGCCGAACCCCATGGGCGCATCATGAGCCCCGCGGCCGCGTGAACAACGCCCTCTTCTTGGCGTCTCGCAGAGCCTGCCATGCAGCGCGCCCGCGCGCAACGCCGGGGCGCGCGCAGGTGCTCGCGCTACATGTCCGCGCTCGCGCCGGTCAAAATCGGTCGCTGCTGCGGTAGGGGAGGCCATCGCTGCTCTGAGCGAAGGCCGGAAGAACGAGCTGACTGCCTCTGCGCGCCAACTCGCGGGCATTGGGCGCTCCATCCAGCCACTGGGCCCGACAGCCAGGTGCACTGCGAAATTTAGATCATGGCCCCTGGAAGCTCACTCCCTACCCCGAGCTGCTCCTTTTGTCGTGGAATCACGGCGGGGGCGCTGCGTTGCGGGCCCATCGGATTGCTGACAGCGTCTCGCATGGGAACCCCCCGCCTGGCGGCGCCACCCGTCGGGCGCGAATGTTGTTCTTCCACGCCTCCAACGACTCACGGTGCATCGCGCTGCCGACTGCAGGGTCGATAGCGATGTCGATCGACGAGACGCTGACCTAAAAGTCTGTGTTGCATTCAGTCCACTCGAGTGACGCCTGGATGTCCCCTGGTCGCCGTCGCCCACATAAAAAGTTGATAATGAAATATTCTGACCGACGCATGGCCGATTTTAGCGTCTGCGCAGCGGCGCAGCCCTGGCGAGGAACGCGCGCGTCGGATATCGCCCGCGCCGTGCTGGTGGGCGCGAGGCGGGTGGGCCAGCGTCGTCCTCATCGAAGGGCGATGACGGGGGTGGGAATGCTGCGCACACGTATGGCGTAAGATACGAGTCGCTTTCCCGCAGTTCCTGTCGTGAGTATGCCGGCGGCACTAGCTCCGCCACATCAATGGCAAGCTGTGTGAGAGGGGCCGATCACACGTGTAGTAGGTACGACACGTGACGACGTGGCATGCACACGTGATTGGTATGTCGGGCCATCTAGGCGTTCATGGTGTGTCCTGGAGGCGGTAGGCGGGGTTGCCCCTTGTAAGTATATCGGCAAGCAGGCATCTGGGTGAATCGAGCGATAGTTGGCCCACAGGATGCGGCCGAACATTGAGCCTCGACAAGCACATCGTGCACGCGCCATCGTGCCCAGCTCATCCCTGAGCAATCGTTGCCAGCTGTCGATGGACGCGTACAGCGCGTCTGCGCTGCGCGATGCCGCGCAAAAATCTCACCGCGCCATGGGCGCCCCCATATGCGTCGCGGCTGTGGGCGTCGGCGGTTGCACGAGCAGTCCTCTTTCATCTGCCCGCGCACGGTGGAGCGCTACCGCCGTGTGCACGTCAGCAAGGAACTGAGACTCAGTGTGCTGCGCCAGTGCACATCAGCTCTGATACTGCGTGCACGCGTGCGCACCAATACGCACGATGCGTTCCCACGCCGGCTTGGTCAAAACAAACCCGTCGGAAACCTGCGGGGTCTCCTCGTGGAGGCGGACGCGCGTGGTATAGCGATATCTCTTCCAAATATCCAAGTGTGCAAGCTTAGTTTCTACTGTCGCAGGCGCAGGCCATGCCCCTGCGTTGCGCAGACGCCCTGACATGACGAGACTGCCCGCCAGCACAAGTCGATGATGCAGGGAGAGAAGGTCGGCCGCGAAGACGCGTCGACGGAGCACTTGGAAGGGGGGGCGCGGCGGGGGCAGCGCGATATCGGATCTCGGAGTCATTGCGGCACCTCCGTCGAACACTGAGCGAAGATGTAGGCAGTTGTGTACAACCGTTTCGCTCACTGTCCCGACTGCGTCGGCAACCCCCGTAATGTGTCCTTCGTGCTCGTGCCATGCTGCATGTCGCGCTTGCTTGGCGCCTTGTCCGCGCCACCTGATGAGCGCTGCTATCTCGGACGGCCCAACGATCAGAATGTGCCCGCGTTGCGGGAAAGCCTCCGACACAATAACCAGGGACCGACTCAACGCATCACGCAGCTGTGCAGCGGGTAATATGGTAATGAGTGTACCATCGTCGACATAAGAGATGTGGATCAACGGTGCCTCTACCTGGGGCTCTCCGCTGGCTCCTGCCGTGAGTTCTCCGAGGGGTCCTAAGCCTTTTCCGTTTGCGGTACAGTGCATGGCTAGCCTTCTTCAGTCATCCGTGCACGCACTCCCCGCATACATTCAGCCATCTGTATCTCAAAGAAGACGTCCGCAAGTGGTTGTCCTGGGAAAAGGAGCCGTTCCTGCTGCGATAAGTTTCCAGAGCCTTCATAGACGAACCATGGTGCTTGGTAGCACTGTTCAACTTGGGCCACTGTATGGGGGTCAACATCGGATCTGGAAAAGGCTGCGGGTCGCTGCCGGAGTCGGCCTTCGAATTGATGCATGGCGGCTGGCGGGAGGCCGGCTGCTCGCACGATCGCAGCTATGGCAAGGTCGCCCAGGTCGGTTCCGCGATGGGCGCGCACCGCGAGTTCCCGAATGGCCGTGTAGAAAGCCTGGACGACGTCCAGAAATACTGCTCCAACCAACAGGCTCCTGAGCTTGGCCAGCGCTTGGGTCGCCCACAACACCAGCGACGCGCGGGCAGTCCCTCTGCCGGGAAGTCCTCCGAACTGCGTCTCGCCCGCCTCTGATGCCAGGAAGGGCAATAATCAATTTCGCAGTCGTCGTCTGGGGGCCTTGCCGATCTGTGACGCTGCCAAACATGAACCTGGAGCTCGCGCGCTGCGAAGGGTCGGCTTGTCCGGATTTGATGAGGTCCGGGTGGAATCCCCCTTTTTCCAGCGCACTGGCTCCACAAGGGTCAGTGCGAACTCGAGCTGAAGTGGGAAATAATGTTCAGCTATGACCGTGGGAGGGGCCCGCAAGAGGCCTCCTGCAACCACATCACATCCAGGCGCCGACCCCCGAGCTCGACGGCAAGACCAATGAGCGTCAGGAAGCGACGGGATGAATGCAAGAGAAACGGGCTTGGTTCGCGTGCGCGCATACGGCGCGCGCCCTAAGTATCCTGCAAACATAGGCGCGTCGCTGACGGGCAGAATGGCGGCTCGCTCCAATCTGGCAGAATTATGCTGCCACCTTCTGGCGACCTGTTGCCCGAAAACCACTGCCTGACCTGTCAGATCCAGCAGCGCTGGGAGTACTCGCTCGATTCGCCGTCGCTTTGACCCTGTACCCACACGTCGCAAAGCGGCATGCGCCTCTGCCAACTGACGGCGGTCCCAGGCGGAGCGTACGTCATTAAGTATGTTGGCACAAATCAAAGCCGAGTCCTGTCCGGAGAAATGCCGTGCAAGATGCGTGGCTGCTCTGAGAAACACGCTGCAAGCCGCCAAGAAGAAGCCAGACCAAGCGCGATAGAACCAGAACGCCATGTCCAATGGGAAAAGGAACCCGCCGGAAATTTCAGAGAGCTCGGTCGCCGTCGGTAGTCGCCCTGGACAGCGCAGCCCAACAATGCGGTCCTGAGTGAAAGGGGGGCAGCGCGAACTTACCCTGGGGGATCTGTAGCGGGTCGGTGGAGGCCCTGCTGGCGTCGCATACCTGGTCGGCTGCGTCAGCAACTCGTCCGCAGCGCTGTAGTGAGGCACGGTACGAGGGCCCGTCCCATTTGGCAAATCGTAAACGCGACGTCCGCAAGGAGAACGCCCCGTCCGACGTCCCGTCCGACGCCTACGCCACAAACACGCGCACCAATAGCATATTGGGCAGCTGGGCCCGGAGGGCCCACAACGCTCGTCGTCAGCGCATTCGCTGGCCCATTAGGTTGAGGGAACGCTGGGAGCTTCATCTGCTACGTGGCTGACGGCCACTATCCGACATCCTGGGCGGGAAGGCTCGCTCAGCCCCACTTAAGATGTTAGCATTCTACTGCTCGGTATGGTCGCCACGGCGAGTTGAGAAGGAAGGCTGGGGCACCCTGCGTAGATCTTATGCTAACGTCTGCTCGCAAATCGGGTCGAATTTCGTCGCACCGGGACCCAACCCAGGTGACGGCTGGCCCTCACTGTCCTGCATCGCAAACGCACGCGTCAGCAGGGACCACAACATGATCGCCACATCTCATCGATGGGTCGAGGTCCATGTGTAACCAATGTTTTGCAACGCTTGGAAGCTGCCCGTGGGAACTCTTATGTAGTCGATCCTGCGCCTGGGGCCCTAACCCTGAGCCCCCGGGGGCAACCGGGCCCCGTGAATCCAAACGAGAACGGCAGAAACGTAAAAATTGCACATTGCCCCGTGGTCCGCAAGAACTGGTGGAAGCACTGCCCGATCTCGATTTCAACCGCAGGCGCCACATCGCCCGCGTTCTGACACCTGCGACCCTACGGTCGCATTGGCATCCAGTAGGCAGTGCAAGGGTGCTGGCTGTGCTCGGCTGCTGACATGCGATGCCGCACCATTCCACCAGATCGACTGCCGACGGGAGTGTGGGGCATATCCAACCAGCACATCAATGCACATGCAAGGTGCGCGTACGGGGTCCAGAAGATGCCGGGTCGAGTAACTGATCACGTGTACATGTCTGCGAACCGGAGTGCGTCCGCGCGCGTGCTCATGCTGCGTATTAATCCAGAACGCCATCTTTGCCCCTGGAGCCTGCGGCTGCGATGAGAACGATCAAATCGCCTGCTGGCGTCCACCCGCTCCGACGCAGTCGAGTCTTCAGCGCGCCAAATACATGGAATTGGCGAGCAGAAGACCGACGAGCAAGCGCAAACATGCGGCCGGGCAAGCTGAGGCCAGCCGCATCCTGATATCGACATCGAGCCCTGGTACCATGCCCACTCGCAGCCTCCCTGCGGGGCCGCGGTGCAAGCGCACTCGCCGCTGCAACGCTGACCTGAGGCGGCATTTCTGGCGGCGCAAATGAACTCTCCGAAGCGCGGCCAGCTGGCGGCAAGAAAACTATGCGCAAGGCCAGGGGTAGCGGGTAGGTGTCGGGCATTCCGTTCGCGCCCGCTTCCGGGTGCACCCAGAGACCGTCGCAGGGCTGCGCAGACGCCCATAGCAAAGGCGGGCGCATCAGCGGCGGCAACATGCAATACTGGCCACGGTGGAAAAAAACAGAATCTGCAATTGGGGCTATGCCCATAGACGCAGGGCGCGCCACGGCACCTGCAAGCTCGCGACGAGAATGAACACTGCGCCCCAACACGCGTTTCCAGGAAAGCCACGCAAGCCGCCGCAAGAACTGCAGCGCGCCGCCAAAAATCTACGGCAGGTCCCCACGCGACGTGCACTACGCGCCCCCGTCGGCTGATGATGCCACCAGCTGGTCATCCGTATGCACTTCGGCTGGGAGACCACGAAACCTTTCAGGGGCACGCAGAAACTCTGAGACCAGCCACAGAACGGCTTGAAATTCAGATGCGCCCGGCGGGCCCGCGACTGAATCGGAGAGCGAAGGGTCAATTCAGCACAGACAGCCTTCGCGCATGCACCTGCTGCCAGCGTATAACTGAGAAGATACACCATGCCAATGGCGGGGGCCCACTCAACTGCCGATGGCTGGCCCACCCGGACACATCTGCGCACCCTTCCGGTCTCAACTTTGTCGTCAACAGGGGGGGGGGGGGGGCTCCGTGGGTCGAAAGAAAAACTGATGGCGCTGCTGCGCAAATACGAATAAAGAAAAACAGCGCTCGGGCTCTCGCTGCGGCCCAAGAACAATTGGGGCGAGGGGGGAGCTGACTGGCCAGGGCTGACAGAGGTGCCTGATCAGAGCACTGCAATCGGGAATGGGGCAACGTGGGCGAGCTGGCTCAGACTCCGCGCGAGGCTGATGGGGCGGCGGCCTGGCTGGGAAAAACCAGCAGCGGGCTGGCTGCGGCGCCTCGGGCATCTCACTCGCCAGTGCCTGCCCGCCAGACCGCGTCGCCCCGGCGTCGACGCCGCTGCCCCGGCCGTCCACGACCAGGAAGCTGCCCTCCGTCCGCCTCGGGCTGCGGCCGCGACTGCGCCTCCGACGTCGGCCGGCAACTCCAGCCGCGCGCCCCTCTCCTGCTTTTGCGGCGACCGCAGCGCGCCCGACGGGCGCGGGTGAGACTGCGCCCCGACCGCGATGACTGGGCGCCGCCTCCTGACGGGCGATGGCGTCTCGCAGCCTTTATTGTCCGTCTGGCTTGCGTGCTCGGTCGGCCTCGCGCTCGGCCGTCCGCGCCGAGGCCGCGCGGGCCTTCGCGCCCTCTGGCGGCCGCTCTCCGCCATCGACTGGGGCATCGACGGCGGCGGCGGCGGCATGGGCCGCGGCTGCTCGGGCCGCGGCCCCGGGCAGCGCGGCCGCGGCCGCCGCGGGCCCAAGCCGGTCGGCGCGAGGAGCCGACGCGGCGGGCGCAGCGGCTGAGCCAGCGGCAGGCCCAGGCAGGTCGGCGCGCGGCGCCGCCGCAGCCGCGGCCGCGGCCGGGGCCGCTGCGGCCGGCGGGACTGCGCCTCCTGACGGCGCCAGCCGCTGCGGCTGCCCTGCGAAGGGCGCGACGCCAGGGATCGGTTCCATCCCCGCGCTAGGGCCAGCCGCTGCACGGGCAGTGGCCATGTTCACCTGCAGCGTCGTCAGCAACTGCATGAGCAACGCGAGCTGTCTGGCCAGCTGCGCCTGCCCTGCCTGCAATTCCGCGATGGCGGCGACAGGCAGCGCCTGATCTGGCAGCGCGCCCGGGGCCGCACCATGCGTTGGCGCCAGCGGCGTAGGCGCAGCAGCGGCAGTCTCCGCGCTCACGTCGCTGTCCGTCGCGGGTCGCATGGCCTCGAGATGGTCTAACAACGTCTTGGCCCGACTGAGGGCCTGCTCCCACTGCAACACCTTCGACTCCTTCTCCTCCAGGGTGACTCGAGCATGGGCGGCAGCAGCGTGAGATCTGTCGAACTTTACTTGGGCGCGCTGTACAAAAGCTCGCTGTCGTTCGCATCTCGCACCCGGGGCGCGAGCGGTGATGATCATGCACAAATACATCGCGTACTCCTCCTCCTGGGGGCGCATCTGGTCGTTCGTTATGCCGAGCTCCTTGGCCGCTTGCAATCGCTTGCCAGTGGCAGCCGCCATCTGTCTGAGCGATCGCCGATTGGCTGCGAATTCTCTCTCGTCTCTGGGGGGCTCGACCCACGCTGGATGCAGCTGTGCGCCCTGTGGCAGCGCTGGCAAGATGCCGAGCGCGGGGCTGCGCACCTCTCATCCTCTGCCTTTGAAGCCTGGCCACCGTCGGACTCCTCATCTTCTGCGAACGTCACGCGGGATCCTGACCGGGGCCTCGACACATTGGACTGGAGGTTGCGTCTGCGACGGGAGCCTGAGCGCGGACGAGCATCTGTGCGCTTGCTGTCCTGGCGCAGATGGTTCGACTCGCCGCTGCCGCCTTCGTCGAAGTGGCTGGGCAAGCTGTTAGGCAGAGGCATACACGTTCGTTACAGCATGTCGGCGGGTCCGTTCAACATGCCACATGTCTGACACCAGTGTCCTGGAGGTGGCGGTGGTACACGCCAGGGCGGGCTCCCTCCTGCTGCGCGACCTTTACCTTTGCGCCCGCCTGAGGTACCAGCGCCGCCTTTGCCACCTCCAAGTCCTTTCCCACTCATGGGGTTTGCGCTGTGATGCTCTCGCACCGTCGCCGCGGCGGCAGCCACTCGCAGCAAGGTGCGTGACTGCGTGCGCCGCTCGCGAACGCGCCTGTGCCAGGCAGGCTCGCGCGCCGTGGGCGCCCGTCACGGGGCGGCGCACGCTGCGTCGGCAGCACGGCTGGCCCGCACGCCTATGGCAATCCACAGCGCGGGCTGACGCGTCTGACCGCCGTGCCCCGAGGAGCAGGGCGCTGCACCCAGAGCCTCGAGCCGGGACGGCGGCTGGGAGGGCGGTAGGGAGGGAGGGAGGGGAGGGGATGAGGTGGGTGGGAGGGAGAGAGTCCCGCACAGCGCAACCGCCGTCCTTGGTCGCAGCACCACTGCTTCTTCTCGAGGGACCAGTCCTCGGCTCGACCCCCCAACCCCGAGACGATGGGAGGCCGCCGAGGGCACGGGCGCAGCACTCAGCGGCAGAGATACGAGGATGAGGTCATGAAAGACGTTGTAGGTCAGACAGGGGAAAAAATCACGACGGAAGGTTTTTGCCAAATCTCGGCCTTCCGGGGCCCCCGACGAGCCTCGGGACCGTCCAACAACGACTCGGGATGGAAAATCTGGTCCCAGGGAAAGGGTCCAGACCTCTCGAGCCCCACGTTGCGAAACAAATCACGACATCGGGCGGTCTGGGACGAAACCGATGAACAGGAGCACGTGCACACGCACACATACACACACACTTTTCGCGTCGGCGGCTAATTAGAGTGACTGTGCTGGCGGAAGACACACACACACACACGTTTTGGCGATAGGGGTTTCGCGCGCAGAGACGAGGCGGAGCAACACACACACACACACACACACACACATGCGCGCACGCGCACAGAGGAGAACAGAGCCGACAGATGCAAGAACGCGAACTCGCGCGTTCTGCCATCATTGCTTACCACATACTCGGACACGCACAGATCAGCATTCGGCAGAATTTGCGGCGAAACTGAAGACACTTGTCGATGATGATTGTGATCCCTCCTGCTTATCCTAACATGCTCAGTCGGATCCCATCTCCAGGAGATACCCAAGCACATTCAAGACACACATGCTAGTCGGAAGCCACACAGAGCATCCCCCACAGGCCGAGAAAAAAAGCTGAAACAACTCAAGCTGGAGACATGTCAAGCCGACGGCGAGAAATCAGCGTCATCCTGATAGGTACTCAGTATGTACGGACTTTGGTCGATGCCAGGCAGCGGCGATCTCGCGCCACTTTCCTCCACAACCCCTCCCGAAAGTGACGCGTGCGCCCGCCACCTTCCTGCCGCCTTTCTGCACGCTGCCGAAGTACCCGTTACCTGATGAAAGAACACGCGCTCGAACCTACAGGGAGGAGGAGTGGGCAAGAAGGCGCTGTAGGTATGGGTGCGGGTTGTCGGACCCCGAGGGGGCTCCAATTCTCCCGTTCGAGCGGCGACCCCATCCGACAACACACACCCATAGCCCAACCGACTTCCAACCCGAAAAATGTAGGTGTCGCACACGTATGGTTGCCACGGTCAGGATCTTTTCCTTAGCGCCGCGGCGGCAGCCCCAGCGATACGCTGTACCCTGCAAGCGGATAGCGTGTCGCTCTGCTCTGCAGGATGGGAGGCTGGGAAAGGCTCAGGACGTTGACGCTCGGGGACCCACGTGCCGCGCCGAAGCGTGGTGAGCCAGAACTGGCGGAGCAACACGCTATCCAAAATCTCCCAACCGCTCTGGGTCCCCGGCTGGGTGGCGCTGAAACACCTGTTGGAGCAAGACTTCCATGCCTCTGCGTGAACATGATCAGTAATCGATTTGGCTCAGAAGAGTCCCAGAAGGGACGGAAAAACCATCGAGGGGCCGACAAAATACTTGCACCATGGTGCCTTCATCGTCTGGCTTGATTGTCTTAACTTAACCGGGACCAGCCAGCCTTCTCCTAATAGTACGGATGCCGCTACTCCCCGGACCTTTCGCAGGGTGCGTTCTGACAAGAATTTCGAGGCGACTCCGGCAGTGGTGACGAGGGTCTCCCAGGAGGCCCAAAAAAGGGAAAACGGGGGAAGGGTAGCAGCATCGGAACTCCTCCTCTGAAAAGCAGGGCAGCGGGGACAGGCTGGCCTTCTCCCAGAACAGGTGGCCCGCGGTGCAGTTGAAATCGGCGACCCCGCCCTTGCCAGCGGCCTGCGGGGGCCATGGCGGCAGAGGCCAAAAGGGCGGCGGGGGCGCTCAAGCCAGGCCCACGTGAAAGGGCCCAGGGAGACACAACAAATCAGACACACATTCCAGGACTCCCAGTATTTTTCCCCACATCCAAAGTGGGGTTCTTGTTTTCTCTGCACACCCCGCGCAGGAACACTCACCCCACCCCCTCTCCTCTTCTGCCTTCGCACACTCACTCACTCACTCATCATCACCACCACTCACTCACACTCACACTCACTCACACTCTCTCATCATCAACATCAGCATCATCACTCGCGCTCTCTCACACGCTCAGTCACTCACATACTCATCATCATCATCATCATCATCATCATCATCATCATCATCATCATCATCATCATCATCATCATCATCATCACTCGCACTCTGTCACACGCTCACTCATTCAGATACTCACCTGGAGGAAGTCTCAGGCGGGAATTCGTCTGTGAGTGAATTGTGGGGAAGTCTCAGGCGGGAGCCCCCTCCCTATGGGGCCCGCACTTCATGTTCGAATCCGAGCGGGTCATCCGCAACGTGCAACTGTCGTCACTTTTGGGCTCTTGACACCTGAATATGGAGGAGGTCTCGAGCGGGAGCCTCGTCTGTGAGTGAATTGCGGGGAAGTCTCAGGCGGGAGCCCCCTTCCCTATGGGGCCCGCACTTGATGTTCGAACCCGAGCGGGTCATCCGAAACGTGTAACTGTCGTCACGTTTGGGCTCTTGAGACCTGAATATGGAGGAGGTCTCGAGCGGGAGCCTCGTCTGTGAGAGAATTCCGAGGAAGTCTCAGGCGGGAGCCCCCTCCCTATGGGGCCCGCACTTCATGTTCGAATCCGAGCGGGTCATCCGCAACGTGTACCTGTCCTCACGCTTGGGATCTTGAAGCCTGAATATGTAGGAAGTATCAGGCGGGAGCCTCGTCTGTGAGTGAATTGCGATGAAGTCTCAAGCGGGAGCCCCCTCCCTATGGGGCCCGCACTTCATGTTCGAATCCGAGCGGGTCATCCGCAACGTGCAACTGTCGTCACGCTTAGGCTCTTGAGACCTGAATATGGAGGAAGTATCAGGCGGGAGCCTCGTCTGTGAGTGAATTGCGATGAAGTCTCAAGCGGGAGCCCCCTCCCTATGGGGCCCGCACTTCATGTTCGAATCCGAGCGGGTCATCCGCAACGTGCAACTGTCGTCACTTTTGGGCTCTTGACACCTGAATATGGAGGAGGTCTCGAGCGGGAGCCTCGTCTGTGAGTGAATTGTGAGGAAGTCTCAGGCGGGAGCCCCCTCCCTATGGGGCCCGCACTCCATGCTCGAATCCGAGCGGGTCATCCGCAACGTGCAACTGTCGTTACGTTTGGGCTCTTGAGACCTGAATATGGAGGAAGTCTCGAGCGGGAGCCTCGTCTGTGAGTGAATTCCGGGGAAGTCTCAGGCGGGAGCCCCCTTCCCTATGGGGCCCGCACTTGATGTTCGAACCCGAGCGGGTCATCCGCAACGTGCAACTGTGTCACGTTTGGGCTCTTGAGACCTGAATACGGAGGAAGTCTCGAGCGGGAGCCTACGGCCCAGCCCGAAGGTTTGTCCCGACGGTTTCGCGATCTAGCCGTCGGCAGACGCGCGCGCGCTGGCCGAGGCGGCGACGGCGCTGAGGAAAATGGATTTGCTTGCCCCGACGAGGGGGAAGGGGAGGTGCACATGGAGAAAAGGCAGGGGGATGAGGAGGGAAGGGGCATGGGGGAGGCCGACGACGAGGAGGAGGTGGCGCGAGAGGAGGAGGAGGAGGAGGAGGAGGAGGAGGAGGAGGAGGAAGAGGAGGAGAAAGAGGAGGAGGAAGAGAAATAGAAGGGGGAAGAGAGGGCAGTGCAGGGGGCGAGAGGAGAGGGTGTCCGCCAGGAGGAGGAGGAAAGGGCAAAGGGTAAGCTAAACAGATTCTCATGTGGGGTCCTACCGTCGGAGTAATTGTTCATATTTTCTGGATTCTCGTTTTCCCCTCCATTTCCAAATGTTGTCCCTTTTTTCCTAGGCATCGACGCATATGTGTGCCTCCGTTTATCTTTCCCTCCTGCATGGATGGATCTGCCGAAGGACTTGGGGCATCTTCGAAATGGGCCAGCGCTCATCCACAGAAGCACCATCAACTGGAGAGCCTGTAGGAGGGGCGGGCTCGATGCTGCAAAGGTTGTCGCGTTCAGCTTCGCCTTCGTCGAGGTCCTGCTGGAGCTCGGCGACCTTCTTGCGCCCGGTGTCTTGCGATGCCTGCCAGCGGGAAAGTTGCTGCGCCAACTTGCATATCCGCCGAGGCAGCTCACGCAACTTGGCCGCGTTGGGCTTGGCCTGGGGGGCGGTGCCCTTCAGCGGCCGTCGGTCCGCTCGGTTTGCCTCGGGCGCCTTCTCGATCTCAGGGGTGGCAGGACACATGGCAACCAGCCCTTCGATGAGGCCACCGAGCCCCATCCACATCTTAGTGTCTGACGCCGCGTCGATTGCCATTCCGCCCACGCCACGTGCCGCGGGCTGGCCCTTGGCCTGATTGAGCCCAAATGTGAGTTGCGACGTGCGCTTTTCCATGGCAAGCAGCTACTTGGCCGGATTCCCCGTCTTCGCTGGGCCGCGCGCCTGAGACAGGCTGGCCGCCTGCTGCTTCGACGGGGGCACGCGTAGAAATGCCGCACTCTTTGACGCCGACCACGAGTGGCAAGCCAACTTGTCTGGATGTTGACGCACGGCTGGCCGTTGCGTCGTGCGCGCCACTTGCAGCTCAACTTGGTTCGCTGCTCGGCGCGGCTGCCTGGCGGGGCCATAGCTTCACAACTGCAACGGAACGATCGCGGACGCCACTCAGCGCAGCAGCCAAGAACGAGACAGCAGCTAGGACTGCCAAGAGGACAATCGCTGTCCTCCAAAAGATTGGCTCAGGCAGCGGCCCCTCGCGCTCGGAACGCCCTCTCGGACTCGCGGTCGTCGGGAGATACATTGTCATAAGCCACAATGGCTTCGGATGCGTGTGTGTGTGTGTGTGTGCTTGTGTGCGTTGTGTGTTGTGTGCTGTGTGTGTGTCGTTGGTGCGTGCGCGCGTGCGCGCGTGCGCGCGTGCGCGCGTGCGCGCGTGCGTTTGCCTGTGCGTGTGCGTGTGCGTGTGCGTGTGCGTGTGCGTGTGCGTGTGCGTGTGCGTGTGCGTGTGCGCGTGCGCGTGCGCGTGCGCGTGCGCGTGCGCGTGCTCGTGCGCGTGCGCGCGCGCGTGCGCGTGCGCGTCGCGTGCGCGTGTGTGTGTGGGGGGTGTGGGTGTGGTGTGGGTGTGGTGTGTGTGTGGGTGTGCGTGTGTGTGTGAGTGTGTGCGTGTGTGTGCGTGTGTGTGTGTATGTGTGTGTGTGCGTGCGCTGTGTGTGTGTGTCTGTGTCTGTGTCTGTGTCTGTGTCTGTGTCTGTGGTGTCTGTGTCTGTGTCTGTGTCTGTGTCTGTGTCTGTGTCTGTGTCTGTGTCTGTGTCTGTGTCTGTGTCTGTGTCTGTGTCTGTGTCTGTGTCTGTGTCTGTGCGTGCGTGCGTGAGTGCGTGCGTGTGTGTGTGTGAGTGAGTGACTGAGGGAGTGAGTGAGTGAGTGTGTGTGTGCGCGCGGGTGTGTGTATGTGTGCGCGAGTGTGTGTGTGTGTGTGCACGGGTGGGTGTGGTGTGTGTGAGTGAGTGAGTGAGTGAGTGAGTGAGTGAGTGTGTGTGTGGTGTGTGTGAGTGTGAGTGTGAGTGTGAGTGTGAGTGTGAGTGTGAGTGTGAGTGTGAGTGTGAGTGTGAGTGTGAGTGTGAGTGTGAGTGTGAGTGTGAGTGTGAGTGTGAGTGTGAGTGTGAGTGTGCGTGTGAG
>CAUYUJ010014528.1:0-7500 GCA_963575745.1 Prorocentrum cordatum
ACTACTACTCTACTACTGCTACTACTACTACTACCACTACTACTACGACTACTACTACTACTACTACTACTACTACTACTACTACTACTACTACTACTACTACTACTACTACGACTACTACTACTACTACTACTACAACCACTACTACTACTACTACTACTACTACTACTACTGCTACTACTACTACTACTACTACTACTACTACTACTACCACTACTATTACTACTACTACTACTACTGCTACTACTACTACTACTACTACTACTACTACTACTACTACTACTACTACTGCTACTACTACTACTACTACTACTACTACTACTGGGTAGTGTGCCCTTCCTGGCGGTCGGCGAGCTAGGGGTTCGCCCTTGGAGCTCACCGCCAGGGGTTGAGCGGCTGGTGCTTCAATGCATTTCTGGTGTGCTTCCATATGTCGTGTCTGGCGTCTTTGGTCCATTCACCTGTGCTGGTGCCCATGGCTACTTACGGGATTGGCAACCTTCCCCTTGCGCTCTACATCGTTTTGGGGTTCCTGAGCATGGCTCGTTCCACGTATCGTGCATCATGTCATGATTGTGCGTGTAGCTGTTGTTGTGCAAAGTTCGTCACACCTGTACTGGCGCTCGGTCAGGCAAATGCGAGAGGGACCTGGGTTTCATATTACTACTGCGGTGGTGGGGCAGCTGTCATCACACGTCAGCTGGTGTATTGCTTGTCCACGGTCGCTTGGGGCAATACGGTGAATTGGTTGCAGAGTTCGTGCTGTTAAGGCAAGAGGACCCTGAAATTCATCTTACTACTGTGATGGTGGGGCGGCTGTCATCTCATTTCAGCTTAGTGTCATGCTTTATCACGGTAGTGGTTTGAGGCGATAAGGTAACTTGGTTGCAGAATTCGTGTTGGTATCGGCTTTATTTCTGCTTCTTGGTCACGTTGTCCGTGGTGTTCAGGCGAACATGTTGTCTTGTCACTTCTACACTGTGCATTGGTCAAGGCAAGATGTACATATGTTTCCTGCTGGTGTCGGGGTTCTGGAGCGAGGCTGTCTGTGGGGTAGGCGATCCGCTTCACTGTCGGGCTGCACGAGCTGTACGCGGCAAATGGCTGTGCGGTGTGCCTAGTAGCCTTCTTCACTTCAGCTTAGTATTCATTCACATCCTGGCATTGGTATAGCGCATGTTGTGAATTGCTTGCAGAGGATACGCTGGAACCAGCTGCCTTATGCGTCTTGGTCATGCTGCTCGTGGTGCTCAGAGAGGGTGGCTGATTTTTCGGATCGCTTCGCGTTTGGTCTCATCTCATCCCATCTCCCTCCTCCCTCCTCCCTCCTCCCTTCTCCTCCTCCTCCTCCTCCTCCTCCTCCTCCCTCCTCCTTCCTCCCTCCTCCCTCCTCCCTCCTCCTCCTCCTCCTCGTCCTCGTCCTCGTCCTTCTCCTCCTCCTCCATCGCCTTAGCGCGGCGCGCATTCGTCTTAAGCAATTGCAGAAGTTTCGCGGATTTGAGGGCGGGTGGTTTTCAACATGTGTTTCTCGCCTTAGCGCGGCGCACACTCGTTATCAAAATGCAAAGGGGTTCACGGATTGAGGGCGGGTGCTTTTCAAAATGTGGCTCTCGCCCAAGAGCCGCGCACATTCGTTGTAAAACATTGCAGGATCTTCACGGGTTGAGGGCGGTTCCTTTTCAACATGTGGCTCTCGCCTCAGCGCCGCGCACATTCGTCTACACAAGTTTCAAGAGTGCCACGGGTTCCCATCATCAGCGTACCACAAATCGCTTTCTGGAAATATTCAATATTATGTGGGTGCAACAATTACATGGAGTCTCCGTGTTGAGGTCCTAGGAATGGTGTTCTGGCGTGGTTCTGCATCGACACGACGCAACAATCAAGTGGATCCGTGGCGTTGCCATCCAGAGACCAAGGTTTTGGCACGCTTCAGGATCTTCAAACTGTTGTCTGCCAACCTGGCAGTTCATTCAATGGAAATGAACTGTTGTAGGGGCCTATGAAGAGGGAGCTTGGAGGGAGGGTCAATTCCAACATCGTTGATGACTCTTGGGCTTACACTGGTCCTCCTCCTCCTCCTCCTCCGCCTCCTCCTCCTCCTCCTCCTCCTCCTCCCCCAATCCTCCTCCTCCCCCCCCTCCTCCTCCTCCTCCTCCTGCTCCTCCTCCTGCTCCTCCTCCTTCCTCCTCCTCCTGCTCCTCCTCCTCCTCTCCTCCTCCTCTTCCTCCTCCTCCTCCGCCTCCTCCTCCTCCCCCCTTTCTCCTCCTCCTCCTCCTCCTCCTCCTCCTCATCCTCCTCCCTCCTCGTCCTCGTCCTCGTCCTCGATCTCCTCGTCCTCGATCTCCTCCTCCTGTTCCTCCTCCTCCTGCTCCTGCTCCTCCTCCTCCTCCTCCTCCTCCTCCTTCTCCTCCTTCTCCTCCCCTGTGGGGGGGGAGGGCCCGGCCCAGGGGTGGGTGGGGGGCTAGACCCTTCAAATTGGGGCCGCCCCCGCGGCCAGAGGGGGCGGGGCCGCAGGACTGTTCCGTCAACATGCTGCCACCCTCCTCCCTCTCCTCCTCCTCCTCCTCCTCCTCCTCATCATCCTGCTCGTTCTCCCGGCCCATGAAGTGAGGGGGGGGCTAGACCCTTCAAATTGGGGCCGCCCCCGCGGCCGGAAGGGGTGGGGCCGCAGGACTGTTCCGTCAACATGCTGCCGCCCTTCTCCTCTTCCGCCATTCCTTCTCCTTGTAGATAACTCCTCCATGTCTCACCGCGAGGCCAGTGTTTAGGGCGGGCCGGGCGTTTCGCCTGAGACTTCCTCACCACTTACGACTCTGAAGCTTAAAAAGTGGCAACAGTTTCACACATGGAGTGCGGGTCCTTGTCAAAGTGTGGCTCTTGCATTAGCGCCGCGCACATTCGTCTTCAAACTTTGCAAGAGCTTCACGGGTTGAGCGCGGGGGGTTTTCAAAATATGGCTCTCGCCTAAGCGCCGCGCACATTCGTTGTAAAACATTGCAGGTGCTCACGGATTGAGGGCGGTTCCTTTGAAATATGTGGCTCTCGCCTTAGCGCCGAGCACATTCGTTTAAAACATGTGCAAGAGCTTCACGGATTGAGGGCGGTGATTTTTCAACATGTGGCTCTCGCCTTGGCGTCGCGCAAATTCGTTTTAACAGTTTGCAAGAGTTTCACGAATTGGCTCCCGCCCTAGCGCCGCGCACACTCGTTTGAACAGTTAATCAGAGTTTCAGGAATTGAGGGCGGCTGGTTCTCAAAATTTGGCCCTCGCCTTATCGCCGCGCATATTTGTTATTTCTTTTCAGAATTTGCAAACTGTGGCTCTCGCCTGAGCGCCGCGCACATTCGTTGTAACAAATCATAAGAGTGTCACGAATTGAGGGCGGCTCCCTTTCAACATGTGGCTCTCGCCTTAGCGCCGCGCACATTTGTTTAAAACACTTGCAAGAGCTTCACGGGTTCCCATGATCAACCTACCAGAAAGAGCGTGTTGGAGGGATTCAGGGTACTGCGGGCGCAACAGTTATGTTGATTCGCTGTGTTGAAGTCCCCAAAATGGCGTTCTGAACTGATTCTGCATCGTCAAGACGCAGCAGTCAGGTTGATACGTGGCGTTGTCATCCAGCGGGCAATGTTTTGGCACGCTTCCGGATCTTCAAACTGTTTTTTCCAACGAG
This sequence comes from Prorocentrum cordatum, assembly GCA_963575745.1. Lineage (NCBI taxonomy): Eukaryota > Dinophyceae > Prorocentrales > Prorocentraceae > Prorocentrum > Prorocentrum cordatum. The sequence goes on from CAUYUJ010014528.1 coordinate 3,681, forward strand.
GCAATTCCCTCAGTGGGAATGAACTGTTTTAGGGGCACATGAAGAGGGAGCTTGGAGGGAGGGTCAATTCCAACATCGTTGATGACTCTTGGGTTTCCACTGATCCTCCTCATACTCATCATCCTGTTCGACCTCGTCCTCGTCCTCGTCCTCGTCGTCGTCGTCGTCGTCCTCCTCCTCCTTATCACCATCATGGTCAGCGTCATCATCAGCATCACCATCATCATGCTCATCATCATCCTCATGCTCATCCTTGTCCCTCAGCCTCCTCCTCCTAATCCGCCGCCTCCTCCTCCTCCCTCCTCCCTCCTCCCTCCTTTATTCTCCCTCCTCCCTCCTCCCTCCTCCCTCCTCCCTCATCCCTCCTTCTCATCTTCGTCCTCATCCTCGTCCTCGTCCTCGTCCTCGTCCCTCCTCCTACTCCGCCGCCTCTTCATACTCCTCCTCATCCTCCCTCCGCATCCTCGTCCTCGTCTTCGGGATCCTTCTCCCTCATCCTCCTCCTCCTCCTCCTCCGCCTCCACCTCATCCTCCTCCTGCACCGCCTCCCTCCTTCCTCCTCCTTCCTTCCTCCTTCATCCTCCCCTCCTTCCTCCCTCCTGCTCACTCTCCTCCCTCCTTCTCCCTCTCCTCCCCCTCCTCCATCCTCCTTCATCCCTCCTCCGTCCTCCTCATCCTCCTCATTCCTCCTCCTCCTCCTCCTCCTCCTCCTCCTCCTTCCTCCTTCTGGTCGTCCTCGTGCTCGTCCTCGTCCGCGTCGTCTTCGCCCCTCCTCCTCCTCCTCCCTCCTCCTCCTCCTCCTCCTCCTCCTCCTCCGCCTCCTCCTCCTCCTCCTCCTCCCCCTCCTCCTCATCCTCCTCCTCCTCCTCATCCTCCTCATCCTCCTCCCGTTTCCTCCTTCTCATCCTCATCCTCCTGCCTCCTGCCTCTTCCCTCCCCCCTCCTCCCTCCTCCTCATCCACCTCCCTCCTCCCTCCCTCCTCCTCCTCCTCCTCTCCCTCCTCCTCCTCCTCTCCTCCTCCTCCTCCTCCTCCTCCTCCTCTCCTCCTCCTCCTCCTCCTCCTCGTCTCCTCCTCCTCCTCCTCCTCGTCCTCGTCCTCCTCCTCCTCCCTCTCTCCCCTCCTCCTCCTCCTCCTCCTCCTCCTCCTCCTCCTCCTCCAACTCGTCCTCTTTCTTTTCCTCCTCATCCTCCTCCTCCTCTTCTTCCTCCGCATCCTCCTCCTCACTCGTCCTGCCCCCTCCTTCTCCTCCTCCTCCTCTTCTCCGCCTCCTCCTCCTCCTTCTCCTCCTGCGCCTTCTCCTCATTCCTCCTGGGGGGGAGGGCCCTGCCCGAGGGGGGGGGGGGGCTGGACCCTTCAAATTGGGGCCGCCCCCGCGGCCAGAGAGGGTGGAACCGCAGGACTGTTCCGTCAACATGCTGCTACCCTCATGTCACTGCGACCCTCCCCCGCCTGGATCCAGAACTTGGTAGCGCACGCAACTTTCGCAACCTACTCGTCGGAGAGTATCTGCTACCATCCCACACCCATGCATCGGAACCGTCTTGGCTACTTCTCCCCCACGAGCACCTGGAAACGCCAACCCTGCAATTCCACTCGCCTCCACGAGTCCGCCTTCCTACCGTAGGTAACTAGCCACCCTCTGGACCCCTCCAAAAAGCTACGGTCGTTGCGCGCAACCCACCAAGTCGCGCGACGTCCTTCGCAAACCGCCTGCGATTACATGCAAAAGCACACGTGCGACCCATTCAAACCTACGACCGCGCTCACCCCCACGCACCATAACGCATCTATGTTACATCCCCCCTTGGCCACGGGGGAACGCACAACAATTCCGCACACAACAATCGGGCCGTCCCTACTACACGCCCACCATCTGCAGCTTGGACCGTTCTTCCTACAATTGCCACTGGAGCATGTGGGAGCGGCTGTTGGCACCCTCGCCCCTAATATCAACCCGAACCCTCTGAAGGCTACGCCGTCTGCACACGTCAAGCGGAGCCACCTGGGCACCTCCGAGAACTCACAGCGTAGACCCTGCCATGCCGCCGGCCTCCACGAGTCCGACGACCTACAGTGCATCAAATTGCACACCCTGCTTCGGGCCCGTCATCTCCAAGCGCTGAGACCGTCCACTCAATAACGCCAATGGCCTTCACGAGTCCGTCGCCTCCCTACCGTAGGCCCCCCTGGCATCCCCATACCCAAGCTACACCAACACCCGTTTCTGGCTGTGGCCGTCTCGCGCAACCCATCTGGACATATGCGGACACCCAGAAAGAGCCCATCCGCATTCTGGCTGTATGCCCACTTCCCTACACCAGAGACAATTCTGGATGCGATCCAACGCGAGCGCACGGGAGAACCTGATGGCACCCTCGCCCCTAAACTCAACCAAGATCCTTTTGAACCTACGTGCTACGTCCGTTATGCTCAACCCACACGGGCATCTCTGTATAACATATACCCTGACATGCCACTGGCCTCTACGGTCATCGGACACAAGCAAACGCCAATATTCCGAACGGGCGCCATTCCCAAAATTCGTTGGGCGGCCGCGCATGCCCCCGTTGGGGGCGCGTGTATCAAACCAAATCCACGCACAACTCGATCGTCGCAACAGAAGCACCCTCCGTTAGGGGGGACAACCGCAGGCACACACTCAAACTTTCGGAGCTCCGCTCGGATTTCCTGGATCGGAGCTGGCCCCCCCTGGAGGCGCCTGCGACGCCGCCCCTGGCGCGCTTCGAGGGAGGCCGAGCGCCGATCCAAGAACCCTGCGCGGGGCTCCGAAACCTTCTGCTTACGAACTTGCTGCTGCTTCTACACGTGCGTTCGTTCTCGCGTCGCTCCTTTTTCAAATAAGTGCGCCGCGTCACACTGACAATACCTCGCCATAAAAAGTCCCGTGCAGTGGGCCTAAATAGCTCTCTGCAGGCGTTGGGAATGCAGCGATAACTACAGCAATGGTGCATGACTCGTTTGCGCTTAGATCCAAATAATTGGATCTTAGGAACTGCCGCAAACGGAAACACGCAAACTCTGGAACACGTGTAATGCAAGCATGCACGCTCCCAATATCCTGTTGTACATCGCCCTGCTAGCCCTGAACACCGTGTACACAACTCGGAAGAGAACATCGCCATACAAAAACCATTAATGTACGGGTGAAGTACCGTGAGTCTTGAGATGCCGCATCAAACCACAATTTCCTATACTCGTCTCGTAGACTGCCAGGAAGCCACGGAACGAAACCCTTCGAAAGTGTCTTTACCACGCAGCCCAGGAGATCAGACCTTGGAACGTGAACTCTCCGTTGTGATGATCCAGGTTGACGACGTGTACTGGCACATCCCCCGATGGTTTTGCAACCAAGCCGTTGAAACCGAAACGAACATCCATCACCGAGCTAATATAAGTAACCATGAGAAAAAAGCATGCGCATACAAGGCCCGGCTGACTTTGCATGCTGGCAACAAGGATTGGGATGAGCCAGCATCGACATCACACTTTTAGGAAGTCTGCCTTGTGAGCTCACGTCACCCTGACCCCTGGCGCGCAGGGAAGTGGGCCCACCAACCACAACCCCTGACACAATTTATGCCCCCCCTAAATGTCTCAGGGCTAGCTCCGACCACGACTTCAGAAGGAATCCAGCCGAGGAGGCACGGGCACCCCAGGGGGCCCAAAAAGAATCCAACACTCCCAGAAGCCTCGATCCTCGAAAATCGAACGTCGACCCCAAGCCTAGATCCTCGACAACCCCCCTCCTCTTTATCGTCCTCTCCAAGTGGGGTGTGGGGTGGGTGGGGCTTCTTGGG
>CAUYUJ010014528.1:10000-12500 GCA_963575745.1 Prorocentrum cordatum
CAAGGGCCTGGGCCGTCGCCCTGGGGCGCGGGCACAGCGCGAGGCCCGCGCGGGTCTCTCGCGCCAAACATGCGCAACAAGGTCGGCCCGCCCGCCGGCTGGCGCTCGCGGGCGACGCGACGCCGGCGCCGACCGCGAGGCCGACTGGGCCCGGGGGATTCCTGAGAGTCCCGGGAAGGGGCAGCGGGCCGCGATGGAATCCGCGCAGTCGTTGGCGCCCACCCCGCGCCCGCCCCCCCCTGCAAGCCGACTCCTCCTACGCGTGCGTGTGTGTGTGTCGTGCGGGCGACGATATTCAGCGCAAGCTGACTGATCAAGAAACTTGTTTCTTCCTCAACTCCACTGCACAGCCATCGATGCTCCTGCGACGAGACACCGCGCCGTCCTGGTTTGAGTGCGCGTGCACCAGGACGTCGCCTCGCTGGAGGCACAAAAAAAAACAAATATTGGCCGCGCTGGCTACGGCAAAACATCTCTGGAGCCTCCGCGCTCCTCTCCCGCGGCGTAATGACGGACACCTCTGCGCCCCAGAGCCTCAGCGATCTTTCTCCCACCATGAGCCCTGACTTGGTATACGGGGGCCTGCTGCTCTAAGAGTGCGCCCCACCATGCCGCGCTGGGAGATGCACGAAGCGCAGCAGGGCCAAGTCCAATAACCAACAGCAGTGTCGATGCAAGGCGCGTAAACGCTGAAGGCCCCCATGTAAGCGGCGTCATCAAAGGCGCGCTTTGTACCACTCAGGCCCCAGACGCGATCAACCAAAAAACAACGCCCCAAAAGAAACCATCCTGGACCGTCACTCCTGCACCCCATGGCCCCCGTAGTCCTGGCAGACAACTCACGTGGTGGCCGCGCCTTGCAATTATCGCACTGCTAGCGCTAAAGGGACTGCCCCCATACTGCCACATCTCCACATGTTCCAAGGAACTGTCGGCCCAAATCGCAGCATCATCCAGAAAAGCAATGGTGGTGCATATCCCCGGCGGACTTTCCACTGATACCATGCAGAACTGCAAGCACGTTTGACCCACGGCAACCACTCCGCTTCTTCAGCTTGAGTGGAGAAATGAAGTAGATTCTGGAGTGGACGATGGTAAGACATCTCTGGGCGAAATTGACTTCCCACGATCGCAACCACTAGCCGCGTAACCAGTAGCAGCTGCAAAGGAGAAATGCAGAAGCGGCCCTCCTCCAAGCACTCTGGCACCCACGTCCCAAAGTCCTGCCGCGGCTTCCAGCTGGTGTGAACTCAAGCATTCTTGAAAGTCTGGAACAGGATCGCGATCTTCTCGCCCTTGGTCCTCGGCAACTTCGTGACCCCCTGGCGCTTGAGACACTTCTCCGCTGCTTTCGGGATGTTCATGTACTTCCACGCCTCCTTCAGCGTGTCCTTGAAGTCCGACGCCAACCCGATGGGCAACTCAAACATGCGATTGAACTCTGCTTCCGCCAGCTTCACCTGCAACGAGGAGAGGTCCTGACTCTTCTTCGCCGAGGGCGGCTCCGAGCCAACAAGTGATACGCATGACGACGGAGGTGCGGGCGCGCCCAACCGATCGGGCAGGCCGGGCCCCGCGGCTGTCGGCCGCGGCGGAAGCGACGCCACTGCCGCCTGCAATGGAGCCACCACCTCCTGCTGCAACGACTGGTTAAACGACGCCTCCACGGCATTCGCACGGATCTCTCCTTGGCGCCGAAGAGCTTCTTCCTTCTCCTTCTCCGACATCTCCTCGAGAAACTGGCGGTGCTCATCATTATGCTTGGCAAGCTTGCGCGCGCGGCCCATGCGCGTCTGGCGGCCACCATCCGAAGACGAACTGGATGTGCCACGGCGGCGGCGGCGACGGACGTCTCTGTCCCGATCGCGGTCGAGATCCCGATCGCGATGCTGCTGACCGCGAGCCTGCCACTATGGGCGGGATCCCCGCCAGGGCTCCCGCCGTCCACCCTGGCTCTGACCCTGCTTGCTGCCCTTGCCGCCACCGCCCATCTCGCCCCTCAGGCGAGCTTGGCGCGACCGGCGCTGGGGCCACGACCTCAGAGAGGCTCCAGCCTAGCGGACCGCGGCCGAGTTGGGCAAGGAGTGGGCGAAGGCACGGAGCATCCACGGTGGAGAACCCTGTAGGTGCAACTCCAGAAGGAACTCGAAGAGCCCCAACCTTGCAGCTAGACATGGCAACCCAAGACACCGATGCCCTGCCACTTTTCCCAGTAAGATGCCCCTCATAATTCCGAATGACATTTGGGGGGGGCACCTGGCCATGGGAGTGCGTGAGATTTGGCACTCAGCACGTGGTTGGGGAAATCCACAATTCCTGCGTAAAACCATCCTCGGCAAGGGTTCTTGCGCGCGAAATTGAATGCAAAACCCTGAACCCCGAGACGCAGATCAAGCCAATCGAAGACGCCGTCCGGATCATCCCCGGAGTTAAACACAACACCCAGAGGCTCCCGGGAAACTTGTTCAGGATACACTTGCAAACAGTCGCAGCAATGGGT
>CAUYUJ010014528.1:20000-82500 GCA_963575745.1 Prorocentrum cordatum
ATTCTGTTGACGTTGACAGTCCGCAGAGGTACCAGCAACGACGCACATACACATAAACTTACAAAGTCCGCAATGATTTCATGGGTCGGCGCTCGACCTCACTCCCCACACCCGTTCCCGGACGCGCGGAGAGCGCCAGGCCTGGGGGCAGGGCGCGAGGCGAAGTCCAAGGGTGTGCGGAGAGAGGTCCAGCGTCGATCCAAGACACGCGCGCGAAGGTCCGAAGGCTTCTGCTGAGCTGTTTGAGTAGCTTTTCCTTCTTCGAGCTTACCTCGCCTCCCACCTCCTCCTCCCGTACTTGGTGGCGCGCCCTGGGAAGAAGTGAGAGGGGGCAGGCCTTGTGAAAAGACTGGGGGGCTTCCTGGCAACCTTTCGGCCTTCCGAAGAACCGCTTTTGTCTTCTGCGAGGGCCCAGAGCGCTATCACAAGGCTGGCGGTCTGTTGATCTTCTGAAGAGGACCGCCCCCTCTCGGGGATCTTCTGACCCGGGTCAACCCAGACCCGGGTCCAAAAACTGCAATGCAGGAAAAAAGAACTGCAACGCAGATCTTCGCAAACCCGGGTCAACCAATAGGCGCGGCCGCCTCGCGGCCACGAGCGGCTCCCTAACTAACCCGGGTCAGCCAGAGGGGGTCTTCGCAGGATCCTGCAGGATCTGGCGCCCTGGCTGACCCCCGTCTGCATTGACCCCCGTCTCAGGGCTCCCGACCCTCTCACTCCCCCCTGGGGCCCGGCGCCGACTTACGGTCCTCAGCTGTCGACTGCCCACGCAGGATGGCGCTCGCATCCTCTGCCGGCGCCAAACCGAACGGCAAGATGCGGCTGGCCTTGTCTGTAAACGGCGAACATCGGGGAGATCTTCGCCTCGCGAGCCGCTGCTCGAGGATAGGGGCAGAGGGCCGAATATGAAAAGGCTGTCGTCGTCGTCGTCCGTCGTCGTCGTGGCCATGCCTAAGGAAATTGGGGATGGAGCGAATGGAAAGAACGTCTTAGTTGGATCGATTCCCGTCCATTTTTCCCTCTCTGACGAAGGGAGGGGGTCGGGTCGGGGTTTCGGGGGGGGGGTCCCGGGTCAGATTGCTGCCCTCTCCGGGGTCCTGACGGCCTCCCCTCCCCTTCCCGGTGCCCTTCTGTGGATAAAGGGGACGGGGGCCCCTGTGGATGTCGGGCGGGCGGGACATTGAAGTATGTTGCATCGTAGACTTGGCACGCGTGTGCAGGCCAGATCGGGCGGGCGGGTCGGGACGGGCCGGGCGGAGCCTAATGGGCGGGTCGGGCTGAGCGGGCGGGACAATAAAATGCGATGCGCCGTCGGGCTGGCAAGCGTTGGACCGAACGGGCGGGCCCGGTCGGGCGGGCGGTCTGTGACGGGCGGTCCTAACGGGCGGGTCGGGTGGGTCGGGGCGGGCGGGCGGACCCTCGCGGGCGGGTCGAGTCGGGTGGGCGGAACATTGAAGTATGACGCGTCATCGAACTGGCACGCGCGTGCCCAAACGGGCGGGTCGGGCCGGGCGAGACATTAACGTATTATGCATCATCGAACTGGCACGCGTTTGCCGAAACCAACCCGAACCCGCAGAAAAAAACGAAACCAAAACGAAACCCGCCGAAAAAAAACAAAGCCGCAGAAAAAAGGCCAAGGCCGCCGAAAAAAGGCTGCGGCGACTGCGCCTCGCCGAGAGCGTTCAAGGAATGCCCGGATCATCCTGACACGTGAGCCGAAGGCCACTGGGGAGCCGGCTCAGGAGGGGAAACGTCGACCTGAAATTGGCGATGCATTGCCGATAGATCGGCGATAGGCCCCCGATGGCGAAACCGCACGTTCCTGGGCGGTGTAGGCTAAAGGCCCCTATCGGCGATCATTTGGCGATTGGGGGTCGACGCACCCCCTCTGAGCCTATCCACCTAAACGTTGCCCCTGCTAGTCGAGAAATGAGATTGGATTGGTTCGGTGCGAAACACCGAGACCACGGCCCAAAGATCAGAGAAAACTGGAAAACGAGAAAACGAACCAAGGCCCGAGACACCGAGACCACGGCCCAGGGGCCGAGAAAACGAGAAAACGAACCAGGGTCCGAGACACCGAGACCACGGCCCAGGGGCCAAGAAACCAAGAAACCGAGAAACCGAACCAGGGTCCCAGACACCGAGACCACGGCCCACGGACCGAGAAACCGAGAAAACGAACCAAGGCCCGAGACACCGAGACCACGGCCCAAGGGCCGAGAAACCGAGAAAACGAACCAGGGTCCGAGACACCGAGACCACGGCCCAGGGGCCGAGAACGCGAGGAAACGAACCAAGGTCCGACACCGAGACCACGGCCCAGGGGCCGAGAAAAGGAGAAAATGAATACAAGCGGCACTGCTGTGAGAGTCAGCCCAGGGGGGGGGCAAACAAAACAACGAAGAAACCGAAACAAATTATTATCTGCGTTTGCCGGTTACTGGCTCTGTGAGGCATACCGGTCACCAGCGGCCTACCGGTTACCGGGGCTTACAAGGCAAACCAGGCCTAAGAGTGCTCGCCCAAAGCGGCACGCGACAACTATAAAGATTAATGTGATGCTGATGATGCTGATGATGGTGATGATGGTTGTGATGGTGATGGTGATGATGCTGATGCTGGCGATGATGACGATGATGATGATGATGATGATGATGATGATGATGATGATGATGATGATGATGATGATGATGGTGGTGGTGGTGGTGGTGGTGATGCTGCTGCTGCTGCTGATGATGATGATGGTGCTGGCTGCGAGTGGTATGTTATAGCACGTTGATTGAAGTACCACGGCATGCAAACGACGCTTGTAAGTTGCACACCTCGATCCGACTCGGGTTTCCACGCGCCGCCGCACACACGCACGCGCACAGGCAGGCACGCACGCGCAGGCACACACAGACAAACTGGCACACACAAACGCACTTCTCAGTTGAAGCGCTTGCAATACAATTAACAACTCCCTAACTGTATTGACGTCAAGAGGAATATGTCACGGCAGCACCTTCTGGCACGCATGGCTCGTGCACTCCAATGTAGTGTTGTGAGCGGAGAAGCAGGAGCGATGAATTGACGCGACACGTGAAGCTCGAAGAGAACATAACTCGGCGTCAAGGCCTTCAATACGTCCCTCGCGTAGTGCTTGCAAGAATCATTCTCGTTGCCTGTGGTAAAGACAGCGTGGAAAGAATTTGCGTGCCCGCGAGCAGGAGAGATGGCAACGCTCGGATGCAAAACCGACAAAGGCAACGGCCTTTGAGCACATCACGCGGGCATACCGGGCAACAAAGCAGTCGCTTGAGATTATGTCGGGTCCTGGGTCACACCACTGCAGCCAGATGAGCACATAATGCGTCGAATGCGCCCGCCTTCCCAACACGGTAATTACCTCCACACGGGAGGTCGTCACCGAAGGCAGAACACAGAAGCCTGTCTGCACAAAGCTTGCGTGAAGTCATAGCAACTGCTCCTTCTCCCTTTCTGGTCGCCCTCTTCCTCCCGCTCCTCCTCGAGCCCTTCGTCCTCACTCGCTTGAGTACGAGGGTGTTTGGGGGGATACCAGCAGGTGCCGATGCCGTCACTTCCTGGCCCTCTGCCGGGGCGCAATCTGACCAGAACTTCGGGGCGAATCCAGCGGTGTCGACGAGGGCCTCCCAGGAAGCCATCAAAAATAGCAAAAAGGGCGAAGGGTAGCGGTATGGTACGTCCTAGGGGGGGAAGAACGGTATGACATAAAAATTTCCGCCGTCGGGGACGCCTGTCCCAGGGCGGCTGGAAAGTTTATGCTCCAACAGTGACAGGTGGGGGTGTAATTTTCCAGTCGACAGGCGTCACTGACAGCGGGAAAGTTTATTCTACACCGTTCCTCGTCCGCCGAGCATTTTCCTCCTCTGAGCTTTCGCAGACGATGTCTTGATGGGCTTGTCTTCCACCACCACCACCATGCGTTGGAGGGGGAGGGGGTCCTCCTCCTCCTCCACCTCCACCTCCTCCTCCTCCTCCTCCTCGTCCTCCACCTCCTTCCCCCCTCCAACGTATGGTGGTGGTGGTGGTGGTGGAAAACGGGCCCATCATGTCTGATTGTCGCTACGCGATGGCCGTAGTTCAAGTAACTCCTCCTCCCCGCGGAGGCCGGCCGCCATCCGCCTGCTGCCGCGGCTGGCCGCGGAGGCTCGCGGACGACGCCGACGCCGACGCCGACGACAACGACGGCATGACCTCCTCCTCCTCCCGCCCATTTTGTCCTCGACATCCCGCCCCGCCACTGCCACCTCCTGCCCGCTCCCTCCCTCCGCCCGTGGTGCCCGTGCAGATTTTTTTAGTCTGACTAATGTTCTGCTAGCTGCAGCGCCGTTTAGTCTCGACAAGCCGTATGCTTCAGCGAGGAGCCAATCCAAAATTCCCCTCCCGCGCTCTGCTTGCTCAGGGCGAAGCCAGCACGAGGGTAAAATCGGGTGAGGATGCATCGAGAATCTCCGAGATCCGACGGCTGTGGAGGATGTCTCGGTCGCCTGGCCTTCTGAAAGCGTCCGAGAACGCTCTGAGAGCGTTCCCGAACGCACTGGAACGGATTTATCCTCGTCCTAGCCCCGCTCGACTTGCTCTTCTCATATCACGCTACGTGCGCCACATGGCGGGGAAGGGCAGAGACAAGACTGGTGCGGCCGACCCACAATCTTGACGAAACGGGTGTTGCTGTAGATCTTGGCGTACTTCTGAAACCGCGGCCAGAAAGCCTGCGCAGAAATGGGGGACCAAACCTACAACTAAGCGAGGAGACCGAACGACTCTATTGGACCGATAGATATATTGTCCACATCGTACTGAAAGACCACAATCTTCCAGAAATCCGCCACCCCCCTTGCGGGGCCATCTACCTGGGAGGCTTAGGCTTGCTGCTCCCTACTCCAGTTCCGGTTTCCATTGTGATAGTTCTACGGTCTGCTTCCTACTGCAATTCGTTGAAATCCCCGCAAGGGGGGGGAGCCGAAAAGCGGCCTGGTCACCACGCCCGAATCGCGTTGTCTGAATTCCTGCGGGGGCGCGGGACACGATAATATGTGAGACTCGCGGCCCCGAGGCCACAAACCCTAGTAAATTATACAATTCTTGCGTCCCCGAGGCAACACACCTTCGTACATTACACTGTGTTCGCGTCCCCGAAGCCATAAACCTATGCAAATTAGGCCATATTCGCATTGCCAAGGGCAAGAGTGCTCCAAGGCGCCCGAAGATGGTTCCAAGACGGCCCAAGAGGGCCCAAAGAGGCCCCAAGAGCGCTCCAAGAGGCCTCCTGGAATGGCCCCAAGAGGCCCAAATCGTAGATGTTACTAAGGTTTTCGAAAGATGTTGGTCTTCTCGCATGTTCGGCTTTCCGACGCTCCAAGACGGCTCAAGAAGCTCCCACGACAGCCCCAAGACAGCCCAAGACGCCTCCAAGAGGGCCCCAAGACGGCCCGAGAGGGCTCCAAGATGGCCCAAGAAGTGCTCAAGACGGCCCAAGAGGGCCCCAAGACGACCCCAAGAGGGGCCCAAGCAAAGGACCACGAACCGAACATTCGATATTTGTGCCCCGAGAAGCCCCCAGGAGGCCCCACGAGGCCCCGGGAGGCCCGCCCCCAGGAGGCGCCCCTCCAAGATTGGGGCTCCCCACGGCACCCCAACACACATACAAGATGCCTCAGACCCACAACTCAGGCACGGTGACGGGATGGGCCGAAGACCACTAGGGATCCGTCACGCCCTTTGGTCTTGCCACAGGTGTGCCCGGCGTACTACGTAGACCCTACCCGTTTTGGTTTTGGCTCTTTCTCCCGAAGAACTCTCCGCTGGGGCTTCGGCCCGTCCCGCCGGTCACCCGCAAGGGCGCTGAAAATGCTCTTGTCAATGCCGTTCTCGCTCCAAGATGGCCCAAGATGGCTTCTAAGACGGCTGAGATGGCCGAGACGGCCTCTAAGCTCGCCCAAGATGGTCTGAGATGGCTTCCAAGACGGCCCAAGAGGGTCCAAGATGCCTCCAAGTCCGCCCAAGAGGTCTCCAACATGGTCCAAGATGGCCTCACGATGGCCCAAGACGGCCCAAGAGGCCCCCAAGAGGTCTCCAAGAGGCCTCCAAGGTCCTCCAGGAAGGCCCGAAAAGGCCAATATCATTGATTTTGCATGGTTTTTGAAGGACTTCAGCGTTTGCTTATGTTCGGCCTTCCGACGGCCCGAGACGGCCGAGCCCCCAAAGATCGTCCCAAGATCTTCCCAGAGGTTTCCAGGACGGCCCCAAAACGGCCCAAGAGGTCCCGAAGATGGCTCCAGGAGGGCTCCAAGACGGCCCACGAGGCCTCGAAGACGCCCAAGATGGCCTCCAAGACGGCCCTGGAGCACCCCAAGAGGGCCACAAGTCGGCCCAGAGAGGCCCTTAAGACGGCTTCCGACGGCGTCCGACGGACCAGGAGGCCCACAAGACTGCCCAATATGGCTCGAAGATGGCCCAAGACGGCCCAAGAGACCCCAAGAGGTCTCCAAGACGGCCGCAGAGGCCCCCAAGAGGGCCCCGGCCCAAGAGGCCACGAAGACGGCCCCAGGAGGGCCCCAAGACGGCCCAAGATCGAAAACGCCAAGACGGCCTCCAAGACGGCCCTGGAGCACCCCAAGAGGGCCCCAAGTCGGCCCAAAGAGGCCCCCAAGACGGCTTCCGACGGCGTCAGACGGGCCAGGAATGCCCTAAGACAACCGGAGAGGCCCCCGAGAAGCCTCCAAAGGCCCCCAAGAGGCCCAAGGAGACCCTAAGATGCCTCCAAAAGCTTCCCAGGAAGCTCCCAGGATGCCCTAAGAGTGCCCTCAGAGGCTCCCAAGATGCTCCCCTCCTCCTCCTCTTCCTCCTCCTCCTCATCCTCCTCCTCCTCCTGATCTTCCCCGCCATCCTCGCCCAAGTGTTCCCCGAAGGGTTACTACAACGGCTGGGGGAACACATGGCCCGATAGCTTGGCAGAGCTCTTGCCACAACACTCGGGCACATGGGTGACTTCAAAAGACAGGGGGCGGCGTTGGTTCGCCGTAGCCGTCTTCGATAACGCCAAAGTCTCAATTTGCGCTGATGATTCTTATCCGCCCCAGCATGATGTTCCCAGATGCGCCAAGGCAGCGCCGAGACGTACCGACGCGACTCTGATATATCCCACTATGATAGAGAAAGGGCCAGAGGCAGGGGGCGAAGCTCTGACGGAGATTTTCGAGCACCCAAAAACAGTGTCTGCCCGACCGAAATGCCGAACGAGTATCGCATCCCAGGGCCCGACACTTGAAAACCCTCCAGATTCGATACTATCTTGGTGCTAAAAACTGTTTCTGGTGAGCAAGGCTAAGATCGGCGGGAACATCATAAACCATGAGGCGGAACGAGAGACACTGTCGTAGGTCCGCGCAGATTTCTCGGGTCGGCGCTGGATCCAAATCCTCCGGCGCGCGGCGCAGACACCCCCTGGCGCGCCTCGCCGCGTGCCACGGGAAGGGGGTCCAGCACCGACACGGCAAATCCGCGCGACCTCCGAACACTGATGTTTATGTGACTTTTAAAAAGACCGAACCATCAAGGAGGGAATTCGTACATTGCGACGGCTGGAAAAAAGCCCGAAGCGCGTAGTCCACCTTTGTCCAATTGACGAAGGGTTGATGTTTATGTGGCTTGTTGGTAGGTCTCCGAGAGCAAGTAAAAAGACTGACGAAGAATCACTACTCATTGGTGCACCCTCTCTGGCAAAGTGTGCTCTCTTCTGGCACGCGCCGTCGCCATCGACCCCCCTACCAGAAGCGCCCTCTCCTCCCAATCGTTGGCCTGATTCTGCATGAAGTCGAAAGCTCCTCCTACGATGGCCAGCCGGCCAATGAGAACTCCTTCTAAGATGCTGGAATCCCCTCGGAGAGCATGGAACCAAAACGGCCCCATGGCCTGGCAGCTCGTCGCGCTCAACCCTTACATCCTTCCGGCATAGGCTCTAGGTTATACGCTGCTCTCATTGCACTCGCAGTCCTTGCTTCAACTGTGCGGCTCATGTGACACTTGGCCAATCCTCAGCAGGCAATCAGAAAATAAGCAAACTAAGCACGAGGTCTTTTCTCCTCCACCGCACTCCTCTGCCCTCGCATCTGCAATGCATCCTCTGGAAGCCACCTGGCCTGTGGAATGCTCTTCGATCTCTTCGAGAAGTGCCTCTCGCTCGCGGTCGCTGGTGTCAGGCGGCTGTCACATGTCTCGCCTCCCCCCCCCCTTCACCCGCTGCTCCGCCCCCTCCCAACGGGGTGAACCCGAAGCTCTGAAGGGCGACTCGCGAAGGGGCGGCTGGGCAAGCATGTGCATGCAGCTGGCCTCCCCGGGCACCTCCGGGCGCCGCAGGCGCTCCGCTGTATCAAGGGCTGTGCCTGGCGGCGGGGCCCAGACGCGCACCGCACATGTCGAGCGGCCGCTGCCACGCCCTCCGCCGTCACCCGCCTCCCCATCCCGGCCGGAGGGGCATGCGGCGCGCTTGCCTTGCAAGGCCGGCACCACGTGAAGGCCAGCTTGACTACTGTCTCCACGCCGTCCTCGCCGGGCATGAGTCGGACAAAGTGCCAGATAATGAGGACCAGGAGGATGAGCAGGAAGACAGGACGCAACCACATGATCCCGCAAAAAAATAAGAACAACTATCTGAGAAGGCACCACTTCCGGCATCGGCAGCAATTACCCGCAGTACCGAAACATGCCTGCTGCGATGAATACCGAGCCCGCGCCCCAGCCCAAGACCCAGCCTGAGCCTGAGCTCGAGCTCGAGCCCCCTCCTCTAGCTTCTCTTCCTGCCGCTCCTGCTGGTGCTGCCCCTCTGACCTGCCGCTCCTCATATCTCGGTGGCGAGCCTAGGGGGGCGGGCCTTCTGAAAGGGCGGCGGGGCTTCTCAGAAGCCTTCCATAACTCCGAGGAGTTTGCTGCGTCTGCGGAGAGGGCTAAGAACATGTCTCAGAAGGCTGGAGGTCTTCCGAGCCTTCTGAGAAAGCCAGTCCCCTCTCACTTCTCCCCCCCCGAACCCGTCGCCGACAACCTCACAACAGGCAAGACTGGACCAGAGGGAGGCGCCATACTGATCACTGGCAGAGCTGGTGGGGACCAGCGAAGCGCACAGAACTCCACGCTTGTATGTTTCCCACCCAGCGGAGCGCAGACCCTGGCCGCATGCTTCCAACGTGCTGTGCTGCTCAGGGTCCAATGTACCGCTCACGGGCCAGAGCTCAATGAATGAGACAGCCCACGTGCAAAACGGAGCAGTGTCCTGGAGTAGAGCATCCAACTCTTCCTGGCGCATCCAGCCAATGCATAACATCAGGCATATACGGGTAAGAAGAATCATCACCATAAACGCAGAGTCAAATCCACCAGCCTACTTGGAGGCTCCAGGCTATGAAGACTCATGTCGGACTGTTGTATTGCCAGCCTTGTCATAAGTCGTTCCCTCAAGCTGACGCTGTTTCTGTACTCTCACCCTCATTGCATCTCTCTCTTTCCACTGTCTGTTAAAGGGGGCGGGTATGCAGTCAAACTCCCTCCGAGAGGCCGCAAAACAGTCCACCAATATGTCCCGCAAACTGTCCGATTGCGATGTGGCCAAAGATGGCTCAGCCTGGAGGGCCGGTGGCAGAGGGCGCAGCCCTTCCGACGATGCAGCTGCAAAGCTCCATGGCCTTTGGAACGTGCAGAGGCAATTATGACTGGTCCCCAATATGCCTTGCTGGATGTTTTCGTGGCCATCTGGAGGCACTCTCGTAGCCAAATTTGGAACTCAGAGGCCTCGTGGAACCAACACCTTTCTCTCGTGGACCGCTTGTGGAACGCTAGTGGGATACATGTATGTCGCTTTCCCCCACACCACGACAATTCGTGTTGTTTCTCTTCTCCCCCGACGCTCCAACCCAGCGGAGTGGGGGAGGAGTTCCTCACACAGTGAGATGGGGGAGGGGTGGTAAGGGGCGATCAACCCCATCGCTTCTGAGCTCAGGAATCAGGAAGCGGCGAGCAGGGTTCCGAGGTGAGGGCGCGTAGCAAAATCAAGCCAGAGAGGGGACGACTGGCAACGACGACATGAGCAGCGAATGCTCAACAGTCGAGAAGTATGGGGGGTGCGGAGCACTACTTGTGATAATCAGCGAAGTGATGGCATGTATTGTCAATTGGTCTGGCACATCGCTCATCGAACTAAGACATTTTATCACTTAGCTGGCACACGCACATACACACCGCACGAACCATGTGGTTAGTGCCTGGGCAGGAGGCCTGCAAAGAAATCATCTTCTCAGTGCCAAGCTAAGCATGGATTGTTTCTCTGGGAGGTAAGGGTGACAAGTTATATGCCCTGATCAACGCATTCCAGAACAAGACAGCGCAATGCGAGCCTCGGAGTTCGCTATGACAACCTGGCGAGCAGCGCGGCCGCACCCGAGAATGCCAGCAACAAACAAGCGGAAGGAAACACGCATTGCGTCAACTTGATGAGCATGCTGCATATCCTCCTTGCCAAGTCTGTCCCGTCCGCTCGGTCCCCCTCTCTTCGGACCACATGGCCAGCATGAGTTGGCCGATGTGCCGATGCGCTGACTTGCCTCCTTGCACGCGCTGGTATGCTGACGCGCTGATATGCCGAGGCTCGAGATGCTGACGCGTCGACATTGAATTGACGTGGGAGGAGTCGGGGCAACTCCAAGGCCCTCCAGGCTACAAAATTGCCCACAACGCCCCTGACCAATCCCCACATGACCCAGCTGTGTTGTCCGATTCGGCCAACGAAAAAAGCAAACGATGGTCGCCAAGACTGACAGCATTGGCCGTCAAGGTGGTTCCAGGACGCCCTGGGATGACCCAGGGGGCTTCCAAGGAGGCTCCCCAGGGGCAAAGCACATTGCCGACCCCAAGAACACATGGCCGACAGGGTTGATGGTATGATCATACCTACCAGTGTGATCTCGCACTTCGTTGTTTTTCTTGTCGTCGTCGTGTCGTCGTGGCCTTCCCTAGGGCGTGGGGGGCGTGCTGGAGTGTACCCTGGAGAGTGTGTCGGAGATGTTTGCTGGAGGGCGTGCTAGTGTGCGCTCTGGAGAGAATGTGGGAGATGTCTGGGGGTGCGTTCCTGCAAGGCTTCGGATTGCGTTGCAGCCCTGGCATCCGGCCCCCCTGGCGTGGCCTCCGGCTTGCGGGGGGGAGCGTGCAAGCGTGTGCCCCGAGGACTGTATCGGAGATGGCTCCCAGGCTTCCTGGCCCCTCCCCCTGGCCTCTCCGGCCTACCCCGTCCCTCCGGAGCTTGGGATAGCTTGAGATTATTCGTCTCTTGCGCAGCTGTGTTCTAGAGCCTAGACCTTATTATTTTCGTCGTTCGGTCTACCCCTGACCCTAGCCCTGGCCCTCTCGCTCCCCTTGGCCCCCTCGTGGCCTGCTCCAGCCCTAGCCTACCCCTGGCCCTTGCCCCAGCCACCTCGCTTCCCCTGACACCAGAGCCCTTTATTTATGTCTTTCGTTCGTTCGTGGCTTTGCCCCCTCCCCTGGCCTACCCCTGGCCCTCGCCCCAGCCCCCTTCGCTCCAACTGGCCCGCCCCCTCGATCCCCCTGTCCCTGGAGCCTTTTCATTTTAGTTTTTCGTCTTCTTCTTCGGGCGTAGCCTGGCCACCCCTCCCCTGGCCTGCCCCTTGCCGTCTCCAGCCCCCACTGCTCCAACTGGCGCCAGGGCTCTTCACTTTGGCTGTTCCTTCCTGGCCTGTCCCCATCCCCTGGCCCACCCCTGGCCCACGCCCCAGCCCCTCGATCCCCCATGACCGCCGCCCCTGTATTGTCGTTCGTTCTTTGTTCCCTCGTTCGCGGTCCCCTTCGCCTCCCGCCTCTGGGACCCCCCTGGTGAACCCAAGCGTGCTTCGTCTGCCGCTTGGCAACAGCTTGTGCTCGAAGGGGCCCCCTGAGCCGCCTTGGGGCGATACCCACATGTGCCTTGCGAGCTCCAGAAGACTCGCGATCACAGATATCCATTGTTATCCAAGGCCAGCTCAATAGCAAGTCGTTCTTATCATATCAAAGTGTGAGCGGGCCCACTGGAATACACCGACGTGTACAGGCTGGAAGTCGGGAGCGAGAAGCCAGGCCCTTCGAGGCCCTCGGTGACGACGACAACGACGACGACGACGACGAGGGCGACAACGACAACGACAACGACGAATACGATAACGACGACAACGACGACGACGACGACGACGGGGACGAGAAAGACGACGAAGATGACGACGACGTGATGATCACCACACCACGAAGACGACGACGATGCCAAGGACGACGACGACGTCGACGACGACGTCGACGACGACGACAACAGGACGACGACGCGACGACGACGACGACGACGACGGTCGCCTCTAGAGGCGTCTGAAGGCTACCCGATGCCTGTCAGCACCACACCATGCCTGTGAGCACAGCGCCATAACTGTTGGGGGACCGGCCCCCGCCCCTCCCCGTACGTTCGTTACCGTGACGGGTGGGGCCGGTGCGACCGCCCCCGTCACGGACGTTACGGGTTCAACGAATCCACCGACCCTGTCGGCGTGTGGAAAATGCTCTTCCGTTGGCCTCCGTCGTCGTCGTCGTTCAGGATCGGCGGCACCGGCCGTAAGGCCTCTCCAATTGCTGTTGCAAAAAAGCCCCCGTGCGATCGGGGGAAGAACATGAGCAAGAGAAACTCGCGCGCGCACGTTTGCAATCCGTCGCCGAAGTTGCCCACCCCAGGCCCTCCCCCCCTCCCCCCACCGCCCCAAGCCTCCTGCCCTCTCCCACAGCGCCCACCACCCAGCGCCCGTTTCTCCGCCTTTTCTCGGCAGCGACGCGCGCGCATCTCCCGGCGCGCCTGGAAGAATTCAATGGGTCGCCGGATGTGGCGCAAGCCAATGCTATATGAACCCACGTCCTGAAAGGACGCATTGTAGAAAGCAGGTCGGGTGAACGCCCCAGCGCAACAGATCCCGCGTCACCAATTCTTGCACATTGCAATCAATTTTGTCCGTTTACTTTTTGTTCGCAACCACCCCTACCCCGCGCCCCTGAAGTCGCGCCGAATCCGTCAAAAAGGACCTAAAAACGGATCGAGATTGCGTATTCCAACATCGTGTAACATCGTTGACGAGTCTTGGCTTTGCACTGGTCCTCCTCCTCCTCCTTCTCCTCCTCCCCCTCCCACTCCCCCTCCTCCTCCTCCGCATCCTCCTCCTCCGCTTCCTCCTCCTCCTCCTCCTCCTCCTCCTCCTTCTCCTCCTCCTCCTCATCCTCCCTCCCGCCCACGCAGTCGGGAAGATCGATTACTGTGGTGCAGCCTCGCCCTACCCCACCAATACCGCGGCCCCGAGCCCCGCGATCTGGCCCGCCTGCAGCTGACCATCGCCTTCGCGGTAGTGAGATCGCCTCTTCGGTAGTGAGATTCGAGATTCGCGTCCCTCGTGAATGTCCAGCTAGTCTACGAGAAGATGGAGGTGAAGAAGGCAGGGAGGTGGCGCCCCCAACGGGGGGGCTCCTCAGCAGCGTCGCAGACAGGCGGGAAGGACTCCAAAGACGAAGACAACAGCGAGCGCAATATTCTCAAGGGCTCGAGCGGTGCGAGGGTCCAACGTGGAGGACCAGGGCAAGAGGACTCAGGCACGAAGCCGAGAGTGAGGCGGGGCGGCAGGAGGAGGGCAGAGCAAAGGAGCGCAAGCTCAACACCAAGGACGTGGGCCTGAAGGAACTCCTCCTCCTGCTCCTCCTCATGAGTATGCAAGTGGCGCAGCTGACACAGCGCTCAAGAGCGCTATGGGGGATTGCAACTCGAACTATCCTCATCGAGGAGGCGAGAGGAGTCGCGAAGGCGATGCAGCAGGAGTCGAAGGACTTCGCGGAGCACGCCAGCACGCTGAGGACGAAGATCAGCACTCTGAAGGAGCAGTCGAATAAGGGCCAGGACTCAGACGGTCAAGCAGCTCGCGAGGCCACGGCGGCGGCGGAGGCCACGCTGAAGGAGCTCAGAGGCTTAGGCCCCCCCGCGCCCGCCCTGTTCGCGGCGATGGTGGAGTCTCTGGCGGCAGAGGAGGTGGACAGGGTCAACCGCACAGCGCTGGAGGCGATGAAGGCGGAGTTCACGGACCACCCACCGCAGGAGGTATGGCTATGCAGGCTCGGGAACTGCAAGGACGACGAGATGATCAAGGTGTTCTTCTCGCTGGACGACGCTGGCAAGGAACGGACCATCATGGAGGCGTTCGGCGCGATGGGCGCCCAGGTCAGGCAGGGCCAGGCGCCGAGCGGCTACCTAGAGGACGAGATCTCGGCCTGGATCGATGCGCTGAAGTCGTGAGGGACCTGAGAGCGCAGGGCAGTTTCGCTGGTCTCCGCCCTGACCTGGAGGGAGTCGTGTCCCTGTCGTCGTCTGGTGAGGACGAGGAGTTCGAAGAGTGACGTGATTTCCGTGTTCGATGTGTGCACGCTCTGCGCCAGGAGCCATTGAGCTTCGGGCAGTGCAGCCGTGCGCACCTGGCAAGTAGCAACACCCAAGCGGGTATGGACGGCGGACAGGTGAATTTCAGGCCCAGTTTTACCCAAGACGGGTGCCTCTTCAGTGTGCAGGCAAGCGAGTTGTTCCAGTCGAGATTGGAATATATGGATTTCAGCGTCCCACAGCCGTGAGCAGCAGCAGCAGCAGCAGCAGCAGCAGCTCATCCTCCCTCCACCGCCCGCCCGATGTCCCGAGCCGGTGGCAAGGTCATCAGCTCGTCATTGTCGTTGTCGTGGTCGTCGTCGCCATTCTGGGTCGGCGGCACCAGCCCAGAAGCCATAACACTGTGAATTCGTTGCACTTCGCAGCAAGTCGTCCTCCCGGATCAATTTTTGATGGCCCTGGCCAAAAAATAGCCACATCGCGAAAAATCGCGCCTGGAGCCCTAGACCCAATGTTTCTGGTACATTTTTCGAGGCGGATTGATCCGTGATGGCCCCAGGGCCCGAGTCCAGGCCGTAACCCTGGTGAGAAAAAACTTGCAACATCCAAATCTCAAGGGAATCTTCGTTGCCAAGACCCCAGACATGCGACGTCCTGATTGTTTCAATGACACCGTCCCTGGAAGTCCCGCTCGACCCGTTTCCCGGGACCGATTTTCCATCCCGAGTCGTTTTTTGACGATCCGGGGGCCCGGCGAGGGCCCCCGCAGAGGCCAAGCACGACTAAACACATACGCTCTTGATTTTTCTATCACGACGCGAGCGTGTCTCGCGTCGTGCCACAAGACTCTGCGAGTGGCACGGCGCACGGGCCCGAGGCCCCCGGGCGCCTCGCGGAAGTCCCACGCCGGCGTCGCGATCGGCTCCGCGGTCGCGGCGTGGGGAGCCTCCTCCGCCGCCGCGGGCGGCTCCTGTGCCCGCCAGAGGGCGCCGGCGGCCCGCGGCGGGGCCAGGGCGCTCCGAGCCCCCAAAGAGAGCACGACGACGACACGACAGCGACGGCGGACGGCACGAGACCCCGGCCGCGGCAGCAGTGGCCGCGGCATCGGCGGCGGAACGGGCCGGCGCCGGGCCACTCAGCGGGCAGGCCTGTCACTTAGAGGAAAGAGAACTATGCACATACACCGATTCTGGCCAGGCCCATCATGAGCCCAGGATCGGTGCATACGCCCTCTTACCTTGGCCAGGAAGGTATCTGCACCGATCCTGGGTCAAGGATGGACGTTGTCAGGATCGGTGCAAGTGCATAGTTCTCTTCACCCGATCACTGCCCTTGCCCCTTGCCCTTTGGGACCAGAGGTTTTTGGTCGCGTTCGGCCTCTGCGGGGGCCCTCGCACGGCCCCCGGATTATTGAAAAACGACTCGGGATGAAGAACCGACCACAGGGAACGGGTCGGGACTTCCGGGGACCGTGCATTGAAAAAATCAGGACGTCGCACGTCTGGGGACAGGGGGGGAGGGGAGGAGGATCGGAATCGGGATCGGAATCGGGCAATGGGAGCTCGTCGGCCTCCAACTATCACCTGCTACTGCCTACCGAGAGTGGCGCAGGGGGGAAATCTGGGGGGGCGCAGGAGGCGCTGAGGGAGGATGGAGGGCGCATGGAGTGTTTTTTCGAGTCGACGCAATGGCGGTGTCATACTGTGTACCCCAGCCACCTCTCAACTTGACCGGCACCGAGAGAAACGAGAGGCAATCGAAGACCCCGTGCCAGCAAGATGAGCGGCACATTGATGCGTTCTGTCACTCCGCCAGCCGTACAAGGATCACTTGTGTAGGAGGGTGTTCGCCATGTTGCACATGAGCTCCAAAATTCTGCTAGAAAAGACGCACTCTAGCCAACGTTGAAAAACCTTGTGTCCCTCCACCTTGCTGTGAAACTCCACAGCCCAACCCACCACGAAGAGCACGGCACGAACACAACAATACTGAATTGATGTGGGCAACCGTGAAGTGTAAGCTTACGCCCAAGGGACGGCTGTTGAAGCCACCCCAACTGCCACTGCAACGCAGCACGCTTTGCCGACTCCACTGCTCTACAACGGACCCACACAATCTCCTGCCTATCCCATTCACCACTGTCCTGGGCTTAATTGAAGCAACCTCAGCATCAGGCAATCGCAAAGCCAACAACACATCTTCTAGAATCACCAAGCTTGAGAGGATCATGCTGAGAGGAATGAGGAGAACGGACGGAGTCGGGGTGGATGAGGAGGGAGGCAAGGGCGCGAGAAAGAGAGAGAGAGAGAGAGAAAGAACGAAACGAATCAGATCGGCTGCGCCAAGATGCACAACAACGACATGCAAACGAAGGACGCACCGGGCCGCCGGAACATCGGCATCGAATCGGATCGAGCTGGCCAGAATCGATGCACCGCAAAAAAACGGCTCCACGGAGGCGCAAGGGAGCCAGGGCGAGGCAGGCGGGCACATCACCGTTTACCTCGAAGGCGCACGGCGGTTGCCCTCGGGAGGTTGGGTCGATCCTGCCCCTGGCGTGGGCATCACATCGTCCCGCTTGCGCGGCTTCAGCGCACGGAGCGCTGTTCTCCTTCGAGAGGAGGACAAGGAGGCCGAGGATGGACGGCCGAGAAGGAGCTCCCAAGCACGGCCCTCACACGTGCAGCTTCTTGCTGCACCCGCCGCCCTGCCGGAGCCTGCGCGAGACCTGGCCACACGCGAGCGCCGCGGTGCCGGCGACCGCACCGAATGCGCAGACGCCTCTGGGGGGGGGGGGCGGGCAGAAGACGAGCGGGAACGTCACGGGGGGAGCAGAGGCGCCTTCGCCACCTGTCTGCAAAATTCTGGCGTCTTCGTTGGTTCCAGGCGGCTTTCCAGAATCGAGGTGCTCTCCAGCGGCTGCGCCTCGCCAAGAGCGTTCCGGGGGTCACTGGATCGTCCCGCACGGCTGCGACGCGGAAACCACTAAGGGGCCAGCTCACGGGGGAAACATCGAGCCGGAATCGGCGATCAATTGCCAACATATCGGCGGCAGGCCCCCGATAGCGAGTCCGCATGCGCCTGGGCGGGGAGGGCTATCGGGCCCCTCACGGCGATCGATGGACGATTGTGAAACGATGCATGCCGGCCTGAGCTTAACCCCACCTAACGTTGCCCCTGATCCTGGGGGGGACAGGAAAGACATCGAGACGGCTGCAGCTGGCACGAGGGGGTTCAAGAGCAGCCCTAGATGTCCATGAGATTCGGGCGTTGCAATCTTACCACACAAGGCGCTCTCGCCAAGTCTCGGGCCCCAGGACAGTCTCAGGTCGATCCAGCTCGGGAAATGTCAAAGAAAGATGGGGTCGCGGGCTTCAGTCGTGATTTTTAGCGGTGCTGCAACTGTTTCTCAACGTCGGATCTCAGGGGAGGGGGTCAAGAACTTCTCTAGCTTTGGATGTTTATCCGCGATAGGTCTTTAGACCTCTCCAGAAAATCGTGGAAGCGGAAACTCAGTTTTCATCTCGACGCCCTCATTAACGGCCTGGGGTCCCACCAATACTGGAAAACTAAGATCTGCGCCCCCCGCCGCACAACAACGACAGAGGAGGAGGGCGGAAAGAGGAGGAGGACGAGGAGGAGGGGCGGAGTGTATTCCCCGCCGAAGGAGACAGGGGGGGGGGTTCAAAATAAAGACATCTTGGGGGCACCCTAGTGCTTTTCGTCCTCCTGGGGGGGGTCCTGCTACATTTCGTCCCCTGGTGCCGTTCGTCCTACTAAGGGCCTCCTGGGCGGGGCCCCCAAAACTAAAGACCTCCTGGGGGCACCCCAGTGCTTTTCGTGGTGAGGCTCCACGCCTGGGCATGCTTCTCGCTCTGGGCATCTCCATGGGGCCCTGGGCCTTCGGCGAAAGGGTGCTCGTGCTCTTGACCGCGCTCTTGCGACCATGCATCTGCTGACTGTACTTGGGCGTCGCTTCGTGGGGGGGGGGGGGGCGGTACAGGTCGGATCTACGCCAGAAGAACATCCCCCAAGAACACGGGACCCTCCGTCGGCCAAAACAAACAGAACATCCAAGGGTACCCTCAACAGGGTGCACAAGAGTATCCAACAAGCACGAACAACATCAGGGTACCCTTCCCAGACCGACCTCGATCTTATACTTCGGTCCGGCCGTCAATGGGGGGCGGGAGAAAGGCGCACTTTTCGGGCCCTACCTGCCCCTTTTTGGGCCCTGAAGGGCCCCTTCAGGCGCCCTCAAGGGCTCCTTTCCTGCAGCCCCCGCTGACCCCCCCCCCCTCGTTACGCGACGCCCAAATGCATCGAGTAACTATACTCCCCGGACCTCTCCCGGGAAGCGTCCTCCCCCGAGGCGAATCCAGCCGTGGTGACGAGTACAGGCCCCTAGGAGGCTCAACAAAGCGAAAACGAGGGAAGGCCATAACATCTGTATGGTCGTCCCCTACATAATCGGACAATGGCAACAGGGGGTGATGGACGCGGACGTTCGAGGGTGTGCTGCTTCAGTGCTTCACGTCCGAAGAGGTGGCCTCGCAGCTCAGCGACCAGTCTCTGACAGGCGCCAAGGAGCGGTTCAACGTTCGCAGGGTTGTCTGGAGCAAGAATGGTTTCGCGAAGATGTACATCGCGGAGGTAACCACTGCGCCTCTCACCACCATTGCGTCGCTGACAGCTGCACGGCTTTGCCGCGGTCTTTCGGCGGTGACTGCGGATGTCGCACGTCCCGTGCCAGTGGGCCACGTGGTTGAGGGTCCTCTATTGTGCCTCGCTCTCCGAGGGGCTAAGCAGAGCATCATCGGCGCCTACCGAAAACTCCTGCAAGTGCGCGGCACGACCGCTACTAACCTGGAGCCGCTGAGCGAGCAGAAGGAGCTGGTTGAGCAGACGCGCGCGGTGCCGTCTACAGACGCCCTCTGCCTTTGAGCGATCCGCCTGCGGCTCTGCATTTGGTGGGCCATTGTGACTTCAGTGGGATGCTCGCGCACCCCTTGGACAAAAAGTGTGCTCTCGTTCTCGCATCGGCTGCCACATGCAGGACGCCAGGCTCTGTCGGCAGAGAGGCCCCGACTGCTACAATCGAGCGCCGGGCAAAATTGCCCCAAGGACGAAGTGACTGCGCTCGCGCGCAGTCTGGCGGTGGAGGTGGTAGGCCGTCCTGGCGAATCCGCCAGCGGGCTCTGCGGGCACGCCCACGCCTACCCAATCGCCCAGGGACACTGCTGGTGAGTACTGGTCCGAGGGCCGCGAGCGGAAAGTCTAGCGCCTTGCGTCGGAGCCGCTCTCACCCCTCGCGTCGTCCGACGGTGCGCCCGCTGCTTTGCAAGACCCGGCCAAAGCGAGCAGTGCCACTGCCAGCGCCAGGCTCTGCCAGCGCAACGCTGCACTGCGGCGACCTGGCAGCGCTCCGAATATTCTTTGTATAAAAAACCGAAAAAGGATTGCCGCTACAAGTCTGTGTTTGCCAACGTCGGATGCCGACAGCGCCAGTCCGTGACGCGGTGGATGCAGAGGAATCTCATTTTCGAACAGGCGGTGGCGAAACGTTGCTTATATCACCGCGAGTGTTTCCCCAGCACTGCCTCCATGCCCCATCGCGAGCTCGATGGCGTCGTCGCGTGGTCGATCGCGGGGAACAGTGTGGAGTCCATGTGCACATGCGGATAAGCTTTTCTGTTAAGCTGTTTTGTGAAAGCCTCGTTTGATTTCGATTGCAACAATGGTTCCATGAGTAATCCAATCGATAGTGAACTCGGCAGTGAGATCGGTAATGCGGTGGCTACTTTGGGGTGACCCAAAAGGGGGTCCAGCTGAAAGGGGGTGGTGCAATAGATTTGGGGCAATTGTATTGCAAATTTATCGCGTCAAACAGTTGTATTGCACTGGAATGCACGCAAAAATACAACAACACATTTGCGCCCCGAAATGTATTGCACGCCCCAAAGGTATTGCAACCCCACACATCTATTGCACCAAATCTATTGCACCACCTCCTTGTCGCTGGACCCCCCTTTGGGTCAACCTGGCTACTGTGACCTAGTGGAGGGTGGTCGATGAGTGAGATCGCATCGGGAAAACCGATACAACGATGCCGAATGACTGACGTTGTATGTGTTACATCGGGGTCCTGGGGGGACAACGCTACTCCTTGCATGTAGAACATTCCGGATTAGAACACCGCGCGGGGACTTCATCTGGGCCATTGCGGCACCCTCGCCCGCCCGCGCGGGCAGCCATGTCTGGCCGAAGTGTAGGCAAGATGAAGAAGCAGGAACTCAAGGACTACGCAGAACCCAGTGGAACTCCAACGGGGAACAAAGGAGCGACAACCTTCTGGACATGCTCGGATATACGAGCTGACTTCGAGGCGCGGCTCCAGGGGCAGTCTGTGCAAACTCGTTTGAAGCCAGGCTCTGCCAGCTCATCCCAGGCGGGCCGCAATCTCAGGGGGGGCTCGGATGGGCACGGTGAGGGGCTCGGCTCTGACAGCTTGGCGCCGCCGCTTGCAGTTCGCAGCATGCCTCGGCGTCTCAGGCCCAGAGCCTCGGAAGAGCAATGCCGAGCTGCAGACGGCAATAGCGCGTTCCATGCAAGATAAGAGCAAGGCTGTAATTGCCCGACGGCCCGAGACTCTGCCAAACGATGGGGTATCCGAGTGGCCGCGGTCAGTGTCGTGGGGATGCCTGTTCGGCGCCTAGTTTTGGCGAGATCGGAGACATGATCATGGGGCGACCTCCGCAAATATGCAACATCGCTTTGTGTCGCAAGTCCAGCAGCTTGGAAGAACGTGGGCATTATTCGCGAAGCGCTGCCCAGTGGCTTGAAAGGCCAGATGAGCTTGCCTTCCATCCACGGGCAGGAGTTCCAGCGGGAGGTGCAGCGCCAGTCTCTGAAAGCGGTTGATCGCGATGCTGCTCGGGCAATTGGCAATCAACGCCGGGTTCCAGCATGTCCCGACGCGGGTGGCCAGGCTTGCGTCCGCGCCGCCTTCGCCCGAAAGAGAAAAACGACAACGTAGTCAAGCTCCACAGAGATGGGAAACGACATGCACCGCCGGATCGGAAGGCGAAGCGAAAGGGAAATAACATCGCACAAAGGAGCCGCTATGCTGTATTCAAGACAGCAGTTCTTAAACGGCAACTGAAGGACCGACGATGCACGCGGGAAACAACAAGAATGGCCCCCCAAAGCGCTCGGTAGGATCGCGCCGGCGTCTTAGGCCGGAAGGCAGCTGGTAGCAGGCGGCCGTTCAGTCGGCAAGGCTCTCAGCATGACAGCCCAAGTCGCTTGCCGCTGTCTTGCGCCGCGGTGGACCAAAAAGACGCAGCGCGCGCTCGCGTCGCTGCCATGCGGGTGTTTGGCGACGGTGCAATGGGCCCCATGCGTCGTAAACTGGCGCGCCTGGTATGATTTGCCTGTTGGATACACGCTCTCGGTCGCGCGCAGGGTTTTGAGTTCGTCTACTCGTCCTTGGTTCGACGCATCTTCGAGCGTCGTCGCGCGCGCGAGCAGGAGAGGCGCGGCAAACCAGCGACGTATCGAAGCGGTGGCGTCGAAGGAGGAAACGCTGCAATATCTGGCAACCAACCGCACTGTCGACGAGCGCGACTCCATCGCGAGACGGCTGCAATGCCCACGTAGGCGCATCGACGATCTGCTCGGGCTGTTACAAATATGTTGGCGAAGACCACGAACTCACAGCGCCCGCAGGAGAGGCGCGCATGTGCGATTTTGCGGTGGATCCAGCGCGGTGCTCTCCAGTGCGTAGTGGATCTGCGATTGTGCACGAGCGTCTCGAAGGCGCCATTTCGCCGCGCTCTCATGGCCAGAAGGTTTGTTCCAGATTGAGGTTTCCTCTAGACTACTCGGGTTCACCGTGGGCGAATTCGCGGAACGAGTGACAATGTTGACGGATCACGAAGACACGGTTCTCGCTTCACTGCGCCCCCTCTTTCAGGCTAAACAAATCCTCGCGCAGGTCAGCTGGCGCACGTTGGCCACGCGTGCGCCTTCCAGCAGGAGGTTGGCCAATTCCGAAAGAAGTCTGCCAGTCATGCCAGCCGACATGCGGGTGGTGCACGTCCAGAAAGAAACAGCCGAGCCAGTTAAAACAAAACATATACATAAACAGGGTGACGTCGAAATACTAAACCAAAAACATTCCGCTGGTTGCACGCGAACAGTCCGTATCATCCGGAGGACGCTGCTGCTGCGTGGTCCCATGGCGGCGTTGAGGTGGGAGACACAAGAGATCCGAAGATGACGTCTCTCACGCACCCCCTGGAACTCCAACTCGCTTCGCGCGGTGGATGGAACGCGCCCGAGTGAAAACCGCAGCGGGGGGCTTCGGGCATGCCATCGGGACGCGAAAGCGAGAGGCAATCCTTGACGGGGGCTCCGTGGATGAGCCAGTCCCTCAAAGCTCGGCGCGTTCCGCGGCGTGGGCGCGCATTCGGTGCATTGCTGCAAATGTTTTCGACGGGGCCGCTTGTCGGATGGCCAAGGCACTTCGGCTTGGTGTCCCTGAGCTTGCCTCAACTGCGCGCGGTGCCAAAGACCTCGGATAGCGACGGACTGGAATCAATGGATGCGGTTGCCGCGACCCGCGTGCTCGAGCCCAAAATGCGCCCCGGGAACTTGCGTGCATTCCGCGCTGAGCTGGGCGCGGGACTACTTGAGGGGCGCAACGAAGATCCACTGGTGGCACTGCGTCAACCGATGCGGGGGGGCGACATGGGCCCACGCGAGCGCGTCGTGGATGCGCTCGCAGCTGCAGCGCGCAACGTCGACGGAGCGCCGTCTGACGAGCCAGCTCCTGCCCGCGAGGACGCGCCAAGCTCTACCAGCGCGGTTCCCGGCGCGGCGCCGCTGGTTAACGACGTGCAAATGCCGCCAGAAAGGCGAATCCAGTTTCCGCACATGGATCCGCCCGAAGTGGGCGATCACCTTGGACAAGCTGTCCGGGAGGATACGCCTGGGCACATCGTCGAAGCCTTCCCGAAATTGTTCCCGCACGGCTTCGGCGACAACCGCAGCGATAGGCGCGGCATGCGCCCGCGCACTTCGCTTTGAGGGGTGGGGTCGATTTGCCGCGCCGTGGCGCGACGGCCGGTGCATGCGCAACGCTCGTTGTCGCCGTTGGTTCCTGGGCGCGGCGCTTCGGGCCACGGCGCCGCGCGCGCGGCTAACGTGCTTCTGGACGCGTCAGGCAGCCGACGAGCGCGCGCTCGAGTCTCTCATGGCCAAAAGGAAGCGGCGCGAGCTGGCGCAGCAGATGTCAAACGCTACTAACTTGATCCCTGGATCCATCGGAGAGGGGCAGATGATGCGCCAAGGGTTTGAGGTGACGGCGCATCAGATCGAGGCGGAGACGGCGAGCTTGGGAATGAGCGGCTGCGCCGGCAGGACCCCTTCAGGCTTCTGCGCGACCACCTGTAGCGCGTGCAAGTGGACACAAACTTCCAAAGGAGTAGCCATCAGGTGCCGTTGACAACGCTGGGCGCCGAGAGCGCCGCGCGCAACGGAAGTCGTTCCCTCCTGGTCCTCGGGGCCCTGCAGCAGCGGCGCAGCATTGCGCAATGCTGACTTGGACACCGCATTTTGTTGACGGGGAAGTTGCAATCCGATTGCGCGCCTGGTCTGAACGACGCGCAAGAGAATATCCAGTCGGAACTTCTCTCTCGGATGAAATGGACGCACCCTTGGAAGAATTTCCGGACATGTGACACTTTGGCAAGGTCGATGACTGGCGCGCGTCCTACGAGTGGAGCGGCGGGGGCATCATTCACGCGCGCGTGGCTTTCTGAGTGGTCGGCTCTCCGCGCATTGGAAAGATCGCCGCGCCTCGCGCAGATGGAGCGGGCGTCTTGCAAGAAGCTGTTCTCGCGAAAGCTCGCGTTGCCTGGGGGGGGGGGGAGAAGTTGCGGGATATCCGAGCCGCCGCGACTTGTGCAGGCTGTGGCTGGCACGGAACTGTCACTCTTGAGCAACGCCATCCCGACTGCGCCTTCTGACGCGATTTTCACCCAACGTGGGCGTCCAGGCCGCGCTCGCAGAGGACGCAGTAATCGAACCTATGACCAAGTGCATGACAAAGACCGGGCAGCGAGCGCTGATCGAGGTCATGGAGGAGGAGCGGCATGCAGGCAGGGTGCTCTCACGCGCTGGAACAGCAATGGGAGACAATCGAGGCCCCGGGCATGTGATGCTTCGCTGCTGCAACCTGCAATCGGTCAGCGAGGTCAAGTCGCAACTGGAATGCGCGCACTTGCTGTTCGGAGGTCCATGGTCCTCGCGCGCTCGCGAGTTCCCGTCTCTACTTGAGGGCAGAGGCGAGGAAGCCGAAAACCACGCAGAAAAAGTGAAAGCCGAGAACGATCCGTCCGTCCGAATCATTGAGAAGTCGCAAGCGGGACATTACTTTAGTCGGTCGGACAAGCAACCACCTGACATCGCTGCCCTCTCCAATCAGCATCCTCTGACTGGAGACATGTCCAGGTCATTCGTTTTTCGCCGGCTGGGCGCGCCAGCCCATGACAGCGCGAATGTGTCTGACTCCGTGAATTGAGTTCAGAAAATTTGAAACCTCTTGCTGGACTTGCTCGGGCGGGGGGAGGCGATGCGGTGCGTTGACCGTTCTGGAGACGGCGTCGCCTTGAAGCCCATCGCCGATGTCGTCGCCATCCATCCAGCGGGCAGGCTAGCGCAGGCGACTTCGGATGCCCAGCGGCTAAGACGCCCGTGTCTGGACTCTATTGACCCGCTGCAGCCACAGTGACACATTCGCAAGCGTCTCGAAATGCCGACCACTTGAATGCGTCATCCGACGAGGCCGTCGCGGAGCTCATGGAACGCTCTGCCGCGGCTGATCCCGAGGGGCGCCTGCGCGCGCGTCTGGCGCCTTGCCCGCAGCAAATCGCAATGGCGAGGCGCTCGGGGGGTGCCGGGCGGAGGCGAGCAGGGGGGGCAAACGCTCATCCTCTCGGGTTGCGCTGGCAATTGCTCTGGTGGAATGCATCTGCGCGGGGGCGCGCGGCGGCGTCGGGCCGGGCGGAGGCGATCGAAGCGCGGCGCGCAGCAGAACTCTGGCACGCCTTCGACACCACGGACGCGTGCGACAAGGCAGCAGCACTGGAAGCCGAGGGAAATGAAGAGATCAGCGAGGCAATGGCAGCCATCATTCGAGAAGACTTGAAATGGACGCACCGCGAGCTTCACGATGCGCTTCTCGTGGCAGGTGTTGCCGTGCCGCGCGGGCCTTCGATGCGCAAATGCGCCTCTGCTCTGCGCGCGCAATGCGGAAGCGCCGACGCTGGCCCCCCCCCGTTGCCCCTCCAGGGCCATGCGAAGTGGAAGCTGCCATGCATCCCGCGCATGCTCGGCCGCGCGGGCTCGAAATTGCGAGGCGAGCTCCCCGATGATCGGGGCGGGGGGGGCGTCCAAGAAGGGGGGGTGCAAATCATGGCCGGCGGCGCGTGCGCGGCCCCGCGGGGAGGGCCAGGGGCGCAATGAAATGAGAAGAGGCGCCGTGAAATCTGGGAAATATCATGGCCCACGCCATGATATCCACCCCCCCCCTAGTCATCGCCCCCCTCCGTGCCGCCCCCGAGATGAGAAGAACGTCCTGGCTGAACGCTTGGCGCGCAGGCTGAATCGGGCCCTGGCAGCTGGGCGCGAGGCCTCCGGGTGCCCGTCTGGCAGCGACGGCGACGTCGCCGACGACCTCGGCGAGCGCCTGCGCCCACGGGAAAAGGCCCCATCATAGAACGCGCTGCTTCCGCGGGAGAGACCCAGCGCAACGCTTGGGCGACAGCAGAACAAGCGGGGAACTTTCTCGGCGGAGCGGGGGCGGGCAAACTTGACATCGACTGCGGGCGCTGACGCCGAGGAAGAAGAAGGGGCCCCTGCGACTCACGAGATACATTCGAGCGGATACGGTTGCGACTGCGCTGCTTGGCAACCGCGCGCGCCAGACTCCGTCAGCGCTGGAACGTCTGGGCGGGGGCCCGCGCGCCCTGCTCGCAAATGGGCGCAATCTCATTTCAATCGCTCCAAGGAGGGCCCGCGTCGCAGCGCGCTCGGGCGAACCTCGCGGGCGGCCCCCGTGCAGACGTGGCCTCGTCGGGGTCCGCGCTCACCTCTGCAGCGTAATCGCTCGACCCAACGCGGGCTCTTCTGGTGGACTTGGTTGTGGAGCGGGCGGGCAAGCAAGCGGCTTGGCGCCGGGCTCTGCCAGCGGCCGCAGCAAGAAGAGCATTCGGGCCGCTGCTTCGCCCGTCTGTTCTGGGCACCGCTGGCGCCGATGCGACGCGCGCCGCGAGGGCGGCCGCCAACGAAGCCCGCCGACGATTCAAATCCTGGGGCGGCGGCGCCACCGTGGAAGTCGCCGGCGCTGCCGCTGCGAATCTTGGAAGCGGGGCCTGCGCGATAGATGGCATATTACATGCCAATCGTGCGTCTGCGGCGAGGGATCTCGTGATCTCGTTGGGAATCGACTCCGCGAGCTCGTCAGCCCGTGAGAGGCCGCGGAGTTGCCTGCGATCGACGAGGTGTCTACTTGCGGCGCCAGCGAACTGGAGATCATCGGCCGCCGCGCGCAACGCGTGGCGCGCTTCTGCGGCGCCGCCGTTTTCGAACTGCACCTCCTGACGCTGTGCCTCCATATTGTGGAGCCGGCGCTATTCCCATGAGCGATATTGCACAACTTCCGCCAGTGCTCGCGACTGGCCCGCTGTCAGGCATGCCTCCGGTCGAGGGCGGAGGTGCTGCCGCCGGAGCTGCGGCCTTGACAGGGCGGCAGGCTTGCGCGAAGATCACAGACGCGGTGCGTCTTCGCCGCATCCATCGCCAGGAGGGCGCTGACGCTTTCAACCAGCCAACGGTGAGACTACGCGATGCGGAGATCACGCAGGAAGATTACGAGCTGTGGAAGACTCATGATATCGACGTGCTCCAGAACTGCGTTCCAGGCTCTGCTCACGACTGCTCTTGGAATGGGAGCGAGAATTTGCTCCGCGACGCAGTCGCGCTCGTTTCTGAAAACACGGCTGCTGGAGAAGTCAACGGCGCGCAGCTCGCAGCAAGAGCGGTTCCCCCAGCTCCATCGAGTGCGCCGGCGAGAGTAGTCGTCCGGATCGCAGCCCGGCACAGCGACTCTGAAGGCTCGTAGGAACTGGCCGGTCATTTCCCCCCGGCGCCCTGGGCGCTGCGCGTCTGCGTCAGTGCAAGGTAGCGCAAACGCGAAATTATATCTGGGGATGTGCCCGCGGTGCCTCTTGGCCTCGTGAATGGCGCCATGGCCGTGGTCGTGGCAATTTGAATGCGTGGATGGGCGTCGAACTGACGGGACGGGAGTGTCCTCGCAGGGACTGGTCACTAGTCATCCGAGTTCTGCCCTCGGAGCGCGCCCGCGAAGAGAGCGCCGCTGGTGTCCTGTTCCGCATTTCGTCGCTGCGCGCTCTCCAAATGACCAGAGCCCCGCGCGCGTCGACGACCTGCCCGGGGCCTGGGCGCTGCTTCCTTGCGCCGAGGTGCAAAGCAGAGGCCGTGAGCTCGGCAACTCGAGGCAGTCTGCCGCCGCGCTTGGCTCGGGCGCTGACCGCCCACAGATCGCGTGGAATCGGCGCGCGAAGGGTGCGCTGTTTCTTTCGAGGGGCGCCGTGGGGGCTCCTTGGTGGCGAAGCTGGGGCGCGCGTTTGCGGCGTGCGCGCGAGCCGCCGCGCGGTGCCGCGCGGCCGCCCAGCGCTGCCTCCACTCCAGCAGCCTCTCGCGGCGCCTCTGACTCGTGAATTCTCTGCGAGAGCTCAATTCGAATCCCGCGCGGACGCCGCTTTCCCGGGGCTCTGGGGGCCGCGCGGCACTCCGCGCGACGCGCTGCTGGCGGGGCGCGAGGAGCACATGCAGAGGCGGACTCACGCGCGAGAGCGCCGCGGCCCGTCAGAGATCGCCGACGCGCGCGCAACGTCGCCCGCGACGGCGTCGCGCCAATCTCTGACAGCGCTGCTCGGTTCCGCGGGCAGCGGGAAGGTCGCGGGCACTGGATGTTGGAGGTTTGTGGTATCAGTCCGAGCGGAAGAGACAAACGCAGCGCCCGGGAAGGCCCTGCGCGGCGCCGCGCCGCAGACTGCAGCCGCAGCGCATGCCGGAGAAGACGCCGCGGCGCAGACCGTGATCGACGCGAGCTTCGCGGCGGCGGATATCATTCGCGCCTCTGAGTAAACGCCATTTCGCTTCGGTCGCGCGCTTCGGCCGCTGATCGACGGGTTTGGCGCTGGGCGCGCATGTGAGCGACTCCCGCGACGCGTGCGCGAAAGTTGCATCTCCGAACGTCGCAGCGCTGGGGAGTGGCGATTTAGGTCAGCGCTGGGGAGTGGCGATTTAGGTCAGCGCTCGCAGCGCGCGCAAAGCGAATTCAACTTCGATCCGCGTGTCCGGGGCCAGGGGCTCGCGGCGGGCAGCGCGGCGAATGCGCGTCTCTCGTTGCGCCCGGCAGCTGGTCTAGCTCACCGCGCGCCGCGCGCGCTGTCCCAGGCTCCGCCAGGGACTCCCGCGTCGCGGGCTTCTCTCAGCGAGCCCGCTGCTCGCGGCCTTCGTGGATCGGCGGGCACTGGCGCGCGACGCTCTCCGCTGGGTCTCGTGGCGGAGGCTCTCTGGATCAAATCCTGCGGCGCCGGGTCCGCCGCGCCCCTTCGCGGGGGGGCGTCGAGGCCAGAGCGCGCGCCGTTTTCGCCTGCTCGGCTGTCTCCTGTCGCAGGCGCGCCCGCGAGATGCGCGCTGCCTGGGCAAGGAGGGCGCTGCCCAGGGAGTGCGCGCGCGAGTTGGCTGTTTCGCGCGTCGAAATGGAGTCGGGCATTCGCGTCGCGACCACTCCCCGCGCGCGCTGGGCGGCGCCTGGCGCGCGGGCGATTTCGCGCGCGAGCCCAAAGCCGCAGAACACGAACAACAACAATGATTTTCGCTATGTGCAATCGTCTCGGCGACACCGACTACTGCGCGCGCATCCGCCGCGGCGATATTCGCCCGCGGCTTACTGCCGCGGCCGCGCGCTAGAGGCCCCAGCCTGCTAGCGCCGGGCTCTGCCAGTGCGGCGAGGACGCCGCCGTCGCGAGCTTCTGCTGGCCTTCTGCCGTCGACGTCGGCCGCGCTAGGATGAATCGCAGGCGACGTCGCCATCCGTAGTCATCCGCCCCATTGCATCACGTGGTTCACATGGGATCAGGCAGCGCCCCCCGGGCACTCAGCGCCCGCTGCGATCTTCGCCCCCGCCGGCGAGCCCCTCGCCAAGACCGCAGTCATCTGACCACCCGCTGCCAGAAATCACACTCTGGGTCACGAGTCGCAGGGAACGTCTGGTGGCATTTGTTTGGCCCTCTGCTGCCTCTCGCCAGTTTCGGGGGGGCGTCTCGGCGCTAGCGCGTGGGAGCACAGCGGGGCCATCTGTGTTTAGCCAATAAATTCCATTATGTGGCCCACTTGATATCAAGTAACAGCCCACCTGCAATCATATTAGCCGTCTTTGCTTTAACCGCGGCGCCCATCATGAGAAAGTGCCACCTCTCCACCGGCAACAAAGCCGCGGGTCACCAGTCGCAGCGCAGCCGTGGTGGCGTTCATGCGGCCCTCTGCTGCCTTATCGTGTCTCGGTGGTGTCGGAGTGAGGCGTCGATTTTCCAATGGTGCTTGCGCCTTTGGTGTTTGGCGCCCGCCGCCATTTCAGCATGTCTGTTTCCACCGGTACGGAACATTCCTGGGAGTGACGGGTCATGTCTAGCGTTGCCGTGCTGGTCTAGCGTGTACGGCAAGGCGCCTGGCTCTGCCAGCGACAGAGCGTGCAGGGCTGACTAAACTTAGACGTGTCTGAATTGGCAAGCGGCGGTCGCATGGAGCCTACGTCAGAGGGCTCGCATGACCACGCGGCTTTCCCAGCGCCGCTCCGGCGGCCAAGGCCGCCGCTGGGAAAAAGGCCCCGTTTGCAGCTGGGGATTGCCGTTAACCGATTCAAAATCCCGTGTGTTTGGGTGGGCTCACGGGCGCGGCCTGTCCTCACGAACCTCTTGGCAGCATTCCTTCGCCACCATGTGCCGCCGCTTCCATTGTGCAGCCTGGCGGTCGCGCGCTCCTCGGAGACAAGTGTGTCTGAAGACCCGAACGTGGGCACGACTGCGCTGGTCGAGGTGGGGCGCTTCAATGGTGGCCGCTTGTGGACGTATGACTTCGCCGCCAACCAGTGACATGTACGTTTTTTCTTCTTGGCGCCAGGGGGCCGCTCGGCACATGTGCTTTTCGAAGGGGCCATCGGTTTACCATGGCGGCTTACTTGCATGTGTGCGCGCACACAATGTGTGCAAAAGTTGCCGGGCAAGTTCGCAAACTTGGGCTCTGGTGGCCCGCCAGTGGCCCAACTCAAGCTGTGCCAGGCAACCTGTCGGGAACGCAGCCACAGTGCTTTCGCAAGGCTCGCGCGGCCTGGCGGCGCGACTGCCGGCGTAGCCGGGAGCACAGGTGGGTGTCTCAGCCCGACCGCGCGCCTGGCCAGCATCGGGTTTCGGTGCGGATGTGTCTCCAGTGCGGGCGCAGTTGGTGGCCAGCACTCAGGAGCAGGAAATCTACTAATTAGGCGCACGTTCTGCCAGGCTCTGTCGGTTCCAGGCTAGAATGAAAAACATGCGAGCACTCATTGCTACTAATGCCGCCGCCATTGCCATTTGCCTTTTCATACTCGTCTGGTAAAACTTCTGACCATGATGTTAATTGGTGGCATATACTTCGCCCGGTGATGTTCCGATGGTGATCTGATTTTGTCCTGCTGGTGTCCCGACCGTACTGGACGCCACTCACTGCGACATCGTACCGAACGCCACTCCTGTCGTTGTCCCGTCGGTGTCCCGTGGTGCGTCTTGGTGAAATCGATGAAGAGGTCGTTATGCGATCGCGGTAGCTTCGAGGCCAAATAAGTGCCACCACAAGCATGCGAGAGGCAGATCTGGTGGTATTCAGTTGGCCTCGAAAAAAGTATGGTGGATTTGATTTGGCCGCGAAAAGGGTTCTGGTCGTATACATGTGGCTTCGAAGGGGTCATGGTGTTATTTATTCGGCTGCTTGTGTCCCGATCGTGCTGGACGCCACTCGCTATGATATCATACTGAACGCCACTCCTGTCGGTGTCCAGTCGGTGTCCCGTGGTGTTTTCCGGTGAAATCACTGGTGAGGTCGTTCTGCGATCGCGGGAGCTTCGAAGCCAAAAAATACAACCAGCATCTGGCGAAAGTCCGTTCTGGTGGTATGCATGTGGCTTTGAAGGGATTATGGTGGTATTGCCTTGGCCTCGAAGAAGTTCTGGTGTGTGGAGCCGAAGTTCGTCTGTGTCAATCGCGCTTGCAGCATTTGCGGCCTGCGCGGATCGCGGCGGTGTCGCCTTCGTTGCAATTGCATTATGTGTTGCACCATCAGCAGCATCGTGCATCGCTGCTCTCGAAGCCATCAAAGTCATCGAAGTTGTCGTCAATTGGCTTCCCCCCGACCTCCTTATCGCACGAAGGGGGTCGTATAGGTTTTGTTATTTCCCTTGCGCGTGGGAGAGACGCACAGCACAAACAACGCATGTGAATAGCACTGTGTGGTAAAATCGGGTTTCGGTAGCTCACAAAGAGGAAGATGAGGAGGGGAAGAAGAATAGGATAATAAATAATTGTTGAAGGATCAGAAGCCAGAGAAGGACAGCGAAGAGGAGAGGTAATGATTTGTTGTCTTCCTCATCGCCCCCTTCAACATCCTCCTCACATCAAAATCGCTGAAGCCAACGCAGCCTGTCAACGCAGCGTGTCACGGCGTTCACGAGGCGACTCGGTCGTCTCAGGCGCCCGGCGCCGCGTCGGGCCCCCCATCCTCGGCCCCGGCGCCATGTCGAGCGGGCGCGGCTTCCCGCGCTCGCGAAAGCGCAGGGAAGTAGGTCAGTCGACGACGGCTCCTTACGGTGCGGCCACCTCGCGCTCGAAACGGATGCGAGATCGCACCCGCGGCCCCCCGTCGGTTCTCGGGCCCGTCCACGGGGCGCTGCGCCTCGTCGTCAGACCCGCGGGGCGCGATCGTCTTGTTCGCGCGCAGTTCGCGGGCGGCGCAGCTCCAAATCGACCGAAGCGCCCCGCCCCGACCCCCCGCCCGCGCGGATTCCGCAGATGCGCCTCGGCGCCTGTCTGCGCGCGCCCGTCAGTCAAGGACAAGTTGTATAATCGCCGGCTGCAGCCGCACCCGTTCGACCCGGCGCCCATTTTCCTGCGGCGGTCAGACGCGACGTCTCGCGCTCGGGCGTTCGGCGCGCTCGGAACGTCCGCGCAGTGACTTTTCGCGAGCTCTGCTCGCGGCCCCGAGGGCGCGGCCCTGCCCCCGCGCGTCGCGCCCAGGATGATCGGAGACCCCGCGAGAGCGACGCGACTCGAAGCACCTGCCCGCGACGAATCTCATAGAGATAAGATTGCACCCGCACAGCGAGTCAACGATGAACCTCGCCGAGGCGAGTCTCGCCGGGCATTCCGACCCAGGGGCGCCGTTCTTCTCATCCCACTATGCCCAGAGGTTCAGCCCAGAGGCAGGGCGCGTCGCGTTCAAGCTCAAGCGCCACATGAAAGCGACTTGTCTGGCGGCCCGGGTCTTCGGGGCCGCCGTTCCCCGTGCGCTGGCGAAAGATAAAGCCACCGATCTTCGTCGGCTGTCTCTGAAGGCACCAAAGGACCTCGCCGGGGCATCGGGCGCCCATTCGATCCTCCGCGCCCGGGGGCACGGTCGTGTGTTCGACCGAAATCTGCCCGCCAGTTCCGCTCGCGCCTCTTGTCCCCGCCGCGTAAAACTCATGGATTTCGAAGGCGACGGGGTGGCGATCGGCTCGATGGCCTCTCTAGGGCGAGAGGTTCCGACAATTTCAAGGGCGCTCGTTGCGTCTGTCGCCCCCCCCCCCCCCACCCCACCCCCACCCCCTGGCAATTAGGCGCAGACGTCGCCCCCAAATCTGACGTCGTCGCCCGCGAATCGCCGGCGGACCCTGCGCTGGCCAGCGGGGTAACCGGGACTGCGCCCGCCACTTTCGGGCCCTCGTCGCTGCGCCCGCCGCGGGGGCGGCGGCGCGCTCAAATCAGGCGGCGTAGCCAGCCGATGCGGGATCTAAACAACACACGGCAGGCGCGACTTTCACGCCGTCTCCTTTTCCCACGCGCCCCCCTGGAAAACGCGCCCGAAGGCTGCGCGTGACCGCCAGGGTCTGGGGGGTGGAAGCGCGGGAATCGCACTTGTCACCGATCGCGCAAGTCTCCCAATTTCGATGATACCAGCATTTCTCATCGCTCTGTTCCTCTGCTCCATCGCGGCCCATGCCTCCCCCTGTCGCGGGTTTGCCCTCGCTCGGGGCGCAATTTGACACTCTGCGTCGCCGCTCTTCCTTGGGCCTCGGCGCGATCGCGCGGCGGGCTCCTCCCAA
Source organism: Prorocentrum cordatum (assembly GCA_963575745.1). Lineage (NCBI taxonomy): Eukaryota > Dinophyceae > Prorocentrales > Prorocentraceae > Prorocentrum > Prorocentrum cordatum. Next base: position 53,939 of record CAUYUJ010014528.1, read on the forward strand.
GCGCTATATGTTTCTCTTACCGCGCCCCGAACGAGCTTCTCGCCCCGCGTCTGGCCGCGGCGTTCCCCCCGCCGCGCCGCTCGCCGCCGCGCGCCCCTCGACTGAAACTCCGGCGAGGAATGGCCCCCGATGTTTCCCTTGGTCGACCTCTGGGCCGCGCCAGTATCTCGAGACTACAGGGGCCAGCGAGGCATGGGGCGCGTTCCCTGATAGGTCTCGGCCCTTCGGGTCAGGCGCCGCAGCGCGCGGGGCGTCCTCCGGCAACAACTGTTCCAATCGCCTTTCGGCGGCTCACCGGTTGCGCCTTCCCCGTTGACGCGCCCCCTTCCGCCCGGCGAAACGCCGCGCTCGAGGGGCGCTCCTTGCCGCCCGTGCACTGGCCAGCCGCGAACTCTCGGCAAAGAAGAGGCCCCCTGAGAGCGCCGCCCTTCGCGCTTTTATCTCCGCGGCACCTTCTGCGGCGCCAGTCGGAGCGGCGGTGCAGGTCATTCTTCGAATATCGGCCTGCCTGGCCTCGCCGCGCACTCGCTGCTGTGTCCGTTCCGCTCGGGTTGCCATGTGGTCGCTGATCCAATAACAAGGTCTTCGCCGCTCGCGGATCCAAGTTAAAACCCGCCACCTGGACCGCCCACCTGGGCCACCTTTTCCCGCGGCAAGGCAGTTCCCCAGCAGGTGGAAATAAAGTGTGCGAAGCGCGGGCCGCGGGCCCCCGCTGGGATCAGGCACGCCAATAATGTCATCTCCCACGCGTAAGAGGACTGGACCAACGTCGACCATCCCCCCAGACCGCTCTATCTCAGGCATGATGAGATCGACGCCCTGGACGACAAGCTGCGCGTTTCACCTTCCCCGGAAGAAACGATCCCAGGCCCGCGAACGAGGCGCGTCTCGTCTTTTGATCGCAGCCGAGACTGCTCCATCGTTGCGCCAAATTGTGCGATAATTTTAATTCCAAATTGACGCCTGAGCGCTGACGCGTAGGACCTAACACTTGCTGGGGCCACTTTCCCTCGCCCCAAGTACTCGGCTTGGGTCTCAGCCGACTCGTTGGGCACCTGTCTCGCCCTGTCCGCGCGGACGGGGCTTTATCCGAGCACGACAAATCGACGTTCCAAGGGTTCCTGCCGAACCTCGGACTCCAGGCGGGTGGCGTTGGAACTACCGCCCCGGCCTCTTCTTCATCTTCTCCCCCGGCAGACCCCCCGCGACGGACGCCGCTGGCTGCTGGCGGGCCGCCGCCGATATTGGGCAAGCGCGACGGCGCTGGGCGATGATGCCCCTGCAGCCTTAGTGAACTCCCCAGATCATTCATCTTCACTGGCTCTCCTAGAATAATGAAAACTCACTCTAGAGTCGGTTTCCCTAGAGCCGTCGACGAAGTGGGGCTGACATCGGCGCTGAGATCGGGGGGCGCGCTCTCTGGGGCGTCAGGGAAATTCATGGGCGACTCTTCGCTCTTCTCATGGGCGCTGCTGCACTAGTCGGGGCCCGGACACGCTGCGAGTTATATTCGCCGCTTGCTGGTGAGAGGGCGCAAAGATGGCCAAAGGCTTGCTGGCCCGCCGCTGCGCTGTCTTCTCCACGCTGGTCGAACGGGCAATAGTATTCATCGCCGCGGGCGGTTTCCTCGCGGTCCTTTTGTCCCCCGCCATCTCGATTTTTCTCGCGGCGTATGGACTCGCGTCGTCAATCCCGGCATGCTCGCCCTATGGGGAGCCCGCAACATGCGCTGTTGCGCGCGCCTCCAGAGCGCGCCACTCGCCCGTCGACGGCAATGCCGCATAATCGACGCGTGTTAATCGCTCAACATGGCCTTGGTCTAATACTTGCTCGGCGCAGCGGGCGTGTGCTGGGTGATCGACGAGGCCTGCGACACCTGATCGAGATCTCGCAACGACTCTCGTTCCTTCTGTGCGTCTTCTCCAGAATCGTGAGTTTTCCCTCCAGAAGAAACGACAGCGCGGTGCAAGCTGGAGCTCGCTTCCTGGAGTGCGGACTTCGTGAGATCGTCTAGAATTGATCTGGCATCTCGCCACCTCTGCCCGCTGCCTTGCGCATCGTATGGCAACTGCGGTGATCGCTATGATCTCGGCCGACGTTGTGAATAGCATTTCTTCCGCGGATAACCTATGCTTGGTCAGATAACCACTATAACCTGCAACAGATGAAGCCTCCTCATCCTATAGTCCCACCGCAAGAACCCCCGCCATTGAGGTCATGATGTGATCCTCGCAGTTGGCGGACGGCATGACAACCCGCACACGCGGGCGCGCGCTCCTGTTTTCCCTCTACAGTGCGCACGATAAGCACTGTCATTTAGTCGTGATCAAAACGCCCGCAGCGGCGAGCGGCCGGCGGGGTAAGGCAGGAGGGAGCGCAAGGTAACGACGAAGGCCGATTCCTCAATCGACTTGTCTGGGAAACTCAAAATCGGCGCATGATCACTTAGCACCGAATCGGCATACCGGGTCCGGTCGAAATTTGCATTGGCTCGGGCCACATCGGCACGGAACAGGAATCGAGTTGGATGGGTTGCTCCTGGATGCACGACGCCGCCATGCAACCATCGGGCCGCATCGGGGCGTGTGAACATCAGATCAGGGCCCCCCACGCCCGGACACGCTAGACTGGGACACCCAACATACCTCGAAACATTTTTTCCGACGGCGGCACAAACAAATCACTGCACTGCACAACAGGACGGCACGGACAACAAACTGCACTGCAACAGTCGCGGAATAACCCCAGACAAAGGGCATGCCAACCTGCCAAACCTCTCTCCGACCCGTACAAAGGAGCGAATCCTGCAGTGCAGCATCAAAAAATTGCACTGGACGACCAAGCGCAGCAACGAAAAATGCAGTGGACGACCTGAATCTGACTTTCCAGGAAAGGGTGTCGTTTTCCCGACTTGCCAATGTCCTGGTTGGTCGTTGTCCTGGTCTCAGGGGACTGGTCGTAATCGAACCCGATCGGGCCAACCAGAATCGACATCGAATCGGATCGATCGGATCGAAATGCACGTTTGTTTTTACGTAGAAGCCGGTCTTGATCAATATGTTGGCGGACCGGCGGCAAATAGCGGCAACCGACTAGCGGCAAATAGCGAGACACGCCCCGCGCAAACCGTCCACCAATCGCCTCCTATTCGCCGCAGGTGGCTGCTACACCCCAAAAAGTAACACTTCCAGTGAAATTCAAAGCATTAGAAAAACGGACCTCGCGAAATAAACCCTGCAATATGCCTTATTTGGTGCACGTTCCATGGAAGCCTGCGTGGCACCCTGCGCTGTCTGAGGTGGGCCTGATTTTGACCAAATTTGAAACACATCTGGGACCAGACTTGGACCGGACTCGCCACTTCACGAGGAAGACGAGAAGAACCAGGAGGGGGAGGAGGAGGAGGAAGGGCGAGGAGGATCAGGGGGAAGGGCCAAAGGCGGTCCAAATGTGGTCCCAATGCAGTAGCAGCAAGGCTCCCGTGAACGGACATCGAGCCCTCAAATCCTCCCTCGGAAGCCTCCGTCCAGCATCTGCACCGAGTACGCCGCCAGCACCAGAGCCAGGAGCAACACTGGCACGCGCTGCCCCTCGGCCATCGGCCACGCCGCCGCGAGCGCGGCGGCGACAGGGCCCTCTGGCGCGCCCTCCAGCAGGCCGCGCACCGACCTGATGAGATAACAACACACACTCAAACCGGTAGCGAGGAGGAGTAGGAAGGGCAAGGAGATGGAGGTGTTATGTGAACGTTTCCTTATTCGGCGTATTGGCACTGGGCGGAAGGGGGGGGGGGTCTGGCGCGGGACCTCTGCTTAGCGCGACTGTCAACAACAGTGCGTCCTATGGGGGGGGGACTCTGCCTGCTTGAAGCAGGCGCCAATTAGCCTGGCGCAAGACCCAGCCATACCCAACCATATGCACTTGTGAGTACCGCAATTGTGAATATCTTCTTCGGTGGCGCTCCCTATGAGGCCACGAAGCGCTGTACTGGGTGGGTGAAACATAGGGAGCAAGGGCCGTGTTGGGTGGTGGCGGACGCATAGGGGCGGTGCCACTGGGGCCTTCCGTGGAGCTTCCTATGGAGCCACGAAGCGCTGTACTGGGTGGTTGAAACGCAGGGAGCAAGGGCTGTGCCGGATGGTGGCGGACGCATGCGGGCGGTGCCACTGGGACCTTCGGTGGAGCCCCCTATGGGGCCACGAAACGCTGCACTGGGTGGGTGCCACGCGGGGAGCAAGGGCTGTGCTGGGTGGTGCCAGACGCATGTGGGAGGTGCCACTGGGACCTTCGGTGGAGCCCCTTGAAGGGCCACGAAACGTTGTACTGGGTGGGTGAAAAGAAGGGGGCAATAGCTGTACTGGGTGGTGGCGGACGCATGCGGGCGGTGCCTCTGGGACCTTCGGTGGAGCCCCCTTATGGGGCCACGAAACGCTGTACTGGGTGGGCGAAACGCAGACGGCAAGGGCTGTGCTGGGTGGTGGCGGACGCATGCGGGCGGTGCCACTGGGGCCTTCCGTGGAGCACCCTATGGGGCCAGGAAGCGTTGTATTGGGTGGGTGACACGCAGGGAGCAAAGGCTGTGCTGGGTGGTGGCGGACGCATGTGGGCGGTGCCACTGGGACCTTCGGTGGAGCCCCTTGTGGGGCCACAAAACGCTGTACTGGGTGGTTGAAACGCAGGGAGCAAGGGCCGTGCTGGGTAGTGGCGGACGCATGTGGGCGGTGCCACTGGGACCTTCGGTGGAGCTCCCTATGGGGCCACGAAACGCTGTACTGGGTGAGTGAAACGCAGGGAGTAAAGGCTGTGCTGGGTGGTGGCGGACGCATGTGGGCGGTGCCACTGGGACGTCCGGTGGAGCCCCCAGGGAGCAAGGGCTGTGCTGGGTGATGGCAGAAGCATGCGGGCGGTGCCACTGGGGGCTTCGGTGGAGCCACCTTATGGGGCCACGCAAAGCTGTGCTGGGTGGGTGAAACGCATGGAAGAGGGAGGAGGGAGGAGGAGGGGGAAGAGGATGAGAAGAGGAGAGGAACGCGGGGACCGTCTCTTCAAAACGAAGGCCCAACACCACAGGATTGTTGGAAAAACAGCCATGAACTACTCCATGGGGAGGGGGTTCGAGGGCCCGCGCCGATCGGCAAAAACAATGGATGAGAAAACGAGCGCTATCCGCCACTAGACCTTATGCTCAGTGGGCGTGTGATGAGTGCTTGCTGTTGTGTAGGAAGTTCCTTTAGTGTTCCAGGGCTGGAGCCCCCCCCATCCCCGCACGCGTGCTTCGAAAATCGTCCCCGCACGGTTCTCGGACAGCCAAGACGGCATCAAAACGGCTCCAGATGGCCAAAGACGGCTCAAGAAGCTCTGAAGACTGTCTCCAGACGGCTCAAGAGGCTCCCAAAACGGCTCCAGGAGACTTTCCAAGAGAGCCAGAGGAAGCAAATAACATTGATTATCCCTAGGTGTTTGAAGTATTTTGAGCTTCTCGCCTGTTTGGGCTTCCGACCGCCCAAGACGGCTCGGCTCAAGAGGCCTCCAAGATAGCTCCAAGGCAACCCATGAGGCCCCCAAGAGGGCCCCGAGTCAGCCCAAGAGGACCCTAAAATCGCCTAAGAGCCTCCCAATAATGCCCCAAGACGGCCCTAAGACGTTTCTAGAGGGCACCAAGACAGCCTAGGGAAACCTCCAAGACGGCCTCCGAAGGCGTCAGACAGGTCACGCGGCCATCTAAGACGCCCGAAGAGCCCCAAGAGGCCCCCAAGGTATACCAGGCCCCCAAGAGGCCGACAAGAGGCCCTCAGGAGGCACCAACAAGAGAGCCTCAAAATGCCTCCGTATCCTCCTCCTCCTCCGCCTCCTCCTCCACCTTCTCCTCATTAGCGGCGCGCAGGCGAACGCGAGGTCGAGATCACGACCCACCTCAATTCAAACCACTCGCTGAACGGCCGCGGAACGTGAATTCGACCCCCCTACTGCGCGGACCGGGTCGAGGTCGAGACCACGACCCTCCCCTCATTTCAGACAAACCACTGAACTGCAGCGGGCCGTGAACTCGACCTCCTTCCTACCGCGCGGTCGAAGACGAAATTGACTTCACCACCCGTCTGTTCAAGCCACTCGTCGGAATGTCATTGCGCTGTTCGCACCACTGTTCCTACACTCAGCCTCCTTCCTGCTGCGCTGTTGCACAGGCACGCTGGCGGGGTTTGCCACAAGCAGCTGGATAGGTATGGGAGCGGGTTGTCGGACCCCGAGGCGGGCTCCTGTTCGAGCGGAATCCCATCCGACGACGCACACCCATAGCCCCAACGGAATTCCACCCCGAGAGATCTAGGGGTCGCATAAGTGTGGGTGCTAGCTCATGCGTGCCGATGCCGCTACAGAGATGGGGGCGTGCGGGCCTCCGAGAGAGATTATGTGAATTCCTCTCGTTGCTCTTCGATGCAGGCTCCCCTCCTCGGACGACCGGCGCCGGGGCCCGAAGTAGCCCCAGTCGAGGGCGACCGTTGCGGCGAGCGCCGCCGCGACCAGCGCGGCGAGCACGGCGGCCTGGGCCTCCTCGTCGGGTGCCCCAAGACGGTGCGGTGGCGGACCGCGCGGTGACCCCGGAACCCTGCAAGAGACCTCACCGCACGGTCCGTCGCCGCGAGGCGCCGCCATCTCCGCGCCCCTGCGGGGCCGCTCTGACGAGCCGGGCGGAGGGTCACCGCCGCCACGCCCCAGCGAACCTCAGTGCAGCGCTGCGGGTACCGCGGGCCCCCCGCCCCGCCACTGGAGGCCCCAGCCGCCCGAGAAGCCATCGCAGAACGGCCCGATTCCCAAAACAGTGCGGTAATCCCGAGAACCTCTACCCACACGATCCCACACGCCACACGGCGGTCGCCAAATCATGCGGGGATCCCTGGCTCCTCGTCGGCGGCGCCAGGGCCCTCGCCCGCCGTGGCGGCGTCGCGCGCGGGCGCCGCAAGGTCCAGCAGGGGGCGCCGCGGGCGCGCCTGCGGCGGGGAGACGGTGAGCAGCTCCTCCGCGCCGCTCCACGGCAGCTCGCCAGGGTCGCCGCAGCCCGCGCCAGGCGCCTGCCCGGGGGCCCAGGCGCACGTGTCGGCCTCCACCTCCCTCAGCAGCTCGTCCGTGGTCATCCTGTCGGTCGCCTCGCCGGACTCCCGCATCCACTCGTCCGGAGTCTGCGGGCTGGTCGTTCCTCGGGGGGCACAAACTGTTTCAGCGACATGCCGCTGCGGGGGAGCCATGAGCATGCTACAGTTCAAAAACAATCGCCAAACCTTCAGACAGAAACGAAGGATTAGCACACGGAAAGGTATCAACGGCAACGTGTCATTGCTACTCGTTCTCCCCCCCGGGTGCCGTACTCGTGCGGGTATGGGCACTCGCGCGGGAACGCGTGGTGCATCCACTGCGCGAACAGCCGCCCGTGGAGGGGCACCCTGCCGCCGTTGCTGGCCGCGACCTCGCCGAGGCGAGCCACGAGGGCGGCCGACAAGTTTCTTGGCGCTGCCACCGTGTCCGAGGGCATGGCCGCCACGAGCTCGGCCAGCCTGGCGGGCTCCGCCTCGTGGGCGGCCACGTCCAACTCCAGCTGGTCCATCAAATCCTCGCACTCGTTCCGGCAGCACAGGGCGTACAGGCTCGTGGCCTCAAGGCAGTTTGTGCGAGCCATCAGGTAGTTAGGCATGATCACCATGGCGTTGCCCTCCTCGGCCTCATCAAGCGCGCCGAGAGACCGCAGGTCCGCCACCGTGTCTGCACATCAGTGGAGTGCTAGAATGCCTGCTGCTTGTTGGTTGTCTGGTGCAGCCATCGTGCTACCATAAGGAAAGCTGAATGAGAATCGAAGGGGATTTTCTGGCCGAGGCGAGCCTCGGCCACGAATAGGTCCCACGACCTAGAGCTTGGTAACGGCCCGAAAACCGGAGCCCCTCCTCCGCCCGATGTGCGCCCAGGGGGAAGCGAGAAGGGGCAAGCCTTCCAAGAAGGCGGCGCAGCTTCTTAGAAGCCCGCTGGCCTTCGGAGAAACCCTCTGTGGATGCGGAGAGGGCTTAGAAAGCTTTTCAGAAAGCCGGAGGCCTTCTGAGCCTTCTGAGGCCCGCTCCCGCTGCCGTCCTCCCTGGGCCCGCCGGCGAGAGAAGGCAGAGGGCAACGAGAACGTGCATAGGGACGAGCGCCAATTCAGGCAGAGCGCTGAACTGGAGCGGGTCCTCAACTCCGCCGCCCTCTCCGCTGCGCTGCTGCACTGGAGCGGTAGCGGGGCTCAGGGTCCCCTAAAAGGGGACATCGGTATACGAGGACAATGGCACGACTGAGATAACTGCAGCTGCGACTCGAACCCTTCTCCATTCTTCGTCCCCTCCCCCACGGGAATTTGCAAAAGTCCTGATTAGCAGTGTCCTGGTTTAGGGTTAGGGGGGCCTAAGGGGTGCTTGCCGCAGGCGGCTGGATAGGAGGCCTTCTCATTGAACTCCCAGTGGCTGTACAGCGCCTTGCGATAGAAGTGCGGCAGGCGCACCCGCCCAGCCTTGTACACCTGCGCGTCGACAAGAAGCGGGTCTTACGCGCAATAGCATCATTAGCCACCCTACACGGTTGCTTACGCGGCCCACCAACGCGGCACGCTACCTCGGAAACGAGGGCGATTACGCGCGACCTGGCGCGGGAAGCTTACTAGCGAATGTCCGCACGAGCGAACTCGTTTTTCCGCATCGCTCGCGGGGGGACCAGCTCAGGGGGGAAACATCGAGCTTGCACTGTCGCTACATCGCCGATAAATCGCTGCCCGATGACGAATCCGCACGTTCCTCGGAGGGGTGGGCTATCAGGCCCCCATCGGCGATCAATGGGCGATTGGGGGTCGATGTATCCACCCGTGCGCCTACCCCTCCCCGAACCTTGCCCCAGAACCTGGAGCTCCTCCATCTCGCGCTTCAGCGCCCTGCACTCCCCGTCGTTGAAGGCGTGGTACCTCTCCCCGACCTCCGCGGCCAGCCGCTCTGCGCCGGCGAGATCCAGCCCGCCCTCCAGCTCCCGGGAGCCGGTGACGCCACCGACGACGCTCAGCAGCCACTCGTGGGCCTGGCTCCAGCCAGTGTACTTCGTCTGGAAGATGCCGACCTTCGCCTTTGCCTCCTTCTTGAGGGAGTGAGAGCGGCGTCAACAGAAACCTCGGAGATCCGCGCGGACTTCTTGGATCGCGCCAGGGGCGGCGCCTGAGGCGCCGCCAGGGGGGCCCCAGTGCCGATCCAAGAAATCCGCCTGGAGCTCCGAAAGCTGCGAGTGTCTGTTTTTTTTCTTCTTCGAGTCCTGGGGAGTGCTGGCCGAGAAGTTGCCAGCCCTCAGGAAGCCCACGAAGAACGTCACGACCAGCTGCTGGGCGTCCTCCTGCGTGAGGTTGCCGAGGGTGGGGAGCTCAAGCATCTCATAGGCCGCGCGCATCCTCTGGACCGCCTCGACGGTGACGAGGTCCTCGATTGCGGCCGCGAAGAGGGCTAGGTCCCGCAAGGCGGCCCCCTTGCCGGCCAGGTGCCTCCGCAAGCGCCCCTCGAGGTACGACGGCACCCAGTCGGAGGAACTCTCCGCGCTGGTGCCGGGCTCGAGCCCCTTGATGTACCTCGGGAGACAAACATATACCGATACCGTTACTCCCCAGACCTCTCCCGGGGCGCATTCTGACCAGAGTTGCGAGTAGGGCCTTCCAGGAGACCCAAACAGACGCAACCTTCTCCTGCTCTGAGCACCACCCGTGCCGCTGCACGAACAGCCGGTGGAGCGCGTAGCGGACGGCCTGGTGGCCGAGGCCGCCCTCCGCGTCCTTGGGAAGCGCCGTGAACGTGGCGCTCAGCTCGGCCTCGAGCCTGCCGATCCGAGCGTCGGCAGGGCCAGCGCTGGCCGCGAGCTCGTGGTCAATCGCCTGAGGGACAACGTTAGGGTTAAGTCGGGCCTGCCCCTCTACAGGGGGGATATTCAAAAACAGTCAAATATAGTCTGGGGACTATTTTTTGAGCATGTTTGATGATTTGGGGGTATTGTTTTTATTATTGTTCATTGTTCGTCGAAAATCCCCCTGTAGGAGGACAGGCCCCACTTAATGTTAGGTGGGGACTGGCTCAGGGTGGGTGGAACTTTGAGCTAGAATCGGCGGTGCTTACATCGCCCATAGATCGGCGACAGGCCCCCGATAGCGAGCCCGCAATTTCCTGGGCTCGGTGTGCTGTCGGGCACCCGTCGGCCATGCGTGGGCGATTGAGGGCCCGATGCAGCCTGCCCCTTCTGTGCCAGCTCACGGGAGCCTCCCATGCCATCTTGCTGGACCTTGCGAATCGACGCTGATCTACGCCAGTCGACGCTGATGGACACTAAATCGGCGCCTTATCACTGACTATCAGGCGCTATCGCAGGCGAATGCGCTCTGACGACGGACTTGCGAGGACATACAAGGCTCCTGTGCTTTGCTGCCCCCCCCCCGCCCCGAACGTTGCCCCTCATCGCCGCGTCAGCGGCTGCCCGGTCGACCGCGCCGGAGCTGCGCAGGCTGCCCGCGTGGGCGGCGGACACGAGGAGCGCCGCGGCCACGGCACGCGCGAGCCATGATTGGGCCATCCGTGCGAGGCTGGGGTGTAGCTGTGATCCACCGCCTGGGAAACCTAAGGCGAAGCCAGGACGAGGACAAATTCGGGTGGGGATAAATCGAGAATCTCTGAGATCTGGCGGCTCTGGAGGATGTCTCGGGCGCCGCGTCCGTCTCAGAACGTTCCGCAACGTTCTGAGAGCGCTCCAGAACGCTCTGGAACGAAATCGTCCCTATTCGGCAGCGAGCCCGGGGGGGGGAAAGAGAGAAGGGGCGGGCATTCTCGAAGGCTCGGAATTCCCCCGGCCTTCTGAGAATTTTCCTTCGCCTTCCCCGAAAACACCGAAAACTTCTCAAAGGCGCGAGGGCTTCTGAGAAGTTCCGCCGCCTTCTGAGAAGGCCTTCTCCTTCTCTCTTCCCCCCATGGCTCGCCGCCGAATTATCCCAGCCAGCCGCCCGAGAACCGACGTCCTGGGACCTTACGGACGGACGGACGCTCAAATGCGCGCCGGGGCGCACTCCGCTGACAGGGTCGGAACGGAGGCGCCGTAGATAGCGCCAACCATGCAAGCGGATCGGGAGACCCACTACTATTGCGGCGTGGGCACGATGCAAGATGGACGGTGGAGGCAGCGGGATGTGGACTATTCGGTGGCCGCTCATGGGGGCCTCCCCTACCATCAAATTGGCCGACGGTAACCGACGCCAGTGGACGCTAAATCGACGTTGACAGAAACTAAATCGACGCTCGCCGACGCTAATCGGCGCTATCTCATTGATTACCATACGCTACTCGAACCAAAAAGCCATAAGTAACACGGCAGAAAAGAGCCCCATCCTTTGCTACAAATGGATTATGTGGATACGGACGGAATGCTGCAAGATGAAGGCGACCGAGTGCAGGACAGACGGTTGGGCCCCTAGGGGGCGGCGAACATGGACACATTTGGGTCATTGGGGGCCCGAGTCCATATCCATGTCCACCGCCTGCCGAAGTTGCCGAAAATCGATCCCCCAGGCGGTGACTACGGATACCTCCCCGCCTCGGAATCAGCACGGCCACACGTGCAGGGGCACGTGCACAGCAGGTACTCAGCAAGGCGCCTGTGCACCACCACTATGCCTGGCCAGGGCAACCCTGGGCCCTGGGATGGTGCGCAAACGTTCCTGGCATCGGCCAAGAAAACGTATCTACCATGCCGCCATGCCGAGGCCCGGGACAATCCTGGCCAAGCATGGCGATGGTGCGTAACCGAAGTAGGTTTCTACCCCCCCCCCAATAGTGGAAACGGATTAACCCTTCGACACCAGTGTTGACGGACTGGAGTCCCACCAAAATCGAAAATAGCTAATTATCCGCGGCACCCGCCGCGCAACAATGACAGGGGAGGATGGGAGGAAAAGGAGGAGGAGGAGGAGGAGGAGGAGGAGGAGGAGGACGAGAAGGAGATTAGAAATGAAGATGTAAGACGGTAGAGATGGTCCTCCGCACAAGACTGTGAAGCGATATAGAAGGAGTTGTACTGTGTAGGCCGGCGCGGAGGTTGCAACCTTGAGCTGAACAGCCACAGGAAGCAACTCTTCATGCATAAGCAAGGTTAGTGCGATAACCAGGCGCGGCGAGAGGACATACCGTTCGAGTCTGGCGTTCAAGTGAGTCCGTCGTGCTTTGCAGGAGTGAAGCAGACAGCTGCAGAAAAATGGGCTCCACTTGCCGCCCTTCTCCGAAACAGCTGCCTGGCCGCAAGGGATACGTTCTCCTGCGTTCGGCAGGTCCCTGGGTTGGCGGACGAGCATAATGAGGATCTGCACACAAGCTTGTGCGATCGGCTCACAGCGTCCAGCAGGTGGCACACCCGTTTGCCACCGCGGCTGCAATTGCCGAGACGCATGTATACAGCTCCTTTCATGTAGCATCTACACTCCGTTTACCTCTTGAAGGACCCGTCGCTGTGCGCGCTGAGTCGCCCGGCGCACTCCATTGATCTGCAGGGCGACGATGCATCCGTAGTGCTTGGTGAGCAAAGCGTAAGCCGCTGGCTGACCTCCGGTCGGCTCGTCAGCCTTGGCCTTGACAGGGTCGACGTGTCTGATCGGCATCAGGGCTTCACGGTGCCGTCGGCACTGCGGTGCTGGTGCGCTCCGCAGTTGGCGAAGTCGTCGCAGTCACCCTTCATCTACCCGAACACGATCTCGGTGTGGCTGATCAGCCAGTCGACGTGCCCCTTTTGCCTAGCGGCCTAGCGATCTTTCGATTGTCGACATGCTTGGACATTCCGATCACTTGCTCCGAGACGCCATCAGCACGGTTGCCGGGCGTCACGCGCTTGACCTCGAGCTCCGGATCCCGCCTGGTAGGGCCGCGCTGCAGGTGGGCGCGCGACCGGAGCGAGCTTCGTGGAGCCGGCTCTGGGTGCATCCTTGCGGCCCGCGCCCAGCTGGACGCAGCGCGGGCGCGCGGTCCGCTCGTCGAAGCTCTCGTCGCAGGGCGCCTGCCTGGGAATGGCTGCGCTGCCAGCTTGCAAAGTGAAGTTGGCCTCTCGTGGTGCTTCGCTTTGCTCCTGGATTTCTGCGCGGGCCACGCCTTGCAGGAATGCCTCCTCGACGTCAACGGCGACGTATACCCGGTTAGGGCGACGCACCGCCCCCGATGATTGCAGGCGCTGAGACGCCCGCTACGCTGCCCCAGCGAACGCTCCCAGGGCTCGGGCGCCTATGTCTCGGAACCCGCTCAGCGCCATGCGGCGCCCGGTGATATTAACGGCGCGGCCGTCGGACCCCCCCCGACGCTTCCGCCCGAAGACGAGTCTGGAATATATTCGACACTTCCCCGTTGGACAGGAAGTCGGCGTCGCGCTCGACGAGCGCGGTCTCGACGGCAGCGCGCAAGTTGATCGCATCTGCCCAGGGGCGCCGGCGACGCAGTCGCCGGACACGGCCGTCTGAGGAGCGGCTGGCGACGCAGTCGCCAGACGCAGCCACGTCGAAGCTCAGGTTTGCTTCGCGCGCCCCTGGATGAAGATGCAACTCCGCATGTCTACCAACGTCGCCCTCCTCCTCGAGCGCGGTGCAATCGCGAATAGTAGGCGCGCTGCGCGTGGGTGCTCTTGCGCCGGCCCTGCGTTTCGAGGCGCTCGGGCCACTCGCGTGGCCCGCGGCCTAGGTCGGCCGCCGCGTGTTCGGCAGCCGCGGCGATCTCATGCCGGTTGTTTGCGCCCTCCAGCTCCACCAACTCCTGGGTCAGATCCCCCCCCGACTTCGCGCCAACCTGCCGGCGTCACCTGTTGGACGTGGCCGGAGCAGTCCCGGCCAGTCTCCTCTGGCATAGCCGACAACTGATAGCGATCCACCATCGGCTGTGGGGAACGTCGATGACGCAGACATCGAACGTTCCGTCCAGGCCCTGCCCGGCGTCTGTCATTGACGGCTCATCACCCAAGACAAACTGGATTACGCGAGCTTCCATTCAACGCTCGCCGATGAGCTGGCGGGCGTCAAACGCGACGCGGTGGGGGTGCCTCTGCCAGCGGTCGGCAGGGTTCCGGAAGAAACGCCACGTGGCCAAGATGCGTGTGCAGCCCCGCCAAATGCCCACATATTTGTCCACGAGTGAGACGTGCAGCGCGAAAGTTTAAAACCATATGCGGGACAAGTGGCGCATGGCTTCTGGAACGTCTGGGAGTTGTCGTGCCTGCTGAAAAGCCGCGCGCCCTCGGCGCCCCCCCAGCGGCCGAAGGCCCTGGCCCTGGAGCCCGGCGCCATGTGTCGCGCGGTCCCAGGCCAAGCCTGCTCGCGCCATTATGGCGCCCATCTCGTCGAAGATGACACCGACGAAGGCCCTGGCGTCTTGCAGTCTGCAAACCGTCTCGGGCCTCGAACTGGGTCTACAGGGCCAGCCCAGCCTGACGCGTCCTTCGTCCTGCCTGGCGGCCCGTAGATCTCCACCTGGTCGCCCACGTTGAAGCGGCCTTCCCCGGTCTAGGCGGCGCGGGGCACGGGGGCGCGGCTGATGCGCGAGGTCGACGTCGCTTCGATCGCGCGGTGTCGATCGCGCGGGGCAGGGCTATCTCTCTGATGCGCCACTGCAATCGGCTGGGCCGCACTTCCCCGCCAGCAAGAGGCTCGGTAACAGCGACAATCGCCGGATGTCTCGCCCTGTTGGTCTGCTTCGAAGCGGTAGCAGCATGGGCTGCTGCAGTCTGAAGACGACGTTGCAGGGCGCAGCGCCGCCCGCGCGGTTAAGGCTGCTGCCAGCGAAGATGGCACATGCTAGCAAGGAGCCGAAGTTCGCGGTGATGCCTTCGCCCTCCACCTGCTCCTCCGCGGCGTGGAGTGCTCGTCGCAGCATGGCCCCGCACCGCTCGACGAAACGAGCGTGTTGGAGCGGGGCGCGCATGTCAACCTGAGCCCCGCTCATCTTCATCTCCTCCACGCAGTAAATTAACGCCATCCCACCGTCGCCGCCCGCGATCACAGCTTCCATCGAGCCGAAAGCTGGATCCATGAGCGGCCGACGGCGGCAAGTAGCGCCGAGCCGCGCTCGGACGTGACCCCCAGACCGCTGCGCCGCTGTGAGGCGCAACGAATAAGGTGGAGGATCGCGCGATCCATGTAGAACAGGACGTCGCACCCGACGTGCTGGTTGAATCGCGTCGAGAGGCGGAATGCAAGGATTGTTTGGCGCGCTGGCGGCGCCCGCTTGCGGCGCCCCCTACAATTTTTGATCGCCGCGGGAATCAAGTTGAGGATGTCCTTTACTATGTTGGCTGCTCATCTCCTCCTTGGTGGCGTGCCACACTCGGAGGTGCAGCCTGCGCAGCTCCCGCATGCGTAGTTCGTGCGAGTCACTGCGAGGCGTTGGCAAGGAGGTAATGACGTCGAAACGAATCTTTTCTGAGGGCGTTGGGATCCACGCAGCCGCGTCGGCAACTCGTGGTGCTGCTCGACGAGGCTATTCGCCGGATGCTGGCCCAGCTCGGGCCCCTGGTCGAGCGACGCAGTCGCTTGAACCAGTGCACTGAGCCCCAGCGCTGGATGACGGGCTGGCCCCTGGCCCCCCTGCGGGCGCGGGTGGTCGAGCAGCTTCGTCTGCTTCTCCAAGGTCTACGCCGCTGGGTAGCTGAGCTTGCTGATCGCTGGAATGACGCGGCCCTCCAGGTTGCGCGGGTGCTCGCGGGCGCCAGACGGCGCGCGGGCGCGGCCGGACGTGGGGGTCCGCGAACCTGCACTTGCCAAACTCGCGAATGCGCGTCGAGTGATGGGCCCGTTTCCTCTCGGCACCCGCGGCGCTCCCGGTGGGTCGGCACGCTGCTAGGGTGGCGGCGCGCTGCTGGGTCCCTGGCGCGCGTGGGCAAGCCCGCCCGCGCGTTGCGCCGACTGCGCGCCTTGCATGCGTAGCGCGCGCGTTCGGCTGCAACTTCGCGTCTGATCTCTTCCTCGCTGGCGCCAGTAACCGCGGCTGGGAAGGTTACTGATCGGACGCCGCATGTGCAAACACAGTTCGCAAATGTGCGGGCGCAAGAGACGGTCGCTATGCCCTGGGCGAGTCGCTCGGCCATCTCCCATGGCCAAATCTGGGAGTCGAGGCAGTTGTGACACTCGACGTGGACATGCGCGCTTACCTGGGCGGCGGAGGTCGGGAAACTGCTCGGGGATCTCCGGGGCGTTGGTGACCACCCTATGGTCTTCTTCAAGAAACCTCCACGGCGGTCCCGAAGCCCGAGCTGACACTGGTCAAAGAGGACAGTGCCCACGCCCAGTACTGCCAGCAACTCTGGCCTGGGCAACTCGGCATGCAGCCGCGATGGTTCGGGCTGCTCGTTGGCGAAGTAGCCGCCCAAATCGATCTGCAGCTGTGCGAAGTAGCCGCAGAATCGGCCGTGCGGGGCCGCGTCCTCGTAGGAGCGCAGCCAGGTGTTGCGCTTGCGCGCGTAGTCGAACGTAGCCCAAACGACCGAGAGGCCGGCAGGGAGGAGCCACGATGGTCACAATGGGCCGATTTTGTCGGGTGCATCGCTCCACGGTTTTCTACTGGCTCTCGTCGTTGAGGTCGCAGCCAGTCATCGAGTCGAAATTGTCGGTGCTCACCTTGACGCGGCGGCGGACAGCGAGTCTGCTGGTCCGCGCCCCCCCCCCACAAATCACAATGATGTCAGTGCCGTGGCCGGTGGAAATGAGGTAAGTGCGGAGGTGGTGGATGTCGTCGAACTTGGCTGGCCGGGTCGTTTAAGCACTCGCCAACTTGCAATCTGACGCGTTCGGGAATTCAATGGTGGACGGCCTGATCGAGAAATTCCAGCGGGTCCGGCCTGCTCGGGGATTCCACGGCATCGGATTGTTCGGGAATGCCAGGGCCGACGAGCCGCGGAACCACCGGATGGGCACGCCTGTAGTGAGTCTGCCCTTGAGGTCGTCGTCGTTGGCTGGAAACCCCACAAGATATGGGGCGAGACCTGTGAGGTCGGTGCCGCAGTCGTCGTTGTGGTCCTCTACGACCTGCTCGTGTGCTTCGGGCACGTGGCCCTCTCTTACCTTCGCTTTCTGGCGTATGCTCTCTGCTGCAGGGTGGGCGCAGTCGACGCAGCCGCCGCATGCCCACCGCTGTTGTTTTCTAACTTTACGCGAAGTCGAATCGTGCGCGAAGTCGTTGCGCGCGCGGTACTGGGCGTCGCGCTGGCGGCGATTGCGGCTGCCGGTTAGACAGACAGAGGTGTTCGAGTCCGACGAGCAAGACGCCGTCGAGCTTCGCGAGAAGCGCACCTTCTTAGATGCGCCTCCGGGTGCGCAACGGGATTAGCTGACCAATTGGTCAATCGCATGTCGGAACGGCTCGCGGTGCATCATGGCCGCGTGCACTCGTCGGTTGATGATCGTCTAGTCCTCGATGAGCATCCTCAAACTCGATATTGCTTCGACGCAGCTGGTTTTTTGATGGGCGCCCCCGTAAGCGCCGTGAGAACGGCGCTGCCGTGCTTGGTCTCTGGGGCCAAAGGCTTGCGGCAAGCCCAGTGCTGGCTCATGTGGAGCCCTTGACTGTCGACCACCAATCGTGCTGTTTTTCGTCTCCACGGTTGGCCATGCCGGCAAAACGTCGCTAGCCCGTCGCCGGCATCCTTGACTCTGGCGCACAGTGGGGGAAGGAGTCGAAGACGGCGTCCACGTCGCCCCTGCCCGAGTTGCGCGTATACCGAGGCACGCAGTCATTGGCGCTGGGAAACGCGCTGTCGGACAGCGACTAGATGGCACCCTCGATGTCGGATGCGCGGGTGACTTCGACACCGCGATCTTGCAGTGCTACGGGCGCGCCCCGTCCCCGTTCTCGGACCCAGGCGGGGTGCCCAGGGAATGCTGCCCATTCCTGCCGGGGCAAGTCGGCGGGGCCAGCCTGGCGCACCGGCCCGGCCGCATCCTGGCGAGGCAGCTCGTTGGAGTCTTCGACCACGCAGTCACCGAGAGACCCCGCGGATGTGCTACCTTGCTATGTCGCGTTGGAGCCCTGGCTGAGGAACGTCACGCTGGCGCGCCCAAGGCCTCCAGATCGAGCTGTCGAGGGATGGTTAGGAACGATAGCGATCTCGGCATCGCTGACGATGCGCTCCAGGATGAGCTGGGCGATGCGATGGCCCTGCTCGACCATGCGCGTCCGCGGGCAGGCGCGGGACATGATCTCGCCGCGGGAGTCGGGGCCCGCCGCGCCGCCCGAGACGTCGATCCCTTCGAAGGCGAGTCCTGATAGGGGGCCCAGCGCTGGCGGGCGCCCGGCGGTGCTAGGGCCGCCATGTCCGTCGACGCCTTTTCACGACCACAGGTCGTGATGCTGACGTCCGCGCGCGCGCGTGAGCGTCGGCGCCCGCGGCCCCGGGCGCGCCCCGCGCGGGTGCCCGTGCGTCGGGGCTGAGGAGCTGGACCTTCAAATTCTAAAACTCGCGGCCGTCGGTGGCGTGGGAATCCTGATCGCCTGTGCCCGCCGCGAGCAACGCGAGCTGCTTGGGCGGCAGGCCCCCGGAGCGCGGCTCGAGCTTCTCGCGGCCGTCGACAAGAATGCACAAGCGTTGAAGGGCACAAGAAGGGGTCTGCAACAGGGGTTCTGCCCCAGGGCTGAATGGCCCATGTAGGCTCGATATATCGCTCATGTATGTGATCGGGTGCGATTTGCACCCAATGCCGGCGGCCACGGGAGGCCCAGTCGGTCGCGCCCGCGCGTTGCCCGCGCGGGCAACCGCGCCGTCCACCCGTTCATTCGCACGCGCAGGCGTTATTGCATGGCGCGCGTGGGGCGGCGAAGACGTGTGTCTTGATTGTGCGATTGATGATCGCGCGTGTTCCCAAACGGTGACTTGTCGACCCCTGAGACAGATTTGGAACGGGCGCCGCGATCATCAAAAACATGTGAACTCACGTGTTCCATCTTCCGAGAATGTGAATTCACATTTTCCTTTTTCCAAACATGTGAATTCACTTTCTGGCCCCTTCGTAATCATTCCTATGCAAAATGCCAGACTGTGAAGTCACATGTGCCTTCTTTCCAACATGTGAAATCACATTTTCCTTTTCCCAGGAAGTGAATTCACAGGTTGCCTTTCCCCACAATGTGAATTCACATTTTACCCTGGCCCTCAAGATCCCCAAAACTGAGGCGCAGTGTTCCGCATGTCAGATTGGCTGGGCCGAATTTGACACTCACCTCGCCGCTTTCGATGATTCTAACCTTCTTTTCTTGCGCACTCAGCGCGCGTTGCCTTCGTCGCCTGGCCCCGCCCCGCAGCCCCCTTGCTTCGTTCGCCCTCAAGTTTCGCGCGTGGGCACAGGCGGGGAGCTTCAATTCGCCCCCCCGCCGAACACTGCAATCGAGCATCGCCCATGCGCGGCCCATGCAGACACCGTTGCCGGGGCCCTGCGCCCGACCCCCGCAGTCACCCTCCAAAAAAGGCCGCTCGGCGCCGAAGCGAAGTCGAAGTGGGCGGTGCCGGGGCCCCATGTGCTCTCGCCGCCTGGTCTAGGAACCGCGAAGCGCCTGCGGTCCGCGCCTGCGCCCCCGCCGCCCCGCCGTTGCACTGCGCGGATTGCAGACGCGACGCGGCAGGGAGATCAAAGCCTGCGCCCTCCGCGGCCAGGGCGCGCATGCTGCCGCAGCCGCGCCGTCGCGAAAAAACGACGGGGCAGCGAACCTCGCAATCCGCTTCCTGCGAGCGCAGTTTGGCTCGTCAAGCCTGGCGCGCCAAATTCTTGCCAAAGCGCGGCCCGCAGAGGATGGCCCGGGCGCCAGCGACGACGACGGCGCCAGACCGGCCGCGCAGCTTGCCGCTGCCCTCCTGTTAGACGACCCCCCGAGCGCGGCTCGCGGGCCCGCGGTCGTCGAAGCGGCGCCGGCCTGCTTCGGCGAGCGCGCGCGCCCGGACGAGGTGCGCGCCACGTCGCCCCGCGGGAGCGTCGCGTAGCTCGGGGTCGTCGGCGGCGCTCTCCTCGCCGAGTGAGCTGGCGGCGTCGGCGCCAGCGCCTGAATCGATCTCCGCCGCTGGGCGCGCCCCCTGCGCCGGCGGTGCCGCGCTAGAGGCGCTGCCTCCAGACGCGGCCTGGGCTGGCACAAGGGGGCTCGGCGCCGATCCCAGCGCAGCAGGACCCATGCCGCCCCAGCCCTGCTCCTGCGTGGGAGTGCCAATAACGCGCGCGTGCATCCGGGCAGCGTGGACCGCCGAGGCGCGATTGCCTGGCGATCCCTCTATTCTGCGCTCAGCTGGCCGGTCATGCGGGCGAGCTGTTGAGCCTTCGTAGGGTTGATCAGGCTGCAGCGCTGCAGGCATAGCGAGTCGAGCGTTCGACGCGCCAGCGGCGCGCGGAAGGAAGAAGCTGAGCCCCTCCTGGCCGATCATGAATTAACCAGCTTGCTGCGCCCGGCCGGTTGCGGGGGATGACCGACCTCCTGCGCTCCCGCGGCAATCGGTCGAAGTGCATCAGAGCCAATGCCGTCGAGGCGCGCTCCTCGTCCAGCTGGCCCCATCGTCAGGCCAAGCTGCGCACTGGGAAGATCATCCGTGGCACTGGGTTACCTTTGATGAGACCTCCCTGGGCCCTGGACCAGGATGCACAGCTGGCGGCCATTAGTCCACGCTCTCGCGCCCCATGCAGGTGAGGCGCGACGAGACGTGGGGCAGACGGCGCAACTCGCTGACGCCCAAGTTCGCAACTGAACAGATCATCGCCTCGCGCACTCATTTCTGGAAAGGCACGCGGGCCCTGCGCTTGGGCCCCCAGGTGCAGAGGAGGCGCATGCTGCCGCCGCCGCCACCTGCGTCCACGCACGCGTTGAAGCCTGTGACGGCACTCGCGCCGACTCTGGCGGCCATCCATCCAGAGTGTAGCTCCCTCCGCTGGTCGTCGAGGTGCTGGAGGCGGGTACTCCCCAACCAGCGTTGCATGAGTCGCCCAGGACAGTTGCCCGAATGTTACTCCTCGTCAGCGTATTGGGTGTCTGCTACTGGTGGTTCTCACGGTACTCGGGGCATCCCGCGGCGCAATCACGGGAATGGTCTTCGTCCGTCGCGTGGCCGCTGTACTGAGCATCCCCAGTTACACGATCGTCTAGAAGAGTGCGCGTCGGGATCCCGCCCTGCCCAGTTGGCGGATCTCAGCGGGCATAGCGAAGGGTTGGATCCCGAGGTGCGGTGGTTCGGCAAGATGCCCCTGCATTGCTTGCGTCTCCCACGGCTCTCGAAAGACAGTCCCAAGATGCTCGGGGTCTTGTTGTGACGCCACAAATGTGGACGTTGTGTCGAGCAACTGTCCTATACTTGACGCTACCCCCACGGGCGGGGGCGCTGACAGTTTGGGGTCCGCGAGCTGCCTGGACACAGACCATGCCAGGGACGGGTCGCAGAGCGGTTGTCCTTGATGAGGCACTGGTTGCGCACGTTCTCGGTCACTGGTCCCGGCGGATGGGCGGATGCCTCGACGGACCCTAAAGCGACGTATCCTGCCGCAGTGATCGGGAACAGGTGCGCGAAAGCGGTGATGTTGAAGGCGGATGTACGGCGGGATGTAGAGCGGCATGTAGGGCGGCACGACGCAGCGTTCCTGCCGATGGGCTGGTCCAGCCTTGACGTGCCCATGAATGACGTTTCCTGCAGGCGTCGTGATGTAGAGCTACGGAGGGTGGGAACCATGGCCATCGAGGCGAAATGGGGCATGGCGGCCGTGGTATTGGAGCAGGGGCGAACATGCTCCGCTACCAACAAACATGATGATGTAGGAAGGTGAAGATGGCGTTCCGTAAAATGGAATGTACAGCGATGCGAAACAAGTCTCACTATGTGAAACGGGCGCGGAAGGTTGTTACCATGAGCCAAACAACCACAGGAAGCAACCCCTCATGCACCGGCGAAGACAGGGTGAGAACCAGGCAAAGCAAGAGGACATACCGTTCGAGGAGGAGGAGGGGGAGGTAGAAAAGCAGGAGGAAGAGGGGGAGAACAAGGACGCGGAGGAGGAGAAGATGGAGGAGGAGGAGGAGGAGGAGGAGGAGGAGGATTTGGAGTAGGAGTAGGAGTAGGAGTTGGAGTCGGAGGAGGAGGAGGAAGAGGAACAGGCGGAGGAGGAGGAGGCGGAGGAGGAGGAGCAGGAGGAGGAGGAGGAGACGGAACACGAGCAGGAGGAGGAGGAGGTCGGACTTGAGTCCCCGCCAGGAGATACAGGGGGGGGCCCTCAAAACTACAGACGTACCTCGGGTAGGCGCCTTCTCTTGGACACACGGAGGGAGATTTCGCAGAGGTGATTCGCTTTGATCGGCCGTCCTGGGCCAAAACGGCTGCAGTTTCAGGAGACCGTCGAGCCAGGCGTGATGCTGTACACACACCGCCGCCCCCCCGCGTCGCGCCGCATCGCAAGCGCGGATGCCGCGTCCCCAGACATCCGACGACGTGATTGATTTTATCGGCGGCGAGCGAGGGGGAAGTGAGAAGGATAATGCCTTCTCAGAATGCGGCGGGATTTCTCAGAAGCCCTCGCACCTTTTGAGAGGCGCTCTATGTCTTCGGGGAAGGCTTAGGAACCTTCTCAGAAGGCCGAGGGACTTCAGGGCCTTGTGAGAAGGCCCGCCCCCTCTCACTTCCCCTGCGAGCGCGCCGGCGATTCTTATTTGCGACCCCAGCAGCACTACCGCCCCCCCCCCGAGGGCAAGGCAACTGTGGCCGGAAAACGCACCCGAAAAATCTGCAACAAAGCACCCGGATCGAGCCAAACTCACGACTTATGCGGTCTGGGTCGCCCTCCCCCCCCCGCCATCACCTCGTCGGCAACAACCCTCTGTCTCCAGCCCCCCCCTTCACACCCAACCCCCCCGCCACCACCTCGTCGGCAATATCCTCGCCACCCTTCCCCCCCCCCCCCGCCACCACCTCATCGGCAATATCCTCCGTCTGCAGCTCTCTCCCAGGAGGCGCTCGGGCCAGAAGATGCCCAGAGGCGGCGCGCCGCTCCTGCAAGTCCGGGCCTGCGCCGCCGAACAGGTTGAACAAGCGCCGCCTGACCCGAGGGACGTCACCAGCACCTCGACACTCATTCCACCTGCCAGGGGGCGGCCGAAGCGGGCCTCCAGCTGCCCCTTCTCCTCCTCCTCCTTCTCCTCCTTCGCCTCCTCCTCCTCCTCCTCCTGCTCTTCCATTTCCTCCTCCTCCTCCTCCTGCTCCTCCTCCTCTTACTCCGCCTCCTCCTCCGCCTCCTCCTCCTGCTCTTCCGCCTATCCTCCTCCTCCTCCTCTTATTCCGCCTCCTTCTCCGCCTCCTCCTCCGCCTCCTCCTCCTCCTCAGACCAGGGGGCTTGGAGGGGAGGCAGAGACCCGCAGCATAAAGGGACGAGACGCGGGGGGTCCGCGCCCCGCGGACCAGGGCTCCACCCACGGGCACCACTGGCCAGCGGCCCGGCGAGCGCAACCCCTCCCACCGCGGACAGTTCGGGGAGACGTACACGTCGTTCATTTCTAATGGTGCTCATTTCTAAGCGTGCTCGTTTCTAATTGTTTCTGGCCCCCTAGTGGCCAGGAATAGGCCCAGGATAAAACAATTAGAAATGAAAGGATCCTGGCCCCCGCAAGAATCAAATAACTCTCGAAGAAAAAATAACAACGTGTAAGACTCGGGCACCTGGGACTCGGGTGCGTGGGACTCGGGTTGGCCTTCCGGGGCCATCATGAAAATGAGGACACCCAATCTGAAGTTTGGCGCGAGCACCCGCCGCAAACGTCCCACGAAAACTGGACCGTCAAAACCCAGGACGCGTTCGTCAAAAAGCGTCGGTAAACCCGAATTCTGGCGCACTCGAGTCTCACGATTCTCCGACAGAGGCCCTAAAGCGGCGACCCTCGGCGGGGCTCCGTTGCACCCGGCAAAGAGTACACCCATCTCATTGCCGCTGGGAGGTCAGGACTCGGTCGTCTCTGGAAGCTGCGAACCCAGGAATGCTGACGTCCCTGCTTCATCTACTCCCGCCGCCGTCCGCCGACCTCCTGCTGGCCTCCGCAGGCGGACCCGCCGCCACTCTGCCTCCGCCGGCTCCGGCCGAAGACCAGATGCGCCGAGGGCGAGGCCAGTTCCCTCGAACGCGAGGCCGAGAAGGCATCATCACATCGGGAAGTCGCACCGGGTCGGAATGTGTGTCGGATCGGGATGCATCGGGACGGAGTCGAACTCGAATCGGATCAGCTGCGCCGGGATGCGCACCATCGCCATGAAAATATCGAGGCGCATCAGATAATAGGGACATTGGAATCTCATCGGATCGGACAGGCCAGACTCGTTACCGAATCAGATCGATCGGGTCGAAATGGATCTTGAAAGGGCAAACGATCCTCGCTCCCGACGGCCCCCTGCAGTTTCTCTGAGGGCGCTCTCTTGCCGCTCGCAGCCCTGTCAGAGTTCGCTTTGGACACCTCCCAGAGCAGAGACAGGGTGCGATGGGGGGCAAGAGATGAGGAGAGAGGGGCGGCAGCGTCGATGCTGGACCGAGGGGAAGCATGGAACCAAAGCGGAAGGCATCCGAGGATCAAGCGGACGCGACTGAGAGAAGGGGAAGGAAACGAACATATTAAGACAAGAAAGGGGGCACAATTTTAAATACCCAAGGAATCGCACTGTAGGCACATCCGCCACCGTGCCTCTGGCGCGAGGGGGGATACCTCAGAGGTAAGGGGTTCCGGGGCGTTTCGCGTGGGCCCCCAAGACGGTTCTCTCGCTCAGGAGCCCCCCGCAGCGGGCCAAGAAAGCCTTGGGAGGCCGCCCGGACGGTCCAGGAGGGCACCGAATCGCCGAAAGATCGCTCCAAGGCGCCAGATATGGCCACCAGACGGCCCAAGAGGTCTTGAAGACGCCCCGATATGCCTCTCAGAGCACTCCCACGAGGGCACCAAGGGGCACAAATCGTGTATTTCCCATTAGTTGTTGAACGATTTGTGTTGGCGTTTTCGCCTTTCCGGCTTCCCGACGCTCCAAAACGGCCAAGGAGGCCTCCAAGAGGGCCCCAAAGCGGCCCAAGAGGGCCCCAAGACGGCCCAAGAGGCCTCGAAGACGCCCCACGAGGCCCCCGAGACAGCTCCAAGAGGGGGCCCAGACGGGGGACCCGAGTGGACATTTCGAGCCCTCGACCCCGAGAGACTCCAAGCAGGCCCCAAGAGGCCTCCTAAGAAGCCCCCCGAAGGCCCCAAGAGGCCCCCACGAGGCCCCAAGAGGCCCCCAAGAAGCTCTCACGAGGCGCTCCAGAGGCTCCCCACATGTCCCAAAACTGCACCCCAGACGCCCCCGAGAGCGCTCAAAAACAGACCCCAACGAGCATCCCCGGGGACTACCCACAACTCAAGCACGGTGGCAGAATGGGCCGAAAACTCTGACATATGTTTCCCTCGATGCCTGGTAGTCGCAAGAGTATTTTGCCTGGATGTTCATAATCACTGCAAGATGTCCCGATGATGTATCATGGCCAGTGGGCTCCGCAGATGACATGGGTAAGAAGGGATAGTGCAGTCGAGCATACACTACGGCAACACTGAAGGACGGAGGCCGGCCCGCCGGCCGCCGCACGCGCGCGCGCGCCGCAGGCTCGCTCCTTTTCCGTTTCCCTAGAGCCAAGGCGCATAGCTGCGGGAGCAGAACAAGTCAGTCCAGCAGGCGGACAGCGCGTGCAAAGAAAGAGAGCAGGCAGGGCGAAAGAATGGTGGTGCGGAAGGGGTGCATTGACTCCCCCCGCGGCGGGATCCGTAGAGCCGCCCCGACCCCCAGGAACGTGTAGGTCCGTGGCGTGTTTTGTGGGGCCATGGGTGTCCGTGTGCTCCCCTGGTCCCCGAAACGGGTGGGCTCCGTGGCTTGGTCTTTGGTTGCCCCCGAGGGCCTGGTCTGGGGGCTGTCCGTGCCGCAAGCACATACCTCGCGTGTGCCTCTCGTTCGCTCCGCAACCGCTTATTCCCGAAACTGTTCAAGTTTCTCGCGCCCCCCCGCCGTCCCCAGCCGAGGCCAAGAGCCCCGGCGGCTGCAAGCCGAGAGCATGCAACTATAATAAGTTGTGTCAGACAGCCATATGTTGTAGCACTTATCGCCTCCTAAGTTGAGAATTCTGCGGTGGGCTACAACACTTAACTACCTTGATGATGAAGATGATGATGATGATGATGATGATGATGATGGTGATGGTGATGATGATGATGATGATAATGATGATGATGATGCTGATGATGATGATGTTGATGATTATGGTGGTGCTGATGATGCTGATGATCATGATGATGATGGCTGATCGTCAACGTCAGCATCACCATCATCAGCAGCATCGTCTTACTCTTCATCACCACCACCATCATCATCAGCAGCATCACCATCACCATCACCATCATCATCATCAACAACATTATCATCATCAACATCGTCATCGTCCTCGGCATCAACCGCATCATCAACAATAACATCATAATCACCAGCAGCATGATCCCCATTACCATCTTCCTCATCCTCATCATCAGCAGGACCATCATCACCACCACCAGTATAAGCATCATCATCAGCAGCAGCATCATCATCACACAACATCACCACCATCATCAACATCCTTATTATTATCAACATCATCATCATCCTCACCATCGCCATCGCCATCGCCCTCATCATCATCATCCTCGTCCTCCTCCTCATCATCATCACCATCATCATCGTCACCAACAACATCGATCATCATTCTCGTCATCGTCCCAATCATCCCCATCATCCTCGTCACGGCTCCCTGGTGTCTGGAGACACTAAATGTCACACGTGATGGCCTCTCGTACCCCCTCGAACAGCCGCCACCCAGAATGCTGGGATGGCACGGTGGCGTGACTTGCCGCAGGCAGCTGGAAAGAGAGGGAGAGAGATATATAGAGAAAACTATATATATATATCGATAGAGAGAGATAGAGAGAGAGAGAGAGAGAACGGGACAGAGAGAGAGAGAGAGAGAGAGAGCGAGAGAGAGGGAGAGAGAGAGAGAGAGAAACAGAGAGAGAGAGAGAGAGAGAGAACGAGAGAGAGAGAGAGAAAGAACAAGGAAAGACAGAAAGAGCGAGAGATAACACGCGAGAGAAAGAAAGGTGTAAGTGAGGAGAGATCGGAAATGAAGCGGTGCTCATAACAGCACATGTACGAACACTGGACATTAAGTACAATACTATTCGAGGGAATGCAGGTGGGGGATGTGTGATCGTACAGGAGGGTGATGGTTGGGAAACAAGGTTGGGAGGGGTGAGTAACTCTGACACTGCAACGGGCAGAGGAGACACGAGAGATGTAAAAGAAACCACTGGCCGCAACCAAGAATAAGCACGATACCATCCAAAGGAATTGTCTATAGTGCGGCAAAAGGACATCGGAACGCTGAGAGGGTGTGCAACATTTGGGCAATGACAAGACGATTGAGCAAACAAACAATGTGCGAGAGTGCAAGAGGTGAGCACGAAGACAAGGTCACGGAGACATGACCAGTTTGGGGGAGTAATGACAACTCCAACGGCACACCGCCATGGGGAACCCAACCAGAGGTGTGTTGATGTTGAAGACGTACCATATTGTTTGATAGAAAACGAAGGCGTCTCACGCTGAATGGCTCCGTCCGTTGGGGGATAAAAAGGTATCGATAGTATTGCTCCCCAGGTTTCTCCAAGGTGCGATCTGGCCAGGATGTCGAGGCGAATCCAGCCGCTGCGAGGAGGGAAGGGTAGCAATACCGGTAGATGCTCCTCTTCTGAGTGCGTCAGCATGTCATTGACACCCGCTTTCCTAACCCGAGGCATTCACGTGTAGGGCAAACAAGAAGAGTACCCAGCACAGCAGCAGAGCGTGAGGCGCGGAGCGGCCTATCTCGCAACCGACCCCCTATCGGTCTCCAGACCTCCCGGATCCTTTCTTCTGGTGGGCGCAATCCCTCCACATACTGCATGATCTGCTGACCTGGTCTGTCTTGGCCCACTGCACGACAGAACAAACTCATTCCACACAAGCTGCAATGCTGCAACGGCGCTGGATTACAAATGGAGGCGTTCGTCCCTAACCAATCGAATCGCGACAGCTCGGACCCGAAAACTGCACGGCAAGATACTGAGGTCGAATCGCTGGTCGCAAACGCTGTGCAACTGTGGACCACAAGGGGCGAACACAAATCCGGCTCGGGGAATCCATCAGCGTCTTCCTGTGGCACGCCAGGTCCTCGGACACAACACGAAGGGGTAACAACACGCTGACGAGCTCGCAACGGCGGCGTGTCTTCGCTACTCTTTCTCATTGCGGGAGGGAGCCGGCCGTGGCGGCGAGGAGCCCAGGGAGGACACTCAAGGGCGAGGGACGTCCAAGGACTTCGACCCTCGATCCTCGACCTTTCAGCCCCTATGTGCCCCTCGACGCCACAGGGCCAGGAAAGTCCAAAACCATCGAACCTCGATCCTCGACCTCTCAGCTCCCCCCCCGGTGTCCCTCAAAACTCCTCCTTT